>CM059447.1:43789453-44182707 GCA_030390025.1 Squalus acanthias | reverse complement strand
GACAGGATGAGGCGTAGCTGCAATGCTGCCCCCATGGTCGAACGCCCTCGGTATCAAGAGTCATCTGTGAAGAATGAGCCCTTGGATGAGCTATGGGAAGGATCCCTGTGACATGAACCTTGTCATTCATGGGAAATGACTTATGAAATAATACTGGGCAGCCTGCTGGTGGCGCTGTCCAGGGAGAGTATAAATACTCGGGCATGGGCCCAGCTTGCTCAGGACATTCTTTAACAGGAACTTGTGAAGGCTGCAACTAGACCTACATGTTGAAAACCAGTTGATTAAAGCTTTGTTTAACGCTTAGACCAAGTGCCTAGTGTCTGTCTAACTGCGTCTTAAGTAACTGTCAATGCTTCAACAACAGCAACAACTTGCATTTGTATAGCACCTTTAACATAGTAAAACATCCCAAGGCACTTCATAGGAGGGTTATCAAACAAAATTTGACACCAAGCCATCGAGATATTAGGGCAGGTGACTAAAAGCTTGGTCAAAGAGGTAGGTTTTAAGGAGCGTCTTTAAAGGAGGAGAGAGAGGTAGCGAGGCGGAGAGGTTTAGGGAGGGAATTCCAGAGCTTAGGGCCTCGGCAACAGAAGGCACGGCCACCAATGGTGGAGTGATTAAAATCAGGGATGCACCAGAGGCCAAAATTGGAGGAGCGCAGAGATCTCAGGGCATTGTAGGGCTGGAGGAGATTACAGAGATAGGGAGGGGTGAGGCCATGGAGGGATTTGAAGACAAGGATGAGAATTTTAAAATTGAGGCGTTGCCGGACCGGGAGCCAATGTAGGTCAGCGAGCACAGGGGGTGATGGGTGAACGGGACTTGGTGTGAGTTAGGACACGGGCAGCAGAGTTTTGGATGAGCTCAAGTTTACGGAGGGTGCAAGGTGAGAGGTCGGCCAGGAGAACATTGGAATAGTCAAGTCGAGAGGTAACAAAGGCACGGATGAGGGATTCAGCAGCGGATGAGCTGAGGCAGAAGACGATGGCTTTGGTCTACCCAATATTTTGTTGGAGGAAATTTCTATTCATCCAGTACCGGATGTTGGACAAGCAGTGTGACAAATCAGAGACAGTCCATCCCAATCGTTCGATACTGTGAGGTGACTTTTCCCGAGGTCTCTGTATCGCTGACTTGTCTTTCACTCAGACTGTATGGGATCGCTCCTACCTGTTGGTTCATGTTGTAGAAATCTGAGATTGTGGAAGTTTCTTTTTGTGTGTTTTATAGGTTTTATTTTTGCTTTGCTTTTTGATTTTGTTTTTTGCATATATCATACAATCATAGAATTGTACAGTACAGAAGGAGGCCATTTGGCCCATTATGCCTGTGCCGGCTTATTGAAAGATCTCTCCTATTAGTCCCGCTCCCCCGCTCACTCCCCATAGCCCAACACATTTTTCCCCTTCAAGTATTTATCCAATTCCCTTTTGAAAGTTACTATTGAATCTGCTTCCATTGCCCTTTCAGGCAGCGCATTCCAGATCACAACAACTTGCTGCGTAATAAAAATTCTCCTCATCTCCCCTCTGGTTCTTTTGCCAATTACCTTCAATCTGTGTCCTCTGGTTACTGACCCTCCTACCAGTGGAAACAGTTTCTCCCTATCTACTCTATCAAAACCCGTCATAATTTTGAACACCTCTATTAACTCTCCCCTTAACCTTCTCTGCTCTGAGGAGAACAACCCCAGCTTCTCCAGTCTCTCCACATAACTGAAGTCCCTCATCGCTGGTACCATGCTAGTAAATCTCCTTTGCATCCTCTCCAAGGCCTTGACATCCTTCCTAAAGTGTGGTGCCCAGAATTGGACTCAATACTCCAGCTGGGGCCTAATCGGTGTTTTATAAAGATTTAGTATCACTTCCTTGCTTTTGTACTGTCTCTTTTTATAAAGCCAAGGATCCCATATGCTTTTTAACAGCCTTATCAACCTGCCCTGCCACCTTCAAAGATGTGTGTACATACACCCCCAGGTCTCTCTGTTCCTGCCCACCCTTTAGTTTATATTGCCTCTCCTCATTCTTTCTTCCAAAATGCATCACTTCACACTTTGTTGCATTAAATTTCATCTGCCATGTGTCTGCCCATTTCACCAGACTGTCTGTGTCCTCCTGAAGTCTGTAACTATCCTGCTCACTCTTTACTACATTCTTGAGTTTTGTGTCATCTGCAAACTTTGAAGTGATGCCCCCTATACCCAACTCATTAATATATTAACATAAAGAGCAGTGGTCCTAATACCGACCCCTGGGGAGCACCACTGTGTACTACCCTCCAGTCTGAAAAACAACCGTTCACCACTACTCTCTGCTTTCTGTCCCTTAGCCAATTTTGTATCAAAGCTGCCACTGTCCCTTTTAATCCCATGGACTTCAATTTTGCCAACAAGGCTATTCTGTGGTACTTTATGAAACGCCTTTTGAAAGTCCATATACACAACATCAACCGCACTACCCTCATCCACCCTCTCCGTTACTTCATCAAAGAACTCAATCAAATTTGTCAAACACGATTTGCCTTTAACAAATCCGTGCTGACTTTCATTTATTAACGATGTTTTTCCAAGTGAGTGACAAAGAATTTTGTCCTGGATTGTGGTCTATAGAAGTCCCCCTACCACCGACGTCAGGTTGACTGGCCTGTAGTTACCTGGTTTATTCCTCTCCCATTTTTTGAACAGGGGAGTAACATTTGCAATCCTCCAGTCCTCTGGCACTGCTCCCATATCTTAGGAGGTTTGTAAGATGGTGAACTATTTCCACCTTTACTTCCCTCAGCAACCTGGAGTGCATCCCTTCCGGATTGGGTGACTTTTCTTTGAACGCTGCCAACCTTTTAAGTACCTCTTCTTTATATGTTTTTATCCGACCTAATTGGTCTACTACCTCCTCCCTTACTGAGACATTGGCAGCATCCTCTTGTTTTGTGAAGACAAATGCAAGGCACTCATTTAATACCTCAGCCATGCCCTCTGGCTCCACAGGAAGATTTGCTTTTTGGTCCATAATCGGCCCCACCCTTCCTTTGACTATCATTTTCCTATTTATATATTTATAAAAGACTTATAAATAGACTTTGATGTTACCTGCTAATCTATTCTCATACACTCTCTTTGCCCCTTATTTCCTTTTTCAGTTCTCCTCTGCACTTTCTGTATTCTGCTTGGTTCTCTACTGTATTATGAATCTGACATTTATCATAAGCCTCCTTTTTTGTCTCATTTTAATCTCTATGGGGGAAAAATTGGCTCGCGCCCCCTTTGGGGCACTAACTTCGCCAGGGAAGTTCGCGCCCCTGCACCCGAAATGGAATGGTAGCGCCCCAAGCAGGAGGCAGGGCTCTACTGGAAGCGCTCCCCTCCCTCTTGGGGCGCTCCAGTTCAATATCGTGGCGCTACGTGCTGCAGCGTCATGCGCGCCAGCATGTCGCGCTGCGGTACTGCAGGCCTCCCTCCCCTTATTAAAGGGGAGGGGCCTTGCGCAGCGCGACCCGAGGCCCTGTTGGGCCACCAGGGAGCAAGGTGCCGGCAAACCCGATCGCGGCCGGCACCCCGTGGGAGGAGGGCAGAGGGGGGCAGGTGCTGGCAGGCGGCCAGCAAACAAAAATGGCCGCCCAGCACCTCCCCTTTAAATATCACCACCCTGGCCGCAAGAACGACCCCCTGACCCTGTCGGACATAGCGTCCGGCGGTACGTCAGGGGGTGCAACCCAAGTTTGCGGCCGGGGCGCTGCGCATGGCGATGACCTCACACTGAATTTTGCGGGAGGCATTAGCAGCACCGCGCCCGGGCACGAGTTGCTTTGTGCCCCATTAGCGCATCCTTGGGGCACTAACGGGAGGCGCAAAGCAACCGAATTTTGCCCCCCTATATCTTTAATTACCCAGGGAGCTCTAGCTTTGGATGCCCTTCCTCTCCCTCTGATATGAATATGTCTAGTCTGTACCCAAACTATCTCCTCTTTGAAGGCCTCCCATTGCTCATTTACTGTTTTACCTGCCAATCTTTGATTCCAATCCACCTGGGCCCGATCCCTTTCCAACTCACTGAAATTAACACTTCTCCAGTTGAGTACCTTCACCGTTGATTGTTCCGTGTCCTTTTCCATAACTACTCTAAACCTAATGATATTGTGATCACTGTTTCCCAAATGCTCCCCACACTGAAACATGATCCAATTGCCTCACTTCATTGCCCAGAACTAGATCCAGCTCTGCTTCCTTCCTCACTGGGCTGGAAACGTACTGATGAAGAAAGCTCTCTTTACATATTACAGGAATTCCTCCTGTAAGGGATTCTGACCCTGCGTGTCTCGCAGCCTGTGAGATTCACGCGGCTCTGTGCAGCCTGTATGTCAGTGCGGGTCTAGGCCTTGTTGCCTGTTCTGGTCTCCAGCCAGTCTGGGAACACTAGACACACCTGTGAGTGGTTCGAATCACTCGCCCTTACGGTTCTAGACACTGGACTTAGATGCGAGAGCAGTAATGGAGATGAAACTCATGTAGACTCGGTTGAATGGTACGAAATGGAAAATCTTTATTGCATGATATTTAAGATTATGAAATACATGTCATAAGCACAGATTAATGACAGTACAATCTTACAAGCAGTTATATAGCTGATCTTAGGGAAACGAGGAACGAACGACACACCGTAAATAGGGGCACACATTACAAGTATCCTTAATACTTAAACCCTCCCCTATCAATATCTATCCTAACTAGATTCGTAGGATTTCGAGACTCATGCTCACCACTCGTGATAACTCGGAGAAATTCCGAATAGCTGATCGGATGTTTTTCACCGCAGCACCCACGTGTCGGTCAGGAGATCTCCTGGTCCCACTTGTTTACTTGCTTCTGCTGCTCCGGCTAGCAGGCTGGACCGTCTGCTGTGATGAAGACCTGTGTTGGTTGGTTTAACAGGTACTTTCGAGCACAGTTCACAGATTAGTCAATATCATCGATGATGATATTGTTCTTTGCAAGTTCGAAGAAGTCTCCCTGGCAAGGAAAACTTGGCTATTCGACCTACAGGCGCGGTCGGGATTTACTGACCGTGGCGATGAATATGGTCTTCCTCTCTTCTCATCTCATCTCATCTCATCTCATCTCGGGCCTTTGGTTCCGCTGCCAGTTACCAACATAGGTCTTCGTTACGCGACACGAGGTAGATCCGAACGGATCAGAAAGTTCAACAGTCCTTTTCAAAGAGGCACCAGGCAAGCAGGAGCCCGACTACGAGTACACAGGAGCAGCCACGAGGTTACGAGAATAATAAGAGAAAGATGGACGGTTTGGAGCCTGCAATTATAGTGCAAAATCTTCCGTTTCCCGCCCAACCTTAATGTCCATTCTTTTGTTAGGGTCTGGCGCTCAAATGTCTTGTATGGGTGATCTCCGTTCTTAATGGGTTTCGGGGCTACTCGTAAATGTCTGAGTACCTGTTAATATTTCTCCCATTGTTAAATCGGTCGGTGTTCTCCCTGGAGGGGTTGTGGGGCTTCCAAGTGTTTTGTATAACTACCTGCTAACGGCTCTCTCATCGTAGAGTCGTTGGGATTTTACATATTAATGTCTTTTGGATGGGCCCTTGATTACTCGGTACAATAGCTTTCATTCGTACCTGGGAGACCGATTTCAGTATTTATGTGTATACTGCAAACCCATAATGTCTCGTGTATTATCTTCACTGTGCTGAATCTTAATCGATCTTGCACAAATGTTTATTGGAACGCCATCTTGTCTGCCTGTTGAAAAGTCTAGAATGTTCTGTCACGAGGTGCGGCGGCCATTTTACAGGCTGCTTGTGTCCACTTTGAACAACCTGGCAGCATTCTGCTGAAATAAAAGCTGTTTGAACGAAACTCTGTGTTTTCTCCTTATTAAATAAAATCGCGATATATTGCGAATTCTACAGTCCCTCCTGTTGATGCGAATAACTCCGCTTATCGTATCAAAAATCATAGTGGTGAGCAATATTATCTCGATTTCTCTCCGAATCCAGCAAATTAATCCCATAAATTTTAACCTAGCTAGGGTCTCTGTGTCGTCCTTATTTCCCAAGAAAATTACATTTTATATCACCGTGGGCCTTATTTGCCCTTAAAACTTACACCACTTGTTTTCCTTCCCGGCGTAACCAGGCCGATGCCTCTCGTATCACCTGTATATTCATCTTTTATTCAGGGAAAGGAAAAAACAAAACCCAAAACCAAACAATCATTTTTAACTGTAACACCATCACCAAAATAATCAACCAACTCTTAAAACATGTCGAGTTCCCAACGTATTTACAATCTCTGAAAATCATGATTGAGTACAAACTTCCGCGGCGCACGTGGCGAGCGGGAGTGACGCCATTTTCCGATCACACGGTGCTTTCATCGTGCACGCGCACGTAACGTTCTCGCCACTCTCCCGTGTTTTCATGCTTGGTGAGGCGCTTGTCTCTTTTACAATGTACGACCAATAGGTACACTACAATGAAAACTTGGCATACGACTAAAATGTGGGAGGCTATTCTGATCCATGAAGGCACTTCAATATTGGTGAACAGATTCCACCACGGTGGAACTACTATATCCAGAATGTCTGTTCCTATTTCGACAGTTTTCTGCTCTAATGTGTAAAAATGTTTCTGTGACACCGCGACGGCTTTCAAAAGTTTGGTGAGGTGTTCAGGGAGAGGGGGAATGAGGTATCCGAAATGCGCGACGAATCGTTGCAAGTCGGTGAAATTCTCTTTTACTGTGAGATGAACAGTGGATGGTTCAGGGATTGGGATAATTCGCTGTTGTGCTACTTGAACTTCCGCCCTGGGTTTAAAACAGAAACTGCTGTCACTCACCGGACACCGGCTATGGTTTCCATGCTGGTAGTGTTGCGCTGCAGTGGTAACACAATATGTTCCACCCCCGATGTATGCTACCTGCGGAGGCACATGATCTTGTGCCATTGCCTCCATGGTGCAATTCATGGACTTAGCGCCAGTCGTTCTGAACCCGCACTGTGGTGTTAAAAAGGCATTCAAGTGCTGGGGGCACAGTATTATGTGTGCTCCCCTGCCACGACAACCAGAGAGATCTGTACCTGTCATCGTTTGCTCCCAGCGGATGACGTAAGGTGGAACCGCTGCATAACGAATGTGGGCTCCCCCCTGAATGACACCAATGTTCTCTACCCGATACACCGGGGCGGGCTTTGCTGTGTCGCCCAAAACCGGCATGCGTAATACTATTCCCATAATAGTATGGTTTGATCGTCCGCAGTCCACGGGGACTGGGTAAGCTTCTGAAGCTAGCCTGAGCTGGCACGGACTTAATGCGTTCTGAAAAGGGTGGAGCGCCCGCAGGTGTTTGTTACTTATCCAGGACGGAACCAAACCTTGTTTTAAATCCTCCAAATTACTGCGGCCCTCGCCCAGTAATCACGCCCCGTAAAGCACGCACACCTCGTTCTGCGCAGCTTGATCGGATGCATTCCGATCTTCCCTAATCAGGGCATTTACCGTCTTTGCATGTTTCTCCAACTCTGCTATAATTTCCTTTAAATGGAGAGTCATGGCTTGGTCCTCGTGTAAACCTGACCCTACCACTTTATTCTCATCTGTTAGAATGTCTTTTAATTGTGTCTTTAAACCATTAATCTGGGTCTGCAGCTCCACACTGTCTAGAGCGTTGACCACAGATGTACCCGTGTTAAAAGCAGTGAACGCATCGTTCACCAAACCCCTTCTTTGCCTCCCTACTTGATCCAAAACTTCCTGTGGTGCGGTGTACAAACTTGTTTTATCAATTTCCGCGAAATCGAATTCATAAAATTGTCTGAACATCTTGGTCAACAGGACCTGATACAACTGTTCCGTCTTTTTGGGGCACCACTCTGGTAACCGCACCTCGGTGAGATTTAAAATCACCGAGGCCACCGCGTAATGTACTCCCTGAAATAGTATCTGGTCTGTGGGGACCAGTACCAAACCATTCCCGGGTCCCTTACTAGTTTTAGGGCACCCTTCTTCCTCAGCTAGAACCACCGGAATCGTGGGCGGGGCTTTGCGTGGGCGCGTAATGAGCTCAGTGGCATTTACTGGGATCGGGGAGAATGGGGCTCCGCACCCCCTGGTGCTCGCATCCCACCTCATCCCCTGTCCGTTATCCTGCCATTGATTAATGAAAAATATGGAGATGCCTTTGGGGCAAACGTACTTTGACCCCCACATACATACATAAATTCCCTCGTCCGGTTCCCACCATTTGTCCCAACAGACTTTCACTTGTCCGTTTGTCCCCGTAATTGTCCGATGGGTATTATTACCCAGTCGTTCCCACTCGACCGAGGAGTTCCTCATAGTTTTGCTCAGCTTTCGCAGCCACCACCATCGGCTCAGTGGGACATTCCCACTACAAGTCAAACAAATCCGTTTGCCGACGGTGACGCTGATCCTGGGTGCGATGATCCTTACTTTGGGGCACAGTAAAGAAGTCTCTTTGTAGGCAAACCCCGATGTGCTAGAATACTCCGTTGAGTTCGTTCCCAGCCATCCTGGCCACCTTCCCTTGTGGAAATAGGTGCTGGTCTCCTCTGCCTCCCGTCTTCCGGTCCCATCCACCGCGATGGGGGCCGTGTCCCCGGAACATCCAAACACCACGACATCCTTGGTGCGGCCTCGATAGGCCAATCCACATCCGATTGCCGCGAGCAATACTAGAATTCGTTCCATCCTTCCTTGGTTCCTGTGATCAGATAGAATGAGGTAGCCAGCCTCGCAAGAGTCTCTGGCTTCTGTGAAGGGTGAGCGGGTCCCCTGACCTCGCCTCACATAAACTTCCACGTTCGCTGTATAAACTTTAACTAAACCTAATTTTAAAACTCCCATCATTTTATCGTTTTCTGTTAAAAACACTACAATCTTAACCTTATTAAAAAAAACTATAAACTTAACCTTGAACTATAAACTTAAAACTTAAAACTTATAACTTTACAGTGCCGCCCGTTCTCAGGGCGGCCCCTTTAAATTCTGAGAAGGCTGCTGCGAGCTCTTCCCGACGGTGGGAGGGCACTGACCCTTCCCTCTGATCTGCCGCAGCCTGTTGCTGCTGCGATGTGGCCGGCCTGTATCTGGGTTACCTTAACCTTAATTTTACGCCTTGGGGCAGTCTGGGGACATGACCACATCCTCCTGGGCTGGGGTTCTCTACTTGACCTACGGGGAGTTGCCATGGGCGGGGGTTCCGTGACTGACGGACCGGGTTCCGAGACTTCCATCGGGATGACCTGGGGTTCCACCACAGTCGCTGGCTCCGCCTCCGCTGACTCCGCCTCCCTAACCTCGGGGCTCGCAGTTTGTGGCTCCGCCCTGCTCGGCCCAGCAGGCGGCCCTTCACTCGTGATCTCTGCCTCCCCCGAGGACGGGACGTTCAAAGCGGGCGGCTCTGTCTCTGGGGTCCACACCGTCACTCTCTGTGCTCCCATAGCGGCTGGCCCCGCCTCCCCTAGCTCCTCCCTCCTGTCTTCGGGACCTGCAGCTTGTGTGTCCACCCTGTGTGGATCTCTATCTGCAGCCCGCATTCTCCCCATATCGAAAACGGGACCGTTCCTCCGAAACCACCCGTCGTCATCACTATCCTCATCTGACTCGAGTTCCCTGAATTCTCCCTCATCTAACCCCCAATTCCAGAAAAACGCTGCATGATCTTCCGGGATGTCCCCTCCCCTGATGCAAGCTGCTATGCCTGCCTGTGTGCCTTGTGGTCCTACCTGGGGCTGTGCTTTCCCACTGGCGGGGTTTACCCCTGTAGTTTTCCCTTGCGCACCTGGCTGGTACAGTTTGCATTGGTTTATGTGGAACCACTTAATGCGCCGAGGTACTTTTACGGCGTAAACCATGGGACTCGCCTTGTCTACAATGTTGTAGGGTCCCATATATAGTGGTTCCAGACTCCCTACTCTGGCGTAGTTTCTGACCATGACTTGGTCTCCTACTTCCCACTCCCGCGTTTTGCGGGGTTCCAGCAACAAGCGATTGCCCTGATGCTGCCTTCCCATGTTCCCAGCCGCCTGCTCATAAACCTGCTTCAGGCGCTCCAAGAGAGTCTGGGCGAACTTGTCCCTGCTTATCTCTTGGAGCTGACCCTCAGTGAGCACCGGCGCTAGCACATGGGTGGGGGTTCGCATGAGCCTCCCAGTCATCACCTCGTGCGGGGAGTACCCCGTACTTTTTGACTGACTGGCCCGGACCCCCATGAGGACTAAAGGCAGAACTTCCGCCCATTTTTGGGGCGAGTTCCTAGTCTCTTTCCTCAATTTCTCCTTCAGGGTCCGGTTCATGCGTTCAACAATCCCGGATGACTGGGGATTGTGTGCTACGTGCCACTTCCCTTCAATGCCCAAAAGCATGAGGGTGTTCTGCATCACCTGGCCGGTGAAATGACTCCCTTGGTCTGACTCCACAAAACGGGGAAGTCCCCACCGCGAGAACACTTCCCGGACCAAGATTTTTGCTGTACCCAGTGCCGTAGCTGTTCGACAAGGGAAGGCTTCCACCCACTTGGAAAACACATCCACCAGGACGAGGCAATATTTATAGCCTCCCTGGGTTGTGGGCAGGGGTCCTATATAGTCGATCTGTATCGACTGCCATGGTCCCTCTACCCTTCTTACGTGTCCCATGGGCACCTTCCTTTTCTGGGGGTCTGGGTTGTTTGCAGCGCACACAAGACAGTTTGCACAGAACTCGCGGACTTGTTCCCTGAGCTCTGGCCACCATCCCGCTTGCTCTACCCGTTGCCAGGTAACCTCGGGCCCGGGGTGCCCTGCCCCTGGTCCCTCGTGAGCCAACTGGAGGAATTCCCTCCTGTGCTGCTGCGGCACAACCCACTGCTCCTCGCGGAACAGCATGCCTTCCTTAACTGAGAGGGTTGCCGTACTGTACGGACCTTCTACCTGCCTCCCCTCAGCAATGGTTTTTAGGACTGCTTTTAGGGCGGGATCCTGGGCTTGGACGGTCTTAAGGTCTAGGGGCAATGCTACCCTGGTGTTCCCGGGATTCCCGTCCCTGCCTCGGATCGCTGCTATGGGTCTGGTCCCATAGGGGTCCCAGAAAATGCCGTTGCGGGCACCTTCCCTGGCTAGCGCATCCGCCTGCTGGTTGCCCTCCCCACGGGGCTCTGTGGAGGAGTGAGCTTTCACCTTATGGATGAAAATCTCTCCTTCCTCCCCTACTGCTGCTGCTAAGATCTTTTCCAGCAAGGGCTTCACCGTTAAAGGTCGCCCGTCCGCGGAGGTGTATCCACGGCGGGACCAAATGGCCAGGTATTCCGTACATGAATTGCAGGTGAACATACTGTCCGAGCAAATCGTGTATGGGGTTGGGAAAATGTCTGGGTGGGTCACAACGTACACCACGGCAGACAGCTCAGCCTGCTGCGCGCTCATGGTGCTAGGGAGCTTGATCGCCAGGGCAAGGTCTGCCGCAGGGTCATAAACTCCACACCCTGTGAGTCGCTCGCCAGCAGATACTGTGCTAGACCCATCAACATAAATCTCGCGCCCAGTGGGATGTATCCCGGCCCGTAAACCTATGTTGACGTCCCACACCCCTTCCACCGAACACCGGTGGGCTGTACCGGGGTATACCAAATTGGCCGCAAGCCTGGGCTCGCAAAGACCTTTTACTCTAAGATCCAACTGGGAGAGAAGAAGGGTCCAACGCGCAATGCGCGCGCTGCTTACGGTCCCGTCTTTAATCCTCCCATCCAGAAGCATCTTAGTTGGTGTGTGATGTGTGAGGAGAGTGATGGGAGAGAGCCCTGTGAAGATCGCTGATCTTTTCACAGCCCAATGCGTGGCTAAAAGGTGCCTTTCGCAATTGGAGAAACTTCTCTCCACATCCGTTAACACCCTGGATGAATAGACAACCGGCCTCAGCTTGCCGTGACGCTCTTGGAGCAGTACGGCGCTCAAGCTGTCTCCGCTGGCAGCTACCTCCAGGAAAAACTCCTTCCCCCCATCTATGGCCCCTAAGGCTGGCGCGGTCTGCAGATCCCTTTTTAACTTCTCGAAGGCTGCTTGGCAGCCCTCGTCCCAAGACCACTCCACCCCCTTATGGAGGAGTCGGAGGAGCGGTGCTGCTGTGGCCGCATAATCTTCGATAAAATCCCTGCAGTAACCGGTCAGTCCCAAGAAGGACCTCACACCCCTTACGTTGTTGGGAATCGGTAATTCTTGCACCGACTCCCTCCTTGCCTTGTCTATGGCTCTTTCCCCAGCGCGTATGGTCAGTCCCAGGAATTTTACTTCCCGCTGACCGATACGTGCTTTCTTAGGATTTATTTTAAAACCCTTTCTCGCTAGCAGCTCCAATAACTCGTCCAGCAGTGGTCCATGCTCCTCCCTTGAGTCCGTAAATAGGAGCAAATCATCCACATACTGCACTATCTGATTGGGCTGACTAAACTCCTTTAAACTTCCTGCCATACACTGATGAAAAATACTGGGGCTATTGTGGAAACCCTGTGGCAGACAGTTCCATGTGTACTGTTGTCCTTTGAAAGTAAAGGCAAACTTGTACTGGTCCTCTCGCCTCAGCGGGATGGACCAAAAACCGTTCGAGATATCCAGCACCGTGAACGTGGTCGCGGACGCTGGGATGCTCCCTATTAGGTCAGCAACTGCTGCTACCGTGGGCGCGCAGGCGGGAATGTTACTGTTAAGGACTCGGTAGTCCACCGTGGCTCTCCACGAATTATCCGGCTTCCTAACCGGCCATAATGGGGAGTTCACGTGTGTGGCTATCGGCCTTAACACGCCCTGCTGCACCAAGGAGGACATTGCTGTCTCCATATCGGGTTCTGCTTCTTTGGGGAAGTTATACTGCTTTTGGGGTCGGGTCATGGGGTCCCCATCTACGCTGACCTCAAACCCGACAACCCTCCCACAATCGTGCTTGTGGGTTGCAAACGCGTGCATATTATCTGACACGTACGTTTGCATGTCCGTTGGGACATCTGCGACCATAAGCCTGAGGTCGTAGCCTCCGGATGGCTGTACGGTACACAGGACCCCTGTTTCTTCCTCCCCCGGAATCACTATTACCTCGCCTTTTTCACCCTTAGCCCCCCAGAGACAGTGATTTCTGAGGTCCACGAGGATCCCGTATCCCGATAGAAGATCAGACCCGAGAATACCTCTTCCACCCCCCTCCTGCCATTCCATCAGTATACACTTCCACTTAAGGTGAAGTGTTCCTAAACGAATGGATAGCGGAAGGGAGAACGTGCCAGCCTGTTCTTTTCCTGTGAACCCCGCTAACGTGAATGGGACCCTGGTGGATAGCGGCGAGTCAAAAGGGCTATCTGTATGGATTATGGTGCAAGAAGCTCCCGTGTCCAACAAATAACTACCCCTCTGTTTCTCTACCTCCATCTCCACCAAAGGTCGCTTCCACGCATCATAGCTAAGCGGACACAGGTAGACGGGCTGCGCGGGTTCTAGTCATGGGGTACTATTAGACGGTCCTGCGGCACCTACGGGGCCGGTTGCGACCGCCACCTGTCCACGTGCACTCAAGAGATTGCGCATGGCTCCTAACACTACTTCGATGTCGTCGGGAGGGGTGGGTGCCTTAGCTTCCTTAGCCGGGACAGGCGCCTGGGCTCGGACCGCGGGATTTTTATCCTTGGAATCCTTCCAAGGGTTCCTGCAATGCTTGCGCCAGTGCCCTGTCTTCCCACACCCGTAACAAGCATTACCTGCCTGTGGGGCGCGATTACCCTCCTGATGCCACTCTCTTTGATATGGGGCTGCGGGTCGTACCTCATGTACTCTTCCCTTAAGGGGACGTGTTGCCATACCCCTTATATTGCGATATCCTAACGTGAGTCGATTCAAGACCGACTCTTCCGTAATGTTGGGGTCATTGGGATCAAACCATGCTTTTGCCTGCTCTCTGACGGCTGGTAAACTGTTGGCTATTATGCACCTAAGCCAATGAGTTAAAGCGGTGCCTTCCACATCTTCGCGCTCGGGCGCACCTAGACAGCTGCGCTCATATACTGGCCACAGCCTGTCGGCAAAAACCTTCGGGGGTTCTCCCTCCATCTGCACTGTCTGTCCCACTCTAGCAAACGGACCTTCATCGTTTGCCCCCAACACTTCCAGGACCTCGTCCCTCAATTCCTCATAAGTCTTGGTTCCCCTCTTGCTCTCGCCCGAGAGACACTGAAGGACCGAGCTGTCTAGTGAGAACAGCAGCATTTTTGCTGTCTCCCCATCATCGCAGCCGTTAATGGCTGCGGCTTGCTCAACTTCTCTGAAATGTACGGAAGGGTCGTCTGACTCGGTCAGCTTCCGTACGTGATTTATCATAGCTCTCAGCTGGTGTGAGCTGTGAGGCAACACAAGCTGTCCGAGGAGATCCCCTGGTTCTTCCCCACCGTTTCTGTTTGGGCCCCTTTTAATACCCGTTACTGGATACAACGGTCCCTTTCCCACTTCTTTCTCAATGGGCTCTTTCGTTTCTTCCATTGCTTCCTCCCTTACCCAGGTTTCCGAATAGCTGGGTGGCGCGGAGGGCGCAGTGGCTACTACTTCCTCTGCTTTACTTGGTGGGGATTTCTTAAACTTCTCACCTACTAACGGCTGGTGTGCTGACGGACTGATCAGGCACACCATGCCGTTCGCTTTGTTTACGGCCTTCTTGAGGTGCTCTATCTCCCTTTGGCAGGCGCTATGGTCGGCTCCCTCAAACTTATCCTCAAGGGCCAACTTATATGCCGCCCTAACCCCCGTCAAGCTCTCTTCTTGAGTTCTTATCTGGGCAGCTTGGCGGCTACATCTTTCCTTTAACCTGCTCTCATTTAACTTTGCCTCAGTGACCTGGCACTCGAGATAATCTATCCTTGTTTTAAGGTGACTGGAGATTTCCTGGCTTTCTTGGTGCAACTCATTTAAATTCTTAATGAGCACCTCCCCTCCAGAAACCTTCTCATCCATTTCTCCCTCTAAATGACTGATTCGAGCTACTAGCGCTGTAATGGTTTGGTTTGAAATCTGAACCTGCCTTTTGTAACACATAAGCCAGACTGCTTTCTCAAGTGTCTTTTTATGTTCTTTACTATCTGTCCACCTTTCGGCTGCCTCTAGCGGGCTTTTATCCGCTAACAATTCACTTATCCATTTCTTAGTTAGATTAACCTTTCCGAACACATAATCTGCTATCTTTTCCTGCATAACATTTCGTACAGTCATTCCAAAGTCTAACACACTACCCTCTCGCTGCCAGTGTCCTGCCGCGGTCGCCATTTTCTGTAAGGGATTCTGACCCTGCGTGTCTCGCAGCCTGTGAGATTCACGCGGCTCTGTGCAGCCTGTATGTCAGTGCGGGTCTAGGTCTTGTTGCCTGTTCTGGTCTCCAGCCAGTCTGGGAACACTAGACACACCTGTGAGTGGTTCGAATCACTCGCCCTTACGGTTCTAGACACTGGACTTAGATGCGAGAGCAGTAATGGAGATGAAACTCATGTAGACTCGGTTGAATGGTACGAAATGGAAAATCTTTATTGCATGATATTTAAGATTATGAAATACATGTCATAAGCACAGATTAATGACAGTACAATCTTACAAGCAGTTATATAGCTGATCTTAGGGAAACGAGGAACGAACGACACACCGTAAATAGGGGCACACATTACAAGTATCCTTAATACTTAAACCCTCCCCTATCAATATCTATCCTAACTAGATTCGTAGGATTTCGAGACTCATGCTCACCACTCGTGATAACTCGGAGAAATTCCGAATAGCTGATCGGATGTTTTTCACCGCAGCACCCACGTGTCGGTCAGGAGATCTCCTGGTCCCACTTGTTTACTTGCTTCTGCTGCTCCGGCTAGCAGGCTGGACCGTCTGCTGTGATGAAGACCTGTGTTGGTTGGTTTAACAGGTACTTTCGAGCACAGTTCACAGATTAGTCAATATCATCGATGATGATATTGTTCTTTGCAAGTTCGAAGAAGTCTCCCTGGCAAGGAAAACTTGGCTATTCGACCTACAGGCGCGGTCGGGATTTACTGACCGTGGCGATGAATATGGTCTTCCTCTCTTCTCATCTCATCTCATCTCATCTCATCTCGGGCCTTTGGTTCCGCTGCCAGTTACCAACATAGGTCTTCGTTACGCGACACGAGGTAGATCCGAACGGATCAGAAAGTTCAACAGTCCTTTTCAAAGAGGCACCAGGCAAGCAGGAGCCCGACTACGAGTACACAGGAGCAGCCACGAGGTTACGAGAATAATAAGAGAAAGATGGACGGTTTGGAGCCTGCAATTATAGTGCAAAATCTTCCGTTTCCCGCCCAACCTTAATGTCCATTCTTTTGTTAGGGTCTGGCGCTCAAATGTCTTGTATGGGTGATCTCCGTTCTTAATGGGTTTCGGGGCTACTCGTAAATGTCTGAGTACCTGTTAATATTTCTCCCATTGTTAAATCGGTCGGTGTTCTCCCTGGAGGGGTTGTGGGGCTTCCAAGTGTTTTGTATAACTACCTGCTAACGGCTCTCTCATCGTAGAGTCGTTGGGATTTTACATATTAATGTCTTTTGGATGGGCCCTTGATTACTCGGTACAATAGCTTTCATTCGTACCTGGGAGACCGATTTCAGTATTTATGTGTATACTGCAAACCCATAATGTCTCGTGTATTATCTTCACTGTGCTGAATCTTAATCGATCTTGCACAAATGTTTATTGGAACGCCATCTTGTCTGCCTGTTGAAAAGTCTAGAATGTTCTGTCACGAGGTGCGGCGGCCATTTTACAGGCTGCTTGTGTCCACTTTGAACAACCTGGCAGCATTCTGCTGAAATAAAAGCTGTTTGAACGAAACTCTGTGTTTTCTCCTTATTAAATAAAATCGCGATATATTGCGAATTCTACACTCCCCCTCTTTGCCCTTTACACTGTTTTTATCCCAATCTATATTAGGTTAATTGAAGTCCTCATTATCACTACTGCAGATTTGCTCTTCCATTTCCTTCCCTCTATTTGGGGGTTTATAGTATATACACAGCAGTGTAACAAATCTTATTCTGTTCCTTAACTCTAGCCAAATAGATGTTTCTTTGATCAATACTGCCACACCTCCCTCCTTTATTTCCTTCCATATTCCTCCAGAATACATTGTAGCCAGGAATAATGGCCCAGAAATTGATCTCGCTCTGTTCCCGCGGGGGTAAGCCTTCCCCGCGATCTCTCACCTCGCTTATGCTTTTTCAGATCCAGCTCGCACGAACTTGATGTTCCAGACATCAGCTGTGCTGGGCTTGCGTATCCCAGCGGCATAGTGAATTCGTGCGAGCTGTGGGATCACGTGACTCAGTTAGAGCCAATGGCAGCACACCATCTTCCATTCATAAGTCTCACAGCATGGCTGTGAAATCTATGAATCTTACACCCCCCCAAAATAACAGCTAAACCTCAATTAAATTAAAAAAAAACCATCACATTAATAAAATAAGTATAGTTAATTAAATTAACCATTTTAAATAAAAAATTAAATTTTTGAAAAAATTTAAAATCTTTTAAAAAGTTATAAAAATAAACTTACCTGTCTTTAAAGTCTATAAAAAAGATATACCTGTAAAAAAAAATTCAAAAAAATACTTAATTCACTACTTACCTTCTTAAAAGCGGGTCTTACTCCTCCTTTTTACATTTCCAAAATCTTCCCTACTTACCTGCGCGTCCAAAGCATGAAGTGCACAGCGTGCGCGCAGCCTGTAGCGCGCACGCGATGCACCCAGGCCCCGCCCCCTTTTCAGAAGAGCAATTGCCGGTTTTCAGCGCATGCGCAGGGCATGCAGAAAACCGGCAATTGGAGTGGGAATACGCGAGAGTACGCAGTGCGTACTCTCGCGTCCCGGGATCAATTTTCGGCCCGTTAAGTTTCCATTCCTGCCCTTGTTTTAGCCAGGTCTCCGTTATTGCCACTATATATCATAATCCCATGTGGCAATCTGTGCTTGCAGCTCACCAACATTATTTGTCACACTCCATGCATTTACGCACATGCACGCCAACCCTCCCCTGCCAAATTAGTTTAAACTCTCCTCCACAGCACTAGTTAACCTTCCTGCGAGGACATTAGTCCCAGCCCTGTTCAGGTGCAACCTGTCCATCTTGTACAGGTCCCTCCTGCCCCAGATCTGCTCCCAATGCCCTTGGAATCTGAAGTCCTCCCTCCTGCATCATTTCTCCAGCCATGTATTAACCGGGTTTATCTTGCTGTTCCTATACTCAGTAGCATGTGACACTGGGAGTTATCACCTTTGAGGTCCTGCTCTTTATCCTCCTCCCTAGCTCCTGAAACTCTCTCTGTCGGACCTCATCCCTTTTCCATCCTATGTCATTGATTCCAACATGGATCATGACTTCTGGATGTTCCCCTTTGCCCCGCAGAATGTTCTGCACCCTCTCAGTGATGTCCTTTACCCTGGCACCAGGGAGGCAACACACCACTCGGGACTCACATCGGTGGTTGCAGAAACACCTGGCTACCGAATCTCCTATGCTAACTGCATTTCCACACTTTACTGTGCCCCCCTGTGCAGTCCTTTGCCCCACGGTGCCATGGATTTGCTCTGGACTGCATGCCCCCAAGGTGTCGTCACCCTCACTGGGATTCAGCAATGAAAACCGGTTTGGGAGTGCCGCACTCCCGGAGGATTCCTGCACTGATTGCCTCTTCTTCCTACCCTGCCGGATGGCCACTCACTTACTGTCCTCCTGGACTCTCTGTAGCTATGGGGTGACCAGCTCCTGGAACCTGCCACCCAAGAAATTTTCAGCCTCTCGTAGACCTTGAGCTCGAACAGCCGGAGGCACTTCCTGCACACGTGGCTATCCAGGACACATGAAGCATCCTGGAGTTCCCTCATGACACAGGAACTGCAGGCAACGGGTCTCACTGTCCAGCCATTTTACTGAAATTAACTGTCTATTTACTTAAAGTTCTCTTTACTTTGAATGCTCCGCTCTTTCCCACTTTCTCTTTTGCTGTTGTCCCTCGGTTTAGATTTCTTAGCACCTCCTTCCCCCTCTGCACTTAATTCCCACTCGCACCAAACTCCCCTTTTAAAGTCTTCACTCTGTTTGCAATTCACTCCGTTGAGAAGTTCACTCTTTCTGTGCTCAAGTCACTGTAATTAGAAACACAAGAGAGGACCTAAATGAGAAAAGGCCATTCAGCCCATCAATGCCACTCCTTCCGCTGCCCATGTAGGATCAGCCATTTCATTGACTCTACCCACCCATTCAATCTCCTTCCACAGCCCTGGTACACTCCACCCTATCATGGACTTTATCCACCTGTTTAGCCCTGTTTGGGGAGTATCAGGCCTGTGACAGCACAGCCTCAGGGGCCAGAGCCTCAGGATAAAGGGTAGGCCATTCAGGACTGAGATGAGAAGAAATTTCTTCACACAGAGGGTGGTGAATCTTTGGAATTCTCTACCCCAGAGGGCTGTGGAGGCTCAGTCATTGGGTACATCCAAAACAGAAGTTGATAGATTTCTGACCAGTAAAGGCATCAAGGGATATGGCGACAGGGCCGGTGAATGGAATTGAGGCAGAAGATCAGCCATGATCTCATTGAATGGCGGAGCAGGCTCGAAGGGCCGAATGGCCTACTCCTGCTCCGATTTCTTATGTTCTTATGTTCTATCATGGACTCTATCCACCTATTTAGCCCTGTTTGGGCAGTATCAGGCCTGTGACAGCAGAGCCACAGTTTGGCACATCAGCCCTCACAAAGCCACTGTGTGCTGGCCATGCCTGTTATTACTCACTGAGTTGAATCATCTATTTCCATGACAATGGATTCTCTGTCAGTCTTTATGAAAAGACTTCAAAGCCTTTGTGGTGTTGTTTCGGGAATTCAAGTGTCCACGAGCCCTGCATTCTTCAACTGCCCCCTCAGATCCCCATCATTACACACATCAGTACCAGTGACTGGTTGGAGGCGGGCATGTCCATGGCCAGAAGTGAAGTGTTTATTTGAAACATTGTCAGGATTTTGAAGAATATTGACACTGAGATTTTGTACTTTGAATGAGGCTGCGCGCCCAGAGAAGAACCTGCACTTCTATAGCGCCATTCATGACCTTAGGACATCCCAAAGCGCTTTACAGCCAATGAAGTAGTTTTTAAGGGTAGTCACTATTATAATGTAGGCAACTCAGAAGCCAATTTGTGCACAGCAAGGTCCCACAAACAGCAATGAAATAAATGACCAGATAATTTGTTTGGGGGATAAATATTGTCCAGAACACCAGGAGAACTCCTCAGTTCTTCTTCGAATAGTCCACCTGAGAGAGCACATGAGGCCTCAGTGTATCGAAAGACGGCACCTCTGACAGTGCAGCACTCCTTCAGTACGGCACTGAAGTGTCAGCCAGGATCTTGTGCTCAAGTCTCTGGAGTGGGGCTTGAACCCACAATCTGACTCAGGCGAGGGTGCTACCACTGAGCCAAGGCTGACACGTACAGTAAGGAAGGTTCAGACATTATCAAATCATTTAGATAGTTTCTGAAGATAAAGTAAACAAGGAACTAAAGTTGACCAGCCACCCTCACCCAAGGCCATTGTCTCTAACATGACTAACTGTTGGCTTCAATGATGTCTGTTTTCCTATCTTCTCACGTTCGCTGCCTCTCCATGTTTGATTCTTCATCACTTTCTTCCTCTCTCTTCTACCCCATCATGTCTTGGCTTGCCCCTTTCTCAATTTCTCTCTCCTACCAGCTTGCTCTGTTTCTTGTTTGTCTTCTCTCTCTCTCTCTTTACCCATCTTTCCCATTGTGCTCATGTCTCTTTATCGCTGCCTCTGGTATCAGATCGACAGAGTTAAGAGTGGTGGTGTCAGGTTTTTCTGCATGTACTAACACAACTGCAGTGTGTAATATTGTTACCTCTAGACTCGACTTTTCCGATGCTATCCAGGTTGGCTTTCCACCTTGCACCCTCTGTAAACCTGACTCTGCTGCCCGTATCCTAACTCTCACCAAGTCCCATTCAACCCTGTGCTCACCTGACCTACACTGGCTCCCGGTCCGGCAACGCCTTGATATTAAAGTTCCCATCCTTGTGTTCAAATTCTTCCATGGCTTCGCCCCTCCCTATCTCCGGTAAGCTCCTCCAGCCCCACAACCCGAGATCTCTGCACTCCTCCAATTTCGGCCTCTTGCGCATCCCTGATTTTCATCGCTCCACCATTGGTGGCTGTGCCGTCAGCTGCCTAGGCCCTAAGCTCTGGAATTCCCTCCCTAAAACTCTCCACCTCTACCTCTCTCTCCTCCTTTAAGATGCTCCTTAAAACCTACCTCTGTGACCAAGCTTTTGGTCACCTGTCCTAATATCTCCTTATGTAGCTCGGTCTCAAATGTTGTTTGATTACACTCCTGTGAAGTGCCTTGGGATGTTTTACTACATTAAAAGCGCTATATAAATGCAAGTTAATGTAGCAAAGGGAGCCTCAACAAGGACAGATCTCTCACGGGTACTATCATAATCCTCGAATAATTTATATTGGGACCATCAAATGGCAAGTGGCAACTCCAGCCTAATGCACAACTCCAACAGCCCTGGGTCGGTTGGTGATGACTATTAGTGCTCTTATGCTCCCCCAACATAAGCAGTTGTACACTATATTCCATCTGCCACCTTCTTGCCCACTCACTTAACCCGTCTATGTCCTCCTCACTGCCTACTTTCCCACCTAGCTTTGTGTCGTCAGCAAACTTGGCTATATTACACTCGGTCCCCTCATCTAAGTCATTGATATAGATTGTAAGTAGCTGAGGCCCCAACACCGATCCTTGCGACACCCCACTAGTTACAGCTTGCCAACCCAAAAATTACCCGTTTATTCCTACTGTTTTCTGTCCATTAACCAAGAAGATTGAGAGGTGATACGATTGCTGTTTTTAGGATGCTAAAGGGACTAGATAATGTAGGTAAATTCAAAACTAATCTGCGGAAACAATGGGCCAAAAATTGATCCCGCTGCGCGAGAGTACGCACTGCGTACTCTTTCTCCAATTGCCGGTTTTCTGCATGCCCTGCGCATGCGCTGAAAACCGGCAATTGGTCTTTGGAAAAGGGGGCGGTTCCTCGGTGCATCGCGTGTGCGCTACAGGCTGCGCGCACGCTGTGCACTTCGTGCTTTGGACGCGCAGGTAAGGACGGAAGATTTTAGAAATGGAAAAAGGAGGAGTAAGACCCACTTTTAACAAGGTAAGTAGTGAATTAAGTATTTTTTTGAATTTTTTTTAACAGGTATATCTTTTTTTAGAGACTTTAAAGACAGGTAAGTTTATTTTTATAACTTTTTAAAAGATTTTAAATTTTTTCAAAAATTTAATTTTTTATTTAAAATGGTTAATTTATTTAACTATACTTATTTTATTAATGTGATGGTTTTTTTAAAATTTAATTGAGGTTTAGCTGTTATTTTGGGGGGGTGTAAGATTCATAGCTTTCACAGCACGTATGTGAAACTTATGAATGGAAGATGGTGTGCTGCCATTGGCTCTAACTGAGTCACGTGATCCCACAGCTCGCACGAATTCACTACGCCGGTGGGATACGCAAGCCCAGCACAGCAGCTGTCCAGAACATCAAGTTCGTGCGAGCTGGATCTGAAAAAGCCAACGCGGAGTGAGAGATCGCGCCTGCTCCTTACCCCCGCGGGAACAGAGCGAGATCAATTTCTGGGCCAATATTTCAGTGAGCCAGAGGTCAATCTATGGATCAGGCTCCCTGGGGAGATGGTGGAAGCAGTTAGTATTGATTCATTCAAATGCAAATGAGATAGATTTCTTCACTCAGAGGGTGGGGAACCTGTGGAATTCTCTACCACAGAAGGCGGTGGAGGCCAAGTCACAGAATATTTTTAAGAAGGAGATACAGGAAACTCTTTATTAACCGGCACCGACGGGACCGGCGTGGTGCCGGTTAATCAAACAGTCCGGATAATGGAGCGTTATATCTCCCAACGTACGAGAGCCCCGTACACACTGACATGCGCTTGCATTCGGAGCTCCGTCTCCCTGGGGACCGCCAGCTGACCATGTGTCGTGTCCGCTGCCTACCCGGGCTGCACATTCCCCTCCCAATCTACATGCTCCGATACAAGGCAAACACCTCCGGGTTTTTTTTAAAGGAGAGATGAAGGAAAACCCCGGTTACCTACTCAAGAATTTTGCCGGTTAAGAGAGATTTCCGGTTATTTGGGTGCCGGTTAAAAGAGAGTTTCCTGTAGATAGATTCCTAGACACAAAAGGCATCAAGGGGTATGGGGAGAGAGCGGGAATATGGTATTGAGATGGAGGATCAGCCATGATCATATTGAATGGCGGAGCAGGCTCGAAGGGCCGAATGGCCTAATCCTGCTTCCTATTTTTCTGTTTCTATTTCTTTCAGAAAATAACATTTTGGGATACAATATGTGAGCAATGTGAGAGCTGACATGTGATGAGTGTCGCATACTTGGGAGGAAGAGGTGACTTTGGACCTTTGGTTCCCATAGCTCTCGATCACAGGGGGTTTTCCTCACCTCATGTCTGGTTCTGTTGTAGATTGATTGGTAGAGATGGATCGCCGTGATTAGAGAACAACTCCATTATCATTGCATCATGCGACTGCCAGGATGGTAGAAGGCGAATTAGATGGACTTTTCTTGTCTAGCAATTCCTATATTCCCATGTGTGGTGCTGAACCTCACAGACCAGATGGTCCCAGGTTCAGTCCCTGGCCTGTGCCAAGTTACCTGATCCCAGCTGTGGGCAGCATTGAGGGCAGTGCAGTTCACCTCTGTGTCACTGGGGTAAGGAGAGAGACAACAAAAATCAGGCATGTTTCCTGCTCCATCCCATTACCCCCGGCTGGAAAGAATGCGTGCACGGGCGTCAGGTGAGAACAGGACTGGGCTCAGCACTGATGGCTCCACAGTCAAATAGCCTGTCAACGCTGTCACACTTGGGTGGGGCACTGAAGGGGCTCCCAAGTTGGCACTTGAAGCGGGAACGCAGAAAACTGGCAAAACAAATTTCGAGACGTTCTGACAGAGATCAGGTTAGAGGGTCTGTGCAAGAAGCCGGGTTCAGCTTAACACAAACAGGAAAGTAAAAAGCTTTTATTTGTGTTTACACGCTGCCAGCAGTTTACAATACTTCATTATAACCATACACCAGTGTGCGCGTGTGTTTAACTCACCCATGGTTCACAACATACGTGCGACAGACTACAGTGTGAGACAGACAGAAAGCACCATCAATATCCAGACACGTGGGCTTGATTCCCAGACCTCAGTCATCACCAGCTGTCCTATTGCCTCGCCTCCTCCCCCCCTCCGGTTAGCCAGGTTCCAGGGTATATTTCTCACTATATATACAGTTCAGACCCTTTCAGCGTTGAAACTCCAAACACCGCTCCAGCACTCATCAAGGACGCGTTTTTTTTTTTTTAAGTCGAGTTTACGGGACACGGATCCCCGACTGGAGCAGTGAAGGACTCTCCCGAGCCATTTGTGACCAGGCTGTGCAGGGGTGAGGATCAGTTGTTGCAAGTAGGAAAAAGAAAGTTCGAGAACGTGAGCCTCGTCCCCCACAAGGGCTCCAGCTCTGCGGCAGCCCAGCGCTCTCCCGGAGACGGCGCTCCTGACCCCAGTTCATTGCTTGGCTTTCTTCACGATGGTCCCTACTGCAGAAATGACGGTGGTTTTGGCCCCGGTGGCACTGGTGGTTACTGTGACGACCCCTGGTAGCGTGGCGGTGGTGGTGATGATTGTCGGCTGCGCTATTGTCGTCACGGGTACCGCCGAGTCCCATTTGCTCTTCCTTTTCTGAGAATCTGCAGAGAGGTGGGAGAGGGGGCAGGTTAATGGGGAAATTTACCTGTGCCTGCACTTCACTGTAGCACCAGAAGCGCTGGCTGCACCTGCCAGCCCTGCTTGGAGCACATGCGGTGTGTTCCCAGCGCGCTGTGTGTTCCCGGCGTGCGGTGTGTTCCCAGTGCGCTGTGTGTTCCTGGCGTGCGGTGTGTTCCCAGCGCGCTGTGTGTTCCTGGCGTGCGGTGTATTCCCAGCGCGCTGTGTGTTCCTGGCGTGCGGTGTGTTCCCAGCGCGCTGTGTGTTCCCGGCGTGCGGTGTGTTCCCAGTGCGCTGTGTGTTCCTGGCGTGCGGTGTGTTCCCAGTGCGCTGTGTGTTCCCGGCGTGCGGTGTGTTCCCAGTGCGCTGTGTGTTCCTGGCGTGCGGTGTGTTCCCAGTGCGCTGTGTGTTCCTGGCGTGCGGTGTGTTCCCAGTGCGCTGTGTGTTCCTGGCGTGCGGTGTGTTCCCAGTGCGCTGTGTGTTCCTGGCGTGCGGTGTATTCCCAGCGCGCTGTGTGTTCCTGGCGTGCGGTGTGTTCCCAGTGCGCTGTGTGTTCCTGGCGTGCGGTGTGTTCCCAGCGCGCTGAGTGTTCCCGCCCCGCGTGCGGTGTGTTCCCAGCGCGCTGTGTGTTCCCGGCGTGCGGTGTGTTCCCAGCGCGCTGTGTGTTCCTGGCGTGCGGTGTGTTCCCAGTGCGCTGTGTGTTCCTGGCGTGCGGTGTGTTCCCAGTGCGCTGTGTGTTCCTGGCGTGCGGTGTGTTCCCAGTGCGCTGTGTGTTCCTGGCGTGCGGTGTGTTCCCAGTGCGCTGTGGGTTCCTGGCGTGCGGTGTGTTCCCAGTGCGCTGTGTGTTCCCGGCGTGCGGTGTGTTCCCAGTGCGCTGTGTGTTCCTGGCGTGCGGTGTGTTCCCAGCGCGCTGTGTGTTCCTGGCGTGCGGTGTGTTCCCAGTGCGCTGTGTGTTCCTGGCGTGCGGTGTATTCCCAGCGCGCTGTGTGTTCCTGGCGTGCGGTGTGTTCCCAGCGCGCTGTGTGTTCCTGGCGTGCGGTGTATTCCCAGTGCGCTGTGTGTTCCTGGCGTGCGGTGTGTTCCCAGTGCGCTGTGTGTTCCCGGCGTGCGGTGTGTTCCCAGTGCGCTGTGTGTTCCCGGCGTGCGGTGTATTCCCAGTGCGCTGTGTGTTCCTGGCGTGCGGTGTGTTCCCAGTGCGCTGTGTGTTCCTGGCGTGCGGTGTATTCCCAGTGCGCTGTGTGTTCCTGGCGTGCGGTGTGTTCCCAGTGCGCTGTGTGTTCCTGGCGTGCGGTGTGTTCCCAGTGCGCTGTGTGTTCCTGGCGTGCGGTGTGTTCCCAGTGCGCTGTGTGTTCCTGGCGTGCGGTGTGTTCCCAGTGCGCTGTGGGTTCCTGGCGTGCGGTGTGTTCCCAGTGCGCTGTGTGTTCCCGGCGTGCGGTGTGTTCCCAGTGCGCTGTGTGTTCCTGGCGTGCGGTGTGTTCCCAGCGCGCTGTGTGTTCCTGGCGTGCGGTGTGTTCCCAGTGCGCTGTGTGTTCCTGGCGTGCGGTGTATTCCCAGCGCGCTGTGTGTTCCTGGCGTGCGGTGTGTTCCCAGTGCGCTGTGTGTTCCTGGCGTGCGGTGTGTTCCCAGTGCGCTGTGTGTTCCTGGCGTGCGGTGTGTTCCCAGTGCTGTGTGTTCCCAGTGCGCTGTGTGTTCCCAGTGCACTGTGTGTTCCTGGCGTGCGGTGTGTTCCCAGTGCGCTGTGTGTTCCTGGCGTGCGGTGTGTTCCCAGTGCACTGTGTGTTCCTGGCGTGCGGTGTGTTCCCAGTGCACTGTGTGTTCCTGGCGTGCGGTGTGTTCCCAGTGCGCTGTGTGTTCCTGGCGTGCGGTGTGTTCCCAGTGCGCTGAGTGTTCCCGCCCCGCGTGCGGTGTGTTCCCAGCGCGCTGTGTGTTCCCGCCCCGCGTGCGGTGTGTTCCCAGCACGGTGTTCCTGCCCCGCGCGCGGTGTGTTCCCAGCGCGCTGTGTTCCTGCCCCGCGTGCGGTGTGTTCCCAGCGCGCTGTGTTCCCGCCCCGCGTGCGCTGTGTTCCCGCCTCACAAGTTACCTGCCGCCGTCGTGCTTGCTGTGGTTGTAGTGGCTGTGCCAGAGCTGGTGTTGGTTCCTGTTTTTGTTCTAGTCACAAATTCAATCTAAAAAAAGAGATGAGAAGTAAAACAAACAGAACAAGAACAGCCACCTAATCACCCTAAGCACACCTGCATCAGACTCCCCGACGCACGCAGTGCTCATTGTGAAAAAAGGTTAGCATTTTCTCCTAAGATTTAGCTTGGTATTGGCTTCTTCAATCGTGTTATGGTACAGGACATTCAGAACTCATATTCCAGTTTATACAACTGTTGCAACAATTAGTCAGGTTGTTGCTCAAGGGAGGAGCCAAGTTATTCAATTCAAATACAAACATCTTGTGTGATATGTTCAAATATGTGTTTGTCCTGTTCGACGCAGAGTGGAGCTTCAAACCCCACATCCTATCCATTATCAAGACTGCTTACTTCCATCTCTGCAACAACACCATACCCATGCTTTTGTCACCTTCATTTTCCAATGTTCCCATTGCTGACCTCTCATTCACCAACCTCCACAAATCCAGCTTGTAATCTATCCCGCATTCAGTTTCACTTGCTCATCACTACCATCCTCTCTGACCCACACTGGCTCTCAGCCCCCCAACATATTGAACTTAAAATCCTTGTCCTCATCTTCAAATTCCTCCATAGCCTCAACCCACCTTACCCCCACAACTTTCTCCACCTTTGCATCCTTTGACTCTTGCCCTTTTATACAGTTGCCCCTTCAACTGCTTCAACCTTGCTCTGTGGAACTCCATCACTAAACCTCTTTGCCTCTCCACTTCTCGCTCCACCTTTCAAAATGTTCGCAAATTCTTCTTTTCAACCAAACTTTTGGTCACCTCCTAATTCTTGCACAATTGCTTGTCCGTTCCTTTATTCATTTTTTTCTTCTCCACCGCTCCCCCCCCCCCCCCCCCCCCCCCCCAATAAAACACCTTGGGATGTTTTCACACTAAAGTAGCTATAGGAATTCAGTTGCTGTTGATTGACGGCTCCTTTTGAATTGAACAAAGAGTTATTTCAATTGATTGGGTCTCAGTCACGGTTTAGGTTTTTTTTAATTCGTATATGGGATGTGGGCGTCGCTGGCAAGGCCAGCATTTATTGCCCATCCCTAATTGCCCTCGAGAAGGTGGTGGTGAGCTGCCTTCTTGAACCGCTGCAGTCCGTGTGGTGAAGGTGCTCCCACAGTGCTGTTAGGGAGCGAGTTCCGGGATTTTGACCCAGCGACAATGAAGGATCGACGATATATTTCCAAGTCAGGATGGTGTGTGACTTGGAGGGGAACTTGGAGGTGGTGGTGTTCCCATGCGCCTGCTGCCCTTCTAGGTGGAAGAGGTCGCGGGTTTGGGAGGTGCCACCGAAGAAGCCTTGGCGAGTTGCTGCAGTGCATCTTGTAGATGGTACACACTACAGCCACGGTGCGCCGGTGGTGGAGGGAGTGAATGTTTAAGGTGGTGGATGGGGTGCCAATCAAGCGTGCTTTGTCCTGGATGGTGTTGAGCTTCAGGCAAGTGGAGAGTATTCCATCACACTCCTCACTTGTGCCTTGCAGATGGTGGAAAGGGCTTTGGGGAGTCAGGAGGTGAGACACTCACTGCAGAATACCCAGCCTCTGACCTGCTCTTGTTGCCACAGTATTTATGTGGCTGGTCCAGTTAAGTTTCTGGTCAATGGTGACCCCCAGGATATTGATGGTGGGGGATTCGGCGATGGCAATGCCTGATGAATGTCAAGGGGAGGTGGTTAGACTCTTACTTGTTGGAGATAGTCATTGCCTGGCACTTCCGTGGCGCGAATGTTACCTGCCACTTATCACCCCAAGCCTGAACGTCGTCCAGGTCTTGTTGCATGTGGACTGCTTCATTTATCAGTGAGACAAAAATATTTGCATTTAGTGACCTGCTAGCTATCTATTTAACCCAGTCATAATTGCATTTGGAGTTTGACCAGACAGCTAGTGATAAATCTTTTACTGCGTCTATCCTGATACAATATTGTTAGTTCTGTTGGCAGCAGGCTTGAGACAGGTATCATTCAAATTTAAACAATAATTGGTTCAGTTTGTATGGAACCATTTTTGAATTTGTGTGACTTACTTTAAAAATAATTATTAAAGTCCTGGCAATTCTTTTCTGGAATATGAAAAAGAATGATTCTGGCCAATAGGTAGTTGGAAAATCTCCGGAGAGAAGATAGTTGGGACGTTTTGGGATAAGCGCCTTGGGACGTTTTACTATATTAAAGGCACTATATCAATGCAAGTAGCTGTTGAGAAGTGTCAGGTGTGGCTCACTCTTGCCTCTGATGCATCCCCCTCCAGAGTCCCCCTCCAGAGACTTGAGCACATAATCCAGGCTGACTCTCCAGTGTTGAGGTGCTGTCCTTTGGGTGAGACATTAAACCGCACCCCGTCTGCCCTCTCAGGTGGACGTAATAGATCCCATGGCACTATCCGAAGTGGAGTTGGGGAATTCTTCCCGGTCTCCTGGCCAATATTTATCCCTCAACCAACATCGCTAAAACACATTATCTGATCATATCTCATTGCTGTTTGTGGGAGCTTGCTGTGCAGAAATTGGCTGCCGTGTTTCCTACATTACAAGTGACTACACTTCAAAAGTACTTCATTGGCTGTGAAGCGCTTTTGGATGTCCTGAGGTTGTGAAAGGTGTTATATAAATGGGAGTCTTTTTTTATTCTTTAGTTTTGAGAATCCAAGAAGAGACAAGTTGATTGATATTTCTGGAAGAGAACTGTGTGTATTTAAAAGTTATCCACAAAAGTTTAGTTTAGTTCATAGAATTGTGATCTTTCATCATTTTAACTACACAAGGAGTTAGATTTTAAAAAATTCTACTCTAAATATATAACTAGTTTATCAGTTACAGTATTTACTTGTTTCTTGTTTAATAAATTTGTTTCATTATTTTAAGCTTTAAACAAGATCTGACGTGTTGCTCGATCCCTTTTATAGACTGAAGTGTAAGATAGTCCAGGACTTAAAAGCAATTACCAAACACATTTTGCTGTTACTTGGCTGTGCCACCAAAAGCATATCTAGATCTCGAGCCAAGGACAGACACTGTGGAGGTAGGGAGAGTTACGACTCACCCATGACAGTGATCTAAGATACAAGAGCTGAAGTAAGGAGGTTTGAAAAGGCCTAGAAACTATCTTCTTTCAAATTAGGGAACTCTCTTTGAAGCTTCAAGACAAACTCCCTTTTCTTTCTATTCTCATGAATTATGGAACCATTCTGCAAGAATACGAGTTAAATCATCGTTCAGCACAGCTGTTGGGAACTAATCTGTTCGACCATGAGGAGCAAGCAACAACCACTGTAAAATAGATGGTGTCTTACAGCTACTATTTGCTTGTTCTTTTGACGTTTAATAATTTTGTTCAGCAGTTAAAGCTCAAGACAAGGTCTAGTGTTGTGTTATTCTGCCGTCTTCTGAAAACGAGGAGGAGCAGCCGCAATAACCAGAGGCAGATGGTGGGGCGAGTGAAAACACTCTGTGGGTCATTGGGAGGGAGGGAGGCTCACCGTCCAGAATACACTGAAGCAAGGGACTCCAAAAGATCCACATTTAAAAAGGTTAACCTTCCGCCCCCGCCATCCAGAGAACATAACACCACCTGCGATAGAGTTTGACATTATCAATCCAATGGCTGGAACTTGGAATGTTAGTTTGGGGGTTGGGCGGGGGGGTTGGAAATCAGCCAGTCTTCCAGTTGCTGATGATGATCTAGTGATCCCAGCTGGGAAGTGCGTGTGTGGATGTCAGAGGAGGGTAGGATTGGACAGTACTGTAATGCTCCCCCCCCCATGGTCTAATAGCCCGATAGGTGATGGAGTGGAGGGTTGCCAGTGTAATAACCCACAAGGACATGGGGGACTGGGAGTACTGGGTTGGGATTAAGGCACATTGTTGTGGCAGAGGGAATGGAGCGTTACTTTGTTACTGAGCTGGCCTCGCCGTTTCCTGTCCCAGCAGCTTCAATGGCGCTGTCCTGGCTGGGCTTCACTCACCTTAGTCCGTTCCTTCTTGGCTTTCTCGATCTTGTCCATTTCTATTTTCTGAGCCTTGGCTGCAAGAGGAGGAGATGGAGATGGGGGTGTCAGAATGGGCCAGAGTACGGCACCGCAAACAGAGCGAGAGTGATCAAGACAGGCGCGTGCAGACGAGGCCGTGCTCGCCACGGGTTCCAATAAAACATTACCTAAAGCCTCGTAGTACGAGTCCTCCGACCATCCGTGGGGGTCAAACATGTCCTGCGGAGAAAGCCACATGTCAAATACACTGGAGTAATGCACCGGACAATGTACCCCATTACTACGCTGCGGTATATGATGTAGCAGACGCGTCATATCTACAACATGCTCAGTGTGCCTCACTATAGTCTGAGCTGAGGAGGTGACCATTTGGCCCTTCAAAAGTACTTTGTTGGCTGTGAAGCGCTTTGGGATGTCCTGAGGTTTTGAAAGGCGCTATAGAAATGCAAGTCTTTCTTTATTGCCTCACTGAGTTTAGGCCTCTGTCGGGACCGACGTCACACACAGCTGTACCCGATTCAGCATCGATCCCCACCCGGGACAAAGCATCCTACTGTCCGATAACCCTTTACGTGAAAAAAATTGCTTCTAATCTCCCCCTTTATGCATCTTTGTAAAGCTTATCGAGATCACGACCTCTTGTCTCCGATTAACTGACCAATAGAAATCAAGAAAGGTATGATTACCTTGTCTATTCCTTTTATCGTTTTGAAAAGTTCCATCAAATCCTCCCTCAATCTCAGAGCCTCGCCTCATAAAGCAGACCGCTTATCCCTGGTGTGTTCCCAGTAAATGTGTGCCGCACTTTCTCCAGGGCTATTATAACACTTCTACAGAGAGGCGTCCAAAATTGCACACAGCATTCCAGATGTGGCCTAACCACTGTCTTTGTACTGAATCATCATGATCTCTTTGTGTTTCAGGAACAAGGAGGACACGATCCAGGATTATTTTACTCACACGTCATAAAGCCATTTTGTTGCATCAGTGATGGGCACTGGCAAGGATTTCAGTGAAGAGTAATGGTGCACGGGTGAAATGTTTGTGCCAAAGTTCACTTCACCTGTTAAAAAACCCCCAGAAGTGCAATTCTAGATTCTCTTTCCAAACTCGGCTTGTGTCTGCAGAGGGTGTCTTGAGTGGTGTAACACTAGGGTGAAGAACTGGTGGTTGCAGATGGGTCACGGCTGATGGAAACAATTTGAGGTGATGAATTAATAGCATCACACAAGAGGTGTATTACATGGGGACTGGGAGGGGCAGTGGGTCAGTGAGTATAAGAGTAATGAAGTCTTGCTACAATTATATACGCCTTTGGTGAGACCACACCTGGAGTGCTGCATGCAGTTTTGGTCTCCTTACCCAAGGATATACTTACCTTAGAGGGAGTGCAACAAAGGTTCACTAGATTGATTCCTGGGATGAGAGGGCTGTTCTACGAGGAGAGATAGAATAGAATGGGCCTATATTCTCTGAAGTTTAGAAGAATGAGAAAATAATAATAGGATTGGGCAGAGTCAGCACGGATTTAGGAAAGGGAAATCGTGTTTGACGAATCTGTTAGAGTTTTTTGAGGTTGTAACTAGCAGAATAGATAAGGGGGAACCAGTGGATGTGGTGTATTTGGATTTTCAGAAGGCATTCGATAAGGTGCCACACAAGAGGTTATTAAACAAAATTAGGGCTCGTGGGATTGGGGGTAATATACTAGCATGGATTGAGGATTGGTTAACGGACAGAAAACAGAGAGTAGGAATAAACGGGACATTTTCGGGTTGGCAGGCTGTAACTAGTGGGGTACCGCAAGGATCAGTGCTTGGGCCTCAGCTATTCACAATCTATATCAATGATTTCGATGAGGGCACCAAATGTAATATGTCCAAGTTTGCTGATGATATAAAGCTGGGTGGGAATGTAAGTTGTGAGGAGGATGCGAGGAGGATGCAAAGAGGCTTCAAGGGGATATAGACAAGCTAAGTGAGTGGGCAAGAACATGGCAAATGGAATATAATGTGGAGAAATGTGAAGTTATCCACTTTGGTAGGAAAAATAGAAAAGCAGAGTATTTTTTAAATGGTGAGAGATTGGGAAATGTTGGTGTTCAGAGGGACCTGGGTGTCCTTGTACACGAATCACTGAAAGTTAACATGCAGGTACAGCAAGCAATTAGGAAAGCAAATGGTATGTTGGCCTTTATTGTAAGAGGATTTGAGTATAAGAGTAAAGACGTCTTACTGCAATTATATAGGGCCCTGGTGAGATCACACCTGGAGTATTGTGTACAGTTTTGGTCTCCTTACTTAAGGATATACTTGCCATAGAGGGAGTGCAACAAAGGTTCACCAGACTGGTTCCTGGGATGGGGGGATTGTCCTATGAGGAGAGATTGAGTAGACAAGGCCTATATTCTCTAGAATTTAGAAGAATGAGAGGAGATCTCATTGAAACATACAAAATTCTTACAGGGCTCGACAGGGTAGATGCAGGGAGGATGTTTCCCCTGGCTGGAGAGTCTAGAACCAGGGGTCACAGTCTCAGAATAAGGGGTCGGCCATTTAGGACTGAGATGAGAGAGATTTCTTCACTCAGAGGGTGGTGAATCTTTGGAATTCTCTACCCCAGAGGGCTGTGGAGGCTCAGTCGTTGAGTATATTCAAGACAGAGATCGATAGATTTTTGGATACTGAGGGATTCAAGGGATATGGGATAGGGCAGGAAAGTGGAGTTGATGTAGAAGATCTTACTGAATGGTGGAGTTGGCTCGAGGGGCCATCTGGCCTACTTCTGCTCCTATTTCTTATGTTATGTCACAGTTCAGGGACCTGGGTTGTAATCTTGCCCAGACTGATGGAATGAGTCTTCTCTGCTGTTTATAAGTGTTCAATGTGAAATAAGTTGGACAGTCTCAGCCCCTGGACTGACAGTACAAAATCATCTCGAATATATCACTAAATTGGCAATCTGACTCACAGCAGCCTTGCTTTGTATCCAACCCGTGCTGTACCTGTCCTGGGAGTGTTTGATGGGACAGTGTAGAGGGAGCATTACTCTGTATCTAACCCGTGCTGTACCTGCCCTGGGAGTGTTTGATGGGACAGTGTAGAGGGAGCATTACTCTGTATCTAACCCGTGCTGTACCTGCCCTGGGAGTGTTTGATGGGACAGTGTAGAGGGAGCTTTACTCTGTATCTAACTCTTCTTGATGCTGAACACTGGATGCCAAACCAGAAAATCATGATAAGCATACAATAAAAAAAGCAGGTTGAATGTTTCCTAAAGTGGATTTGTAACAAAACATTAAATGAATATAGTGACAACCCTGAATCTTACTCGTGTGCAGGAGCGACGCCTCATTCCGACACGCCACTTGGATCTGTCCCCGTTTTTGTGGAGTCGCCTTTTCTGACTCTCCCTTGGTTTACTTCAAGGCTCCGAATACAGCAATGGACAAGATAGGGAGCGGAGGGAGGTGGGTGAAGTTCATGGTTTGATCCACTGTATTTCAAACTTGGGACAGGTTTGTGCAACTTCATAAATTGTGTATTGTAAGATCTGAATTCGAGCCCCATCTCATCCTCATTGGGTTAAAATCAAGACTCATCACACTACCTCCAACTCCAGCTCATTCTTTCCCAGCACCTCAGAACTGTGGAACATCTCACCTCCCCGAGTCGCTCCGTGCTCTTATAATCTTAAAGCTTTTAAAATCCATGTCCGGTGTCATCTAATCAGCTCCTCCTGATTCACCTCATATTGCTTCTTATTTTAACCCTTGCTTATGTTGTGCTCTAAGGGCCTGTGGCCATCACCTGAGTTTCTCAATAAAAGAAAGTGAGTCACGGTGTAAACGGTCAGCAGCATCTGTACTGAAGAGTTGCTCACGTACCTTTGGATAGTTTGTGCCGAGTTCATCAATGCCACAGAACTGGATCAGTTTTTCATAAATACTGAAAGAGAGGGAGAGAAAGGAGCTGTTAAACCAAGGCACACGCTGTACTGACGCCAGCCTGCACCTACAGTCAACCAACACTCCAACATATCAGCTCGGGTTCAGCAACAATCTCTCCCGGACTACCCCTCCCCAACTGGAACCGGACAGCAGTCATCCTCTCCCCTAAACCCCAGCCAGACAGCAGTGACCCCGCCCCTAAACCCCAGCCAGACAGCAGTGACCCCTCCCCTAAACCCCAGCCAGACGGCAGTGACCCCTCCCCTAAACCCCAGCCAGACAGCAGTGACCCCTCCCCTAAACCCCAGCCAGACAGCAGTGACCCCTCCCCTAAACCCCAGCCAGACGGCAGTGACCCCGCCCCTAAACCCCAGCCAGACGGCAGTGACCCCTCCCCTAAACCCCAGCCAGACGGCAGTGACCCCTCCCCTAAACCCCAGACAGACAGCAGTGACCCCGCCCCTAAACCCCAGCCAGACGGCAGTGACCCCTCCCCTAAACCCCAGCCAGACAGCAGTGACCCCGCCCCTAAACCCCAGCCAGACGGCAGTGACCCCGCCCCTAAACCCCAGCCAGACAGCAGTGACCCCGCCCCTAAACCCCAGCCAGACAGCAGTGACCCCTCCCCTAAACCCCAGCCAGACAGCAGTGACCCCACCCCTAAACCCCAGCCAGACGGCAGTGACCCCTCCCCTAAACCCCAGCCAGACGGCAGTGACCCCTCCCCTAAACCCCAGCCAGACAGCAGTGACCCCGCCCCTAAACCCCAGCCAGACGGCAGTGACCCCTCCCCTAAACCCCAGCCAGACAGCAGTGACCCCTCCCCTAAACCCCAGCCAGACGGCAGTGACCCCTCCCCTAAACCCCAGCCAGACAGCAGTGACCCCGCCCCTAAACCCCAGCCAGACAGCAGTGACCCCTCCCCTAAACCCCAGTCATACAGCAGTGACCCCGCCCCTAAACCCATCATACAGCAGTGACCCCGCCCCTAAACCCCAGTCACACAGCAGTGACCCCTCCCCTAAACCCCAGTCATACAGCAGTGACCCCTCCCCTAAACCCATCATACAGCAGTGACCCCTCCCCTAAACCCATCATACAGCAGTGACCCCTCCCCTAAACCCCAGCCAGACGGCAGTGACCCCGCCCCTAAACCCCAGTCACACAGCAGTGACCCCGCCCCTAAACCCCAGTCACACAGCAGTGACCCCGCCCCTAAACCCCAGCCAGACAGCAGTGACCCCTCCCTAAACCCCAGCCAGACAGCAGTGACCCCGCCCCTAAACCCCAGTCATACAGCAGTGACCCCGCCCCTAAACCCCAGTCATACAGCAGTGACCCCGCCCCTAAACCCCAGCCAGACAGCAGTGCAGCAGTGACCCCGCCCCTAAACCCCAGCCAGACAGCAGTGACCCCACCCCTAAACCCCAGTCATACAGCAGTGACCCCGCCCCTAAACCCCAGCCAGACAGCAGTGCAGCAGTGACCCCGCCCCTAAACCCCAGTCATACAGCAGTGACCCCGCCCCTAAACCCCAGTCATACAGCAGTGACCCCTCCCCTAAACCCCAGTCATACAGCAGTGACCCCGCCCCTAAACCCCAGCCATACAGCAGTGACCCCGCCCCTAAACCCATCATACAGCAGTGACCCCGCCCCTATACCCCAGTCAGACAGCAGTGACCCCGCCCCTAAACCCATCATACAGCAGTGACCCCGCCCCTAAACCCCAGCCAGACAGCAGTGACACCGCCCCTAAACCCATCATACAGCAGTGACCCCGCCCCTATACCCCAGTCAGACAGCAGTGACCCCGCCCCTAAACCCATCATACAGCAGTGACCCCGCCCCTAAACCCATCATACAGCAGTGACCCCGCCCCTATACCCCAGTCAGACAGCAGTGACCCCTCCCCATCCCTCTGCCCGAAAACAGTCAGACTCAGACTGTCCAAGCACACAGACCTGGGGTTTCGGAATTCCTTTTTCCTCTGAATGATGTTGTTCATGTCGAGGCCTTCGTTCAGCTTTCTGTCGTACAGCTTCTGAATTTTCTCCTGTGGAGACATAGAACAGAACAACTAACACTGAGTAACACTCAACAGCAAATCAGAGCGCAGAGTTTCTCTCTGCATGCACAAGGCTTTCACCAGGATTAATGCTGCCTCGCTGTGGGCCGGGGCCTCCCTGGTCTCGCCGTGGGCCGGGGCCCGCTCTGCCTCGCTGTGGGCCGGGGCCTCCCTGGTCTCGCTGTGGGCCGGGGCCTGCTCTGCCTCGCTGTGGGCCGGGGCCTGCTCTGCCTCGCTGTGGGCCGGGGCCCGCTCTGCCTCGCTGTGGGCCGGGGCCCGCTCTGCCTCGCTGTGGGCCGGGGCCTCCCTGGTCTCGCCGTGGGCCGGGGCCTGCTCTGCCTCGCCGTGGGCCGGGGCCTCCCTGGTCTCGCTGTGGGCCGGGGCCTGCTCTGCCTCGCTGTGGGCCGGGGCCTGCTCTGTCTCGCTGTGGGCCGGGGCCTGCTCTGCCTCGCTGTGGGCCGGGGCCTGCTCTGTCTCGCTGTGGGCCGGGGCCTGCTCTGCCTCGCTGTGGGCCGGGGCCTGCCCTGTCTCGCTGTGGGCCGGGGCCTGCCCTGTCTCGCTGTGGGCCGGGGCCTGCTCTGCCTCGCCGTGGGCCGGGGCCTCCCTGGTCTCGCTGTGGGCCGGGGCCTGCTCTGCCTCGCCGTGGGCCGGGGCCTCCCTGGTCTCGCTGTGGGCCGGGGCCTGCTCTGCCTCGCTGTGGGCCGGAGCCTGCTCTATCTCGCTGTGGGCCGGAGCCTGCTCTATCTCGCTGTGGGCCGGAGCCTGCTCTATCTCGCTGTGGGCCGGAGCCTGCTCTATCTCGCTGTGGGCCGGGGCCTGCTCTGCCTCGCCGTGGGCCGGGGCCTCCCTGGTCTCGCTGTGGGCCGGGGCCTGCCCTGTCTCGCCGTGGGCCGGGGCCTGCTCTGCCTCGCTGTGGGCCGGGGCCTCCCTGGTCTCGCTGTGGGCCGGGGCCTCCCCGGCCTCGCTGTGGGCCGGGGCCGCTCTGTCTCGCTGTGGGCCGGGGCCTGCTCTGCCTCGCTGGGGTTTCGGGCATCAAAGCCCATCCTGATTACACCCTCGTCCCACAGTCACATATGTGCCCTTTCCAGCAGAGGTCACTGCGCCGTGATCAGGAACAGGAACCCTGGTTGATTCTGCACCTCCCTAGCCCAGGGCCATTGTGGCCAATTGCAGCTCAGATCATCCAAACCCGGGGATAAAAACTGGCACCTTCCTGATTGGAACGGCTCAGTATCGCGCAACATGGCACCTTTCCCTAATGAGCCACTGGGAGCGCTTTCTCGGAATGTTTCACCAAAAGCCACTTAATGATAAGAGAGCAGCAGTTGCAGAAGTGAAGCCAATGCCTCATATTAGTGGGAAATAGAATGCAGATTCTTATTTTATATATTCAGCACTGGGGACAAAGAGCACACAAACATGCTGGCAGTCTCTTCGAATGAAGGTGATTCTCGGATTAGAGAAGGATACTCTGTGGCACTCCCCACTCCCGGCCCAATCTCGGCGTGTGAATTGACTGATCCCACACGTAGGGCCCGCTCACAGGGTCTTCACATCCAACATTAGCCAGCACCAACTCTCCTGCACCAAACACTGGTTCTCTTGCCCCGGGCTCTAATTCTCTAGGTGTGTCAGAGGTTGAGGAGGGGATGGTCAGCGCCTCCCCTCCATCTCCTACATGAGACAGTTTAGTTTGGGGTGAGAGAGAGAACGGGACATGTCTACACACAGTCGAGAGCAGTGCGAGCTCCTCACACCTGCCCGACACATTCCTCACCACTGGCCAAGCAATTACTCACTCCAAACATTGCAGCCTCGAGCTTGTGGGTGTGTTCGTGTAGCACTGACAGAGAACAAGTGGGGCACTCCCAACACATTTTGATACTTTGTGATTTCTGATCCTGTTTGGGTGGGGGGGGGGGCGCGGAGAGCGAACTCGGTGTGTTGCTCCCCCCCCTCCCCCGTACTCACTCCGCTGGGGAGCTGGTCCGTGTCACGCTGCTGGACTCTCTGTTAATGCAGAGACGTAGACTCCAGAAGGATGGGACCAGCTCCTTGTATTACCCCTAGTTTAACAAAAGGGTGTGGTAAGGCTGCAGGCTCAATGCCAGACCGCCCGTAGATAGCAGCGTTTAACTTCAATCTGGGCTGTCTGTAGCTGTAACGGAATTCGCAAATATCAACAACAGCAACAATTTGCATTTATGTAGCGCCTTTGAAGTAATGAAATACCCCAAGACGCTTCACAGGAGCGTAAATCAGACAAAATTTACCACTGAGCCGCAAAGAGATATTAGGACAGGCGCTTGCTCAAAGGCTTTAAGGAGGGTCTTAAAGGAGGAGAGAGAGGTGGAGCGGTTTGAAGAGGGAATTCCAGAGTTTAGAGCCGAGGCAGCTGAAGGCACGGCCGCCAATCAAGTTATCAGGTTCCCATCTGTGATTTTGTTCATTTTTGGGGTGCCCTCGCTGGCACCGTGTGATGACCCATAGAAGGTGCCAGGTCCGATCTCCCACCTGTGCCGAGTCAGCAGAGCTCAGCTGGTCTACACTCGGGTGCTCTAACTGGCCTCGGAGTCACGAAGCAAGGGGTGGGGGGAGTGAAAGAAAAATCAGCCAGGATTTCCGCTCCTGATCCCTAGTCAGTATGCCTGTGGATGGTCAGGTGAGAACACAGGAATTGTTGGACGAAATAAGACCAAGGCACATCTAGTTCGCCTCCTGCCGCCCCCGGTAGTCGAATGACACAACGATAAAGGAGTTAATGGTTTTGCGGACTGATTGTGGCAATCAATCTGGGTCGGGCTGAGCTGTGATGCTTCCCTCCAGTACAGGTAGCCCACTGACACCCACTGTCTCGGCTCACACACGAGGAATGGCCCATCAGGTACAGATACTGCCGGCAGACTGTTGCACCTGGGCCTCAGGAGAAAGGGAGCAAATTTGGACAGGGGAGGCGTGCGGGAATTAAGTTCTCGTCGTGGATGGGGCAAGTCAGCTCATCCACCCCACCCGTGCTGGCCCACAGGCCGTGCTGACACATAGTCCGTGCAAGAATAACAGGCAGCAAGTCATGTGTAATCCACCCCTGTATAAAGCATTTACACCCCACACAAAAGCTGCCAGTGTTCTAATCAGATTTGGTTATTAGGACTAACAAAGAAACTGTTCTAAGTATTTGTCACATCACACCATCTTCCCAATCTGACCCTTGGTACCAACAGCACTCCCTCCTGCCCTCCTCCTCCGGCTGTGCCCCATACCTGTAAGTGATTAGAGCATCTGCCCACGGGCTCGGGAGGGATTTTGATGTCATCGGGAGACATGTTCCTCACTTTTTCTGAAAATGAAGCTGGAAAGAAGACAAAGGCTACATCAGCACCATAGATACCACCAGGGGGAAAACGGATAACCCAGCACACTGCTCTCCGCGCAGTCACAGACCTGCAGTTCCTCATCTCACTCCAACACGACTCACTGTCATCTGGTAAACACCCCCCCCTCCCCCGCTCCTTGTGCTGATTTATGCTTTCCCCCCTCCTCGATCGTAATTGCTCCCTTTTCTGGTTCCTTGGGCACTGGCAACCCTCCACAGTGCCTCACCCAAGCATCCATTCTTCATGTGAAACTGGCAGCCCAATCCTGTCCTCTCCGGACTCCCACGCACTTTTCAGCAGAGGTTGCTGGACGGTGATCAGGAGTGGGAATCCTGAATGATATTTTACCCTCCATACAACAATTTGCATTTATATAGCGCCTTTAACGTAGTAAAACGACCACAGGCGCATTTTTATACAAAATTTGACCCCGAGCCACATAAGGAGATATTAGGTCAGGTGACCAAAAGCTTGGTCAATGAGGTAGGTTTTAAGTTGGAGTGATTAAAATCGGGGACGCTCAAGAGGCCAGAATTGGAGGAGCGCAGAGATCTGGGAGGGTTGTAGGGCTGGAAGAGGTTAGAGAGATAGGGAGGGAGCGAGGCCATGGAGGGAGTTGAAAACAAGGATGAGGATTTTAAATAGCCCTACTGTGGCTGATTGTCGCACCTAAACTGTGTCCTGACTGGAATAGAGGGGGAACAGCCTGAAACATGGAGCTGAATAAGGTTTCTCAGACAGGGTTAGGCGAGGCCACGGAAGGGATCTAAAAATGAGAAGGAGCTTTTCATTGGGGCACAGCAGCCAGAGGAGACTGGGCTAGGACGGGAGTGATGGGTGCACCGGAGTGCTGGATTAGGGTGGGTGCCGGGGACCATTATAGAAATTGAGCCTCGAGGTGATGAAGGTGTGGATGAGGTTTTCAGGTGCAGTCGGGGCATCACTGGCCAATGTAAAAGGTGCCAGTCTTGGTGATGAGACTTGATGTGGGGTCAACAGCTCAGTTCATAAAATCACAGAATCTTACAGCACAGGAGGCCATTCGGCCCATCGTGCCTGTGCCGGCTCTTTGAAAGAGCGCTCCAATTAGTCCCACTCCCCTGCCCTGCAATTTTTTTCCTTCTCAAGTCTATATCCAATTCCCTGTTGAAAGTTACTATTGAGTCTGCTTCCACCGCCCTTTCAGGCAGCGCGTTCCAGATCGCAACAACTAGCTGCTTAAAAAATATTCTCATCTCCACCTCGGCTATTTTGCCAATTATCTTAAATCTGTGCCCTTTGGTTACTAGAAACAGGTTCTCCTTATTTACTCCAGCAAAATCATTCATAAATCCCAAGGATGCACTCCAGCAGGCTCAGTCTGAGCAAGAAACAGGGGTTTGATTGGTGTCAGTTCCGGAGTTGGTCAGAACCAAACAGGATGGTCCTGCTGTGCTGCCATTGAGCTGTCGGAGGGTTTGACTCAGGAGTTGATGCCAGCAAGCCGGCTGAATAATACAGTAACAGCGTGGGAGTCAACGGTGGAGGTCAGAGAGGTAGAGTTGGGCCTCCTTGCTCTACATAAGGAAGCTGAAGCCATACTTGCCAACGAGTAGCACAGAAACAATGAATAGGAGGCGACCAAGGGTGGAAAGCCCTGGCTTACATCAAAAGTGACTGTGGGCAGGCGCGGGGCGAGAAACCTTTCGAGCAGATGTGGTGACTGCACCGGGGCGGGTAAGAGTGGAACCACAAGAATGGAGTCATGGAGCTGGGCTATTGACAACAGGTAGTGGAGGAGAGAAGGATGTTCAACGGAGCATCAGAGTGGGTGAGGAGAGTCAGAGTTACACGGTGGTCATGGGTCATTGACCAGGGCAGTATCAGAGCGGTGAGCAATCTCCCTCCAACAGTCCCGATTCATTCACCTTGCACGCTGCAACAGTTTCAGATTGGTTTTTTCTTTGCCTGTGCCTTGGATCGGCGTACAAAGTCTCTGCTAATTTAATCCTCTCTTTTAAAAAAGAAAAGTCTTTGGGGACGGGTCGGGGCCACAGTGCAGGCCGCTGCCAAGGCTGAAAAGAATAAAGAGAGTAAACAGGGTCAATCAGGAAGTGGAGATATTTTGACACCAAACTTGTCAGAGGAGGGAAAGACTGAGTGAGATGAAGGTCTTCACAAGGTTTGAAGTCCTGGGAAAGCATGATTTAGAGTGGCAGATGGTGGTGAGTCTCGATTTCAAGCAGTGAAGGTGTAGGAAGGAGGAAGTGTCGGTAGAACAGGGTATTTGGGGCTTAGGAAGAACAAGGGAGGGATTTTCACAAAAGCACTGATTACTGTAGTGTCAACAACGTACCGAGATCAACAGGAGGCCAGACAAAGGAGAGGGTTGGCCCATCATACCTGAAGCTTTCTGTTTGTAAGTCCCTGCCCTATGTTGCTTTCCCTATTTGTTCAGGGTGTACACTATACACTGATGCCTCTGCGATTTCAGTACAGCCGTGGCTGTATGAAATTTTCACGTTGCACAATTAAATGGTGAAAAACACCAAAACAGTACACCCCTGGATTCATCCTTCCAAACTTGGGGCAGTGTCAGCAAAGATAATTTTGGGGTACAGTACTGGTGGGTACAGGTCTGTCCCTGTATAACACTGGGGTACAGTACTGGTGGGTACAGGCCTGTCACTGTATAACACTGGGGTACAGTACTGGTGGGTACAGGTGTCACTAACACTGGGTACAGTACTGGTGGGTACAGGTCTATCACTGTATAACACTGGGGTACAGTACTGGTGGGTACAGGCCTGTCACTGTATAACACTGGGGTACAGTACTGGTGGGTACAGGCCTGTCACTGTATAACACTGGGGTACAGTACTGGTGGGTACAGGTGTCACTAACACTGGGTACAGTACTGGTGGGTACAGGTGTCACTAAAACTGGGTACAGTACTGGTGGGTACAGGTCAGTCACTGTATAACACTGGGTACAGTACTGGTGGGTACAGGTGTCACTAACACTGGGTACAGTACTGGTGGGGACAGGTCAGTCACTGTGTAACACTGGGGTACAGTACTGGTGGGTACAGGTCTGTCACTGTATAACACTGGGGTACAGTACTGGTGGGTACAGGTCTGTCACTGTATAACACTGGGGTACAGTACTGGTGGGTACAGGTCTGTCACTGTATAACACTGGGGTACAGTACTGGTGGGTACAGGTCTGTCACTGTATAACACTGGGGTACAGTACTGGTGGGTACGGGTCTGTCACTGTATAACACTGGGGTACAGTACTGGTGGGTACGGGTCTGTCAGTGTATAACACGGGTACAGTACTGGGGGGTACAGGTCTGTCAGTGTATAACACTGGGGTACAGTACTGGTGGGGACAGGTCTGTCACTGTATAACACTGGGGTACAGTACTGGTGGGGACAGGTCTGTCACTGAGGGCAGAAGCAATGTGAGGCGATGAATTACGACCATTGCATCGTATTAAAGTATGTAGGGTTTAGTGTGACGTTCCTTTGGTGTGTTGGTGCCAATGTACTAAATAAGCCCAGTGACTTTTTGCATGTGTTTTGTGGGTGGTGGGCCCCAGGGAGCTGTCTGGTTTGGTAGACCTGGTTTGATCGACCTGCCATCAAGTGTTTGTGCTGCTGTCATGTGCAAACATACACAAAGGTGCCACCTGGCCCTTCAGATCAGGTGGCTTCAGTATGACAGTTCGAGCAGATATTATATACATGGCACACTTGCACTGGGATCTCCTCACAACCTCATGTGATTAAATGTACCTATTGTTTGAGGAACTGGGTGGTTGCAGTAGGTTAGACACTACTTTTTTACCACCTGGGCCAAACTGATGAAATGACAGTCTCCTTTGTTTCCTGGCTGTAAGGTTTCAAGATGAAGTCGGTCTGGGTGATTTCACCCAGGTGCTAGAGGGTATATGACCCCTAAATTGGCACCAGTTGGCAATCTGGCTCGAGGCCACAGGACGGCTGGTGTTGGAAAAGGAAAACTGGCACATTGGTTGGTTCAGTGGGAGAGTGCTGGGTTTGGTGCTAAGGCATATTGTTGGAGCAGAGTAGGGGAACGTTGGTGAGCTCCTGACCATGGTATACCTATCCATGACGTGTCTGAAGTGGTCTCCAACATCCCTCACCTAGATCAGCACAAAAAAAAATCCAAAAGAGATGTGTCTAATATTAGTGGGTAGTGCTGCACTCGGGAGCTGGTTGGAGCACGCCTGCTGTCAGCATTCAGTGACTGAGCAAAGATAACATTGCCCGAAGGCACATCCAACATCCCTGCAGCCCTGATGTGACTGAAGCTCCGACTACGCCCGGTCACAGGTAAATGGAACACTTCCAGCAGAGGGTTCGAGCTCTGTGTAGTTCAGAGTCACAGAGAGGCAATGTCTGAGCTGCCTGCCGAATACATGCCCCAGTACATCATAGAAACTTACAGCACAGGAGGAGGCCATTCGGCCCGTCGTGCCTGTGCTGGCTCTTAGAAAGAGCAGTCGTGCTCAGTCCCACATCCCTGCAATTTGTCCGTAACCCTGTCAGTTCCTCATCCTCAAGAACCCGTCCAACTCCCTTTTAAAATTATTGATGGTATCAGCTTCCACCACCTTTTCAGGTCGAGTCTTCCCGATCCCCTCAACTCAAAGAAAAAAGTTCTCATCTCCCCTCTAGATCTTTTGCCAATGATTTTGAATCCATGACCTCTGGTTATTGACCTACTCGCCAGAGGGAATAATTTTTCTCTATCTACTCTTATCAAAACCTCTCATCATCTTGAAAGCATGCTTGAGCAGAAGTTTGTTTTCCAATCTTGAGATGTGGACGTCGCTGGCAAGGCCGGCATTTATTACCCATCCCTAGTTGTCCTGAGAAGATGGTGGTGGGCCTTCTCCTCGACACAACGGAGTGGTTTGCTAGGCCACTTCAGAGGGCAATTAAGAAAGAGTCAACCACGTTAAAGAAAATAAAACAAAGACTTGCATTTATGTGGCGCCTTTCACAACCTCAGGACGTCCTAAAGCGCTTTACAGCCAATGCAGTACTTTTCAGGTGTAGTCACTGTTGTAACGCAGGAAACTGTGACAGCCAATTTGCGCACAGCAAGCTCCCACAAACATGTCGGTGTGGGACTGGAGTCACATATAGTCCAGACAGGGCAAGGACGGCAGGTTTCCTGCCCTAAAGGACATTAGTGAACCAGTTAGGTATTTACGACAATAAGACAGCTTCATGGTCACCTTAACTCATGCCAGAATTTTATTGCAAGATTTTTTTTAAAAACTGAATTCAAATTATGAAACTGCAATGATGGGATTTGAATTCACGCTCTCTGTGTTCGTCTAGGCCTCTGGGTTACTAGTCCAGTAACATAACCATCATCTTATCAAAGTGTGCGATGTGTTGAAAAAAATGGAGGGAAAGAAAAACAGAAGGCCGGATTAAAGAGAGAAATTCTCACAGCGCGACTGGAAAGTTAACTGAAAAGTCAAAGTTAAGTCATCAAAAATATCTCGGGAAAGGGCAGCAAACAAAGGAAGTTTCATGTGCGGGACTGAACTTTAATCCTTCTGAATACTCGGGGCCTGCCGTCACTGTAAGCAGTTCTTTTCTGTAATTAATAAGTAAATCAGCAGCCCTCGGCTTGGATTACACGCTCTATTAGGCTGCTCTCTGTCTGACACTGTACGGCACAGGCGTACATACACACACGCAAACACAGACAGACACACATACATATATATATACATACACACACACACACACACACACACACACGCAAACATAGACATATACACACACACACAGAAATATATATATACACACACACACACAAACACATACACATACACACGCTTGATCTACAGCCAATTGGGAGTTTTCTTTCTGCATTCTGCTGTTCGGGTGAAGTGAGCCGGGGGTGCCTGTTGGATTATTACTGGCTGGACCAGGCTGGTTTACATGCTTGATGCACTCAAGTTATTGTGGGCTAGTGCCACACCCTGCAGCCTAACCAGCCAGCATGCATGAAGGTGGTCTGACAGCTTGAATTAATCCAGGGCCGCCTTGCTCGCTCTCTCTACCACTGGCCCCGCCCCTCGTGCTGTAAGAGTGCCCTCAGTGTCTGAGCGAGTAGGGTCCTGCTCAGCAGACTGTGGGAATTAGCTGTGCTCACTGTACACTGCCGTTGGAGCTTTGCCCAGTGCAGTTAACGCTGCAAGCTGAATGGAGGCAATGCTCAAAAGAAAAACAGCTTAAAAAAAAAAGCAGCACAAAATTGCGGACAAAAGCCTGGTATTCACGTTGTCGTGGTAACCGAGGTGAAGACTTGGCCCCCTGCTCGAATCGAGCAGATCCAGCACATCAACAAATCACTGTGCCCATAAAAACACCGTCGATTCAGCAATGGGAATGCAAGCGGAGCCAGAGCTCCTGGGAGTCACCCGCAGCAATAAACAGCGGGCACCAAGGAGGGCAGAGAGGGGGCGACAGGGGAAGACTCACAGCGAAGGATCGAACCATCAGAACTTGAGAGATAGGCAGCCACTGTGTAGCAGAAATCTCCACAAGTATCACCCACTGTTATTTGAGATGGGCACAGGCAGGTTAGACAGGGGAGATGACTTTGTCAATGAATTACACAAGGTGGGGTGGAGTTGGGTGGGGTGGGAGACTGGCATGATGATTTTATTTGAAGGGAAGGGGAGGAATGGCACAAAGGACGAGAGGAGGATGTGAGTGGGTGGCTGAGGACGGAGGAGAGACACGGCTGGGCACATGAAGATAATGAGAGTCATTTATTTCGGAGGAGATGGAGGCCCAACAAGCTCTCAGAGATGGGGAAACGGGAGCAGGCGGTGTTCCTGTGAGTGGGGCCACAGGACAGAAAGCCCTGTGTTCATGTTAGGCTGTGTTATTTATTCTCCAGGTGGGAGCTTCTGATACAAGCACTGACTACCGTAAAATAAACTGCACAATGCAGCAAGGCGTTCCTCTCTGCAGAGACCTCACACAGGCTCCATCTCCGGCTGTGTTAAGTGCACTTTATGCCTGGATTTTTGCCTGTTACAGAGCAGGCAGCTAAACACGTTGGGGAACCCCTGGGTTAATGGCTCTTTAATCGATCCACGTTAAACCGAGGTCCTGTCGACCTATTCGGGTGGATGTTGAAGATGCCATAGTGTTACTGAAGAGGAGCTGGGGAGGTTTCCCTGTGTCCTGGGGCCAACATTCCGCCTCCAACCAACACCAGCAAAAACAGGTTGTTCACCTGATACGCTGTTCGCGGGACATTGTTGTGTGCAAATGACGCGATAAGGTGCTACATAATTGCAAATCCTTTCTTCTTTCTATGCAAGATGATTTTTGTGGTGGATTATTTCACCCTGATGGCTGGGTTGGTAAATGCAGCGTTTGACCAGATACTGAGCCATGTAATGCAGGAAGGTCCCAGCTCTGATCCTCAGCCTCAGCCTGATCTCTACCCAATGATCCCTGCTGGAAAACTGTGCAGGCGTGGACACCTTGTCAGGACAGGATCGGGCTGGGCTGTGCTGCCCAACAAAGTCAAATAGCTGACACCGTCGAGGCTCACACACGAAAGAATGGCTGTTTGGGTGGAGAAAACAGACAAGCCTTCGCAGGCTGCATTACTGAGCTAGTAGTTGGTGATTTTAATGGCAGAGAGCCGGGAATGCGGGGAGGCTGAGCGAGGACTACGCTCTGGGCAGTCAGCGGTAGAAGCCGATGCTTACAATAACTGAGCACTCGCATTCCCACTCGGACAAGCTGCCGAAGCACGTGGGACGGAGTGGCTGGAATGTTGCTGCAAAAGCAAGGTCTGAAAAGACCTGGCACAGCTCCCCGGGGAGGTCTGCTAAAACACCGTGTCCCAGGTTTGCTGGGGTCCTGGGATCAAACTATTAAAGTCAAATAGCAGCTCCGATCATTTCATGAGAATATTGCCCATACGCTGCACAGCCAGCCTCAGGCTCAAATGAGATACACACTTGACATTTGACTGTGGGCGTCTCGGACACTGAACTCTCTGTTTCACCCACAGACGAGCTTGGTACTTCCCTACAGACACACCCACTCTCTGTCACGGACAGCCCGCGGGGCCTGTTTGTAAACAAACCGCTTTACACACTGGGCGCTTCACGGACAAAGGAAGGATGGCATGCACTCGATTTAAACCAGATCCCATCGCGAGGTTTTGAAATGAACACGGGAATCCATTAAACGTGCACCACTGCCACTGACTGCACAAGATGGGACGTTCTGGACCAAGCCCCCTGTGGTCTGTTACATTCTGGGAGCATGGCCCCATCAATCCAAAACTGAATGAAAGAAAGAGTTTCTAGCACCTGTCACAACCTCAGGATGCCCCAAAGTGCTTTGCAGCCAACGAAGTGTAATCACTGTTGTAGGAAAAGCGGCAGCCAATTTGCGCACAGCAAGCTCCCACAAACAGCAATGAGATAATGACAAGATAATCTGTTTTGGTGATGTTGGTTGAGGCGGGACACCGGGGAGAACTCCCCCCTGCTCTTTTTCAAAATAGTGCCGTGGGATCTTTTACGTCCACTTGAGAGAGCAGACCGGGGCATCGGTTTAACGTCTCATCCGAAAGACGGCACCTCCGACAGTGCAGCACCCCTCAGCACTGCACTGGAGTGCCTGCCTGGATTATGTGCTCAAGTCTCTGGAGTGCGTCGACCTTCTGACTCAGAGGCGCGAGTGCTACCAGTGAGCCACGGCTGACACACGAACGGGGACAGGATGGTAAAAACGCCTGAGGTGGGCGTGGATGATCGAGACCTTGCTGACTTGGGCAAATATTTGAAAAATGAACGCATATTGCCCGGTACCTATTGGTCACAATGACTTGGCAGTCATTTCCCAAAATTGACTGCTTTGTTCAAAAATCAGGAGGGTGGTCACCAAAGACCCCTTCGCCATCACCCCCCTAAATGGAGTGCACGCTCTACTCTCCCTCCCTGCTGACAAATTGAAAATCTGAGCGTTGATCTCGACCATCCCCCTCTGTGCTCTGCTCACAATTCAAGTTAACGGCCAAACCACAAAAACACCATTAACAACTGCCGTGCCTCTGCCCTGCAGTTGCCTGGGTTACTGTTTGTAGTCCCCAGCTCCTTTGCAAAAAAACTTTCTGGTGTATTATAAAGCAGTCGCTGGATTCCTTTAAGTCAGTGAACTGCCTGCATTCGATATTTTCTTTTCCCCAAAAGATGGAGTGTTTTTGCCACCTGTTATTACTAATTTTCTGTCGATAATCGGCTGGTTTGGTGGGGAGCCTGTTTACTCTGATCTCGCGACAGTCGGGGAGGCTGAAGCATCGCACGGCCAACCCTCGTGCCTCTGCCAGGTGCCCGCTGGCCAGGTGTGAAGCCAGTGAGTGTCGGCTGGCTAGTTGCCGTTACAATCAAACCCAATCGTGCCCTCATCGGACATCCATACATGAACAATGGAGGCAAGGGCGACGGCCATTAACTCGATATAACAGAGAGCGTGCAGAGACATGACTGAACTGGGCAGAGCTAAAATCAGATGCAGGAGCAGAGCGAGAGAACAGCCTGCAACTTTCAACTACAACTCCCCAGTGAATTTATACAAGAAGTCTGCTCAGCCCATTCTTCCCTTGCATTAGGCACTTGCACAAAGACAGAATCGGACACCGTTTGCACCCTGGGGCGAAATTCTTTTGTGACAAATACTCACAATAACAGATTCACACGGGATTAAAAGCAGCCGGGCACAATGGACTGCCATGGCAATACTCTGTGCACTGCACTTTACTCTTCCCCACTTTTTTCACTTAACTTTACTACAGTCCCGCTCCCTTCCTTTTGCCCTGGCACCTTCTCAATCGCGCCCATCTCGCAACAGTGCCCAGGTGTTGCGAAGTAAGACTGAGGAACTGGTTGCCTTGGCGACTGCGCCGATTAGTGACTTCCTATCAATGACAGAAGCCAAAAATGTGCAGCCTGGAGCAGCCACTCCCCCCCCTGAAGGAGCAAGTGGTGTTGTTCATCAAGGGCCGCACCCAGTACTGCTAACCATGTTAGTCTGATTCATCAGACTGTACACTGACACACTGCAAGAATGCAAGGCCGTAAGATATACATTCGGCAGGGAGTGGCATGACAGGAAGTGGCCCAGGAGGTGCAATGTGCTGCACACTCAGCAAAATGAAGAACATCATGGCACAAAGCAAGCCACTTGCTCATCTCCCCGGCTGAAACACTTTGCACAATCCCCTTCTCTCATTTGCGATTGGGAAACTATAATGTTGCTCACGGGTCTGTGCCGACTTAGCCGGTGTCGGCTCATGCTGGGATGGCAATAGGGCCGAAGTCTCCTTGGGGTAGTGAGAGGGAAAGAAAAAGCGGCCAGGGGCCCCACTATTGACGGCTATCCAGTGACCCCTGCTGGAGACTGATGGCTATCCAGTGATCCCTGCTGGAGACTGATGGCTATCCAGTGATCCCTGCTGGAGACTGATGGCTATCCAGTGACCCCTGCTGGGGTCTGATGGCTATCCAGTGACCCCTGCTGGAGACTGACGGCTATACAGTGACTCCTGCTGGAGACTGATGGCTATCCAGTGACCCCTGCTGGAGACTGACGGCTATACAGTGACTCCTGCTGGGGTCTGATGGCTATACAGTGACTCCTGCTGGAGACTGATGGCTATACAGTGACTCCTGCTGGGGTCTGATGGCTATACAGTGACTCCTGCTGGGGTCTGATGGCTATCCAGTGACCCCTGCTGGAGACTGATGGCTATCCAGTGACCCCTGCTGGAGACTGACGGCTATACAGTGACCCCTGCTGGGGTCTGACGGCTATACAGTGACTCCTGCTGGAGACTGATGGCTATCCAGTGACCCCTGCTGGAGACTGATGGCTATCCAGTGACCCCTGCTGGGGTCTGATGGCTATCCAGTGACCCCTGCTGGGGTCTGATGGCTATCCAGTGAACCTGCTGGAGACTCTATGTGTGTGAATCTTGGGCAAAGACAGCATCGGGCTGGAGTGTGATGCCGCACCTTGTCCAATAGCTTGTTCAAACTCACCGTTGAGACTCAGACATAGTGAATGGCCTTTGGTGGAATTACTGGAAAGCTGTTGGCATCCATGGGATCGTACTCTATCAGCACTGTACTGCAGTCAACCCACCGAACACCAGAATGGGGGAGGTTTCAGCTTGTATGATTAGCGCAGGACTGAATGACAGGCAGGAACTTTGATACAAACTAAGGTGAGGACAGAGTTACGAGAGACAGACTGGTAAAGTTGCTGTTGGGTCTGTAAACCGCACAGCGGAGTAATTGTGTAGGACAGAGGGGAAAGCTGGGACTGGGCCTTGTCTTCACACCGTGCCACTGCACAGGAAAATCACAAGGCGGCTGGATTCAAGGCTGGAGCAGGTCCAGGGCAGCTGAGATCAGTGCCGAGGTACAAAGGTACACGGACACACCCGACTGAGGCAGACAAGCTGCAACCCGCACACAATTCACACGGAACCTTATGTAAACATTGTGTTACACATCATCAGCCCCTGCCATCAAATAGCTGGAATAACTTCTAAGAAAAGTCAGTATACATCACCATGCTACAAACTGAATCCATTAGATCAACATTTTGTGTTCTCTCCCCCCCACCCCCCATCAATTTCTCACCCTACCCCTCCCCTGCTCTGCTGACGATTGGCTGGGACATGGCCGCTCAAGCATCAGCAGTCTTTTGGTATCACACTCATGTGGCTATTTTTATGCATGAGCCCAGACAGCGAGAGTTGGCCAGCTATTCTACTATGGGGGCATCACAGACAAGCCTGATCCTACTGCTGACTATCGCTCAAACATGCGCATCTTCAGCAGGGGTCACTAGAAAGCAATCAGGAGTGAGACGGCTGGCGGCTTTCCCTGCCCAGCGACACCGAGGGTAACTGCTAACACTGCAGATCCAGGGTGGAACTGTGGACTATCCTGAACCCATTCAGTAATTTCCCCGACCCCGACATCAGTCCTCCAACAAGTAGCTGTTCTTTTTTACCCTTGAGCCAACATCATATCTATTCACAAGGTTTGACCTGAATTCCCATGGTTTTGAGCTTACATTAACAGCCTTTCATGTGGAACTTAGTCAAATGCCTTCCTGAGTTCCACCCTGGACAGACATAATGGTGCTGATGCTTTTACAAACAGCATAATCACTCTTACCTTAAAATTACAGCTAGGCCGTTCAGGGGTGATGTCAGGAAGCACTTCTTCACACAAAGGGCAGTGGAAATATAGAACTATCTTCAATTGAAAACTTCAAAACTGAGATCGATAGATTTTTGTTCGGTAAGGGTATTAAGGGTTATGGAACGAAGGCGGGTAGAGGGATTTAAGATACAGATCAGCCATGATCGAATTGAATAGCAGAACAGGCTTGAGGGGCTGAATGGCCTACTTTTGTTCCTATGAACACTGCGACTAGCAATGACAAATGAATCTCATCGGCTCTTGCCACTCGGCAGCTGGAGCTTGCCTGCCTTGTAATTAAAATAAATTGTCGAAAAAGTCTCACATTAGCAGTTTCTGCATTACCCATTTCCCATCACGCAAAAGTGGAAACTCTCTTGGTAAAAGCAATATATAGAGGTGTGTTATCAAATGTTCCCTTTAAGCTGCGCAGCCCTCCAGGGGTCCCGCACAGCCTGCTTTCAAATTGAAAAAACACGCACGCGCGGACTTTTGAATGGGCCGCGCAGCCCGTTAAAGGGACCTCTTGGCCCAAATAAAATGACGGGGAACATTGCTCCTAGGTGTCAGCTGTGGCTCAGAGACTTTCGCCTCTGGTTCAAGTCCCACTCCAGATGTTTGAGCACATAATCCAGTCTGACACTCCAGTGCAGTACCGAGGGAGTGCTGCACTGTTGGAGGTGCCGTTTTTCCGATGAGACGTTAAACTGGGGCCCAGTCTGCCCTCTCAGGTGGGCATAAAAGATCCCATGGCACTATTGGAAGAAGAGCAGGTGAGTGCAACTCGGTGTCCTGGGCAATATTAATCCCTCAACCAACACCACTAAAAATAAACCCCAGATGATCTGCTCATTATCACATTGCTGTTTGTGGGAGCTTGCTGTGTGCGAATTGGCTGCTGCGTCTCCTACATTACAACAGTGACTACACTTCAAATGTACTTCATTGGCTGTAAAGCGCTTTGGGTAGTCCTGAGGTCGTGAAAGGTGCTGTATAAATGCATGTCTTTCTTTTTTCATAGTCCTGGGGTTTCAACCTCACCCCCTCTTCAGGAGTGGCCCTAAATCTGTTCTCTCAGCAGCCATTCCTATTGCACAGGGTTTGTGAAATCAGTTAATGGCATGAGGGTTAAACATCATGAATGCACAGCCCTCCAATTCAAGACAATACTCTGCCTGAACAAGCCTCCCCAGTCAGCTGCAGTATCTCATAACAATTCTGCGGTGAAACTGGTATGTGACAGAATCACAGCAATCGCAGACACTTCATCAGACCATTGATCTGTTACCACATCCTCAGAACAACACAGCATTCACTGGCATAGTAACCGCAAGGTTAGCTATAGGTAATCAGAATAACACACATGGCTAAACAAGACTCCCACTCTGGACTTTTCTATAGAACAGGCTTAAGTGTCACCTTGGCTCAGTTGGTAACTACCTGATGGCCGACATCCTAGGGTTTGGAAAGAGGTGGCTGTAGAGATAGTGGATGCACTGGTTGTCATTTTCCAGAATTTCATAAGATTCTGGAACGGTTCCCGCAGATTGGAAGGTATCCAATGTAACCCCACTATTTAAGAAAGGAGGGAGAGAGAAAACTGGGAACTACAGACCAGTTAGCCTGACATCAGTAGTAGGGAAAATGCTAGAATCTATTATTAAGGACGTGGTAACAGGGCACTTAGAAAATAATAATAGGATTGTGCAGAGTCAACATGGATTTATGAAAGGGAAATCGCGTTTGACAAATCTGTTAGAGTTTTTTGAGGTTGTAACTAGCAGAATAGATAAGAGGGAACCAGTGGATGTGGTGTATTTGGATTTTCAGAAGGCATTCGATAATGTGCCACACAAGAGGTTATTAAACAAAATTAGGGCTCGTGGGATTGGGGGTAATATATGAGGATTGGTTAACGGATAGAAATCAGAGAGTAGGAATAAACGGGTCATTTTCGGGTTGGCAAGCTGTAACTAGTGGGGTACCACAAGGATCAGTGCTTGGGCCTCAGCTATTCACAATCTACATCAATGATTTGGATGAGGGGGCCAAATGTAATGGCCCGAAAATTAGACCTAATACGCGAGAGTACGCACTGTGTACTCTCGCGTTTTAGGTCTCCAATTGCCGGTTTCCTGCATGCACTGCGCATGCGCGGGAAACCGGCACTTCGTGAATTCAAAAGGGGGCGGTTCCTAAGTGAACCGCGTGCGCGCTACAGGCTGCGCGCACGCAGTGCACTTAGTTATTTTTGCAGCTTTGAACACGTAGGTAAGTATGGAAGATTTTACACATGAAGAAAGGAGGCGTAAGACCCTCTTTTAACAAGGTAAGTGGTTAATTAAGTATTATTTAAAAAAAATTTTCAACAGGTTTATCTTTTTTAGAGACTTTAAAGAAAGGTAAGTTTATTTTTATAACTTTTAAAAAGATTTAAAAAAATTTTCAAAAATTTAATTTTTTGTTTAAAGTGGTTAATTTATTTAACTATACTTATTTTATTAATGTGATGGCTTTTTTAAAAAATTTAATTGAGGTTTAGCTGTTCTTTTGGGGGTGTGTAGGATTCATAGCTTTGACAGCTCTTGCTGTGAAAACTATGAATGAAAGATGGTGTGCTGCCATTGGCTCTAACTGAATCACGTGATCCCAGAGCTCGCACAAACTAATTGCGCCTCTGGGATACGCACACACTGCACAGCTGCATGTGGGACTGGCCTTGAAGCTAAAGTTCGTGTGAGCCCGGAGGAAAAAGGTAGGCGCGGAGTGAGATATCGCGGGGAAGCCTTACCCCCGCGGGAACACTCACTGTTTAATTTCTGGGCCAATATGTCCAAGTTTGCTGATGATACAAAGCTGGGTGGGAATGTAAGTTGTGAGGAGGATGCAAGGAGGCTTCAAGGGGATATAGACAGGCTAAGTGAGTGGACAAGAACATGGCAAATGGAATATAATGTGGAGAAATGTGAAGTTATCCACTTTGGTCGGAAAAATAGAAGAGTTTTTTTTAAATGGTGAGAGATTGGGAAATGTTGGTGTTCAGAGGGACCTGGGTGTTCTTGTACACGAATCACTGAAAGTTAACATGCAGGTACAGCAAGCAATTAGGAAAGCAAATGGTATGTTGGCCTTTATGACAAGAGGATTTGAGTGTGAGAGTAAAGACGTCTTACTGCAATTATATAGGGCCCTGGTGAGACCACACCTGGAGTATTGTGCACAGCTTTGGTCTCCTTACCTAAGGATATACTTGCCATAGAGAGAGTGCAACAAAGGTTCACCAGACTGATTTCTGGGATGGGGGGTTGTCCTATGAGGAGAGATTGAGTAGATCAGGCCTATATTCTCTAGAGTTTAGAAGAATGAGAGGTGATCTCATTGAAACATACACAATTCTTACAGGGCTTGACAGAGTAGATGCAGGGAGGATGTTTCCCCTGGCTGGGGAGTCTAGAACCAGGGGTCACAGTCTCAGAATAAGGGGTCGGCCATTTAGGACTGAGATGAAGAAAAATTTCTTCACTCAGAGGGTGGTGAATCTTTGGAATTCTCTACCCCAGAGGGCTGTGGAGGCTCAATCATTGAATATATTCAAGACAGAGATCGATAGATTTTTGGATATTAAGGGAATCAAGGGCTATGGGGATAGTGCAGGAAAGTGGAGATGAGGTGGATGATCAGCCATGATCTTATTGAATGGCAGAGCAGGCTCAAGGGGCCAAATGGCCTATTTCTTATGTACCACTCTCATCTCTGACTCAGAAGGTTTTGGATTCAAACCCCACTCCAGGACTTGAGCACATAACCTAGGCTCACACAGTGATGCAGCACGGAGGGAATGCTGCAGTGTCGGAGGTGCCGCTTTCAGAAGAGACATTAAACAGAGGTCCTGTCTGTACATAAAAGATTCCAGGGCACTTTTTCGAAGAGTATGGGACTTCTCCCAGTGTTCTGGTCAATGCTACTCCCCTCAACCAACACTATTAAAACAATGTAACTGGTCATTCATCACATTGCTGTTTGTGGGATCCATCTGTACACAAATTGGCTGCCACATTTGCCGATAAAAACAGTGACTGCACTTCAATTCATTTGGCTGTGAAACCAATGTTTCCCTTAATTTTTTTTGGGTGCACGGTCCCTTTAACGGGCTGTGCGGCCGATTCAAAATTTTGCGCATGCGCGAAATCTCCCATTGAGGAGCCGGCAAGCGGTCTGCGTGGGACCTCCAGATAGCTGCGCGGCTTAGCGGGATCGTTGTGTGAAACACTTTGGGATGTCCTGAGGATGTGAAAGGCGCTATATAAATGAAAGTCCTTTCTTTGCAAATACATCTTTAAATCAGGGCGATCAGATCTCATGGATCCGCTTCCCGCACACCTGTTTGACACTCACGGAAGACGTGAACCAAATACAGTGGCTCGAGCCCCACAATTTACTGTCATATTACATGCAATCATTTGGAAACCTTTACCAAAATTATTTATGGCAATGAATCCATTTTAACACACCAGTCCTTGGAGATGTAATTGGTTCCAAATGACCTACACTTGTCCCAGAAGCTCAATCTTCCACATTCCCATTCACCTCACAGACCCAGATTGGGGAAGAGAGCAAGAGGACAGGTCACTGGCATGTTGAAAGGGAAGTGGGGAGTTGGTACGGGTAAATGCAAGGGCCCCAAAGGCCTCACATTAGAGTGGGCATCTCCATCTTGAGTGGGGTCCCATGAAAATAGTCAATTATATGCAGAGGAATTAAGGACACTCAAGCATTCACAGAATCAAAGTATGATACGGCATAGGAGGTCATTCAGCCCATCGTGCCTGTGCAAGCTCTTCGAAAGAGTTATCCATTTAGTTCTATTCCCCAGCCCTTTCCTCATAGCCGTGCAAATTTTTCCCCTTCATGTATTTATCCTGCCCTGGGAGTGTTTGATGGGACAGTGTAGAGGGAGCTTTACTCTGTATCTAACCAGTTCTGTACCTGCCCTGGGAGTGTTTGATGGGACAGTATAGAGGGAGCTTTACTCTGTATCTAACCCATTCTGTACCTGCCCTGGGAGTGTTTGATGGGACAGTGCAGAGGGAGCTTTACTCTGTTTCTAACCTGCGCTGTACCAGCCCTGGGATTGTTTGATGCTGATATTGGGTGCCTTAATTGGAAAGTATTCTATTCCCAGCACGAACATCCCTTAACTCGAAGGGCACAAAAATTCATCAAACATATATATTTTTTAAGAACCACAAGGGATCTGAGATTCATCATGAAATAAAACCCACTGCTTTATACCATTTCATTCTGCTTGTTAATATCCAGCATAATGTTTTTGCTGACTAGTTTTGCAGAAGGAGTGAATGCAACCTCTGGCTTTGTACAACAATCCCTGCAACTTGAAAGAGTGCAAAGAGCAACATCATTCAGCAACTCTGCCTCACAGCCAGGAGCAGAGAACAAAGGCTCCTCTGTACCTCAGCCTGTGGCCACCTCCAAATATCACATAAAAATCAGGGGCATTTACAAGCTAAGTATTATTACTTCCCCAGAGACTTGGTACAAAGACAACCTGTTCAGCATAGAATTAACACATCAGCGCCCTGATCCTGCATTTATATTTCAGTGTTGGGACATTTCAGCTTATCTGTATTTAGAGGTAAAGCTCTCAGGTACAATGAGGTATAAACCCCACCCTCTCACCACAGATATAAATCCCACCCCCTCCCCAACACAGGTATAAACCCCACCCCCTCCCCAACACACAGATATAAACCCCACCCCCTCCCCAACACAGGTATAAACCCCACCCCCTCCCCAACACACAGATATAAACCCCACCCCCTCCCCAACACAGGTATAAACCCCACCCCCTCCCCAACACACAGATATAAACCCCACCCCCTCCCCAACACACAGATATAAACCCCACCCCCTCCCCAACACAGGTATAAACCCCACCCCCTCCCCAACACACAGATATAAACCCCACCCCCTCCCCAACACACAGATATAAACCCCACCCCCTCCCCACACACAGATATAAACCCCACCCCCTCCCCAACACAGGTATAAACCCCACCCCCTCCCCAACACAGATATAAACCCCACCCCCTCCCCAACACAGATATAAACCCCACCCCCTCCCCAACACACAGATATAAACCCCACCCCCTCACCAACACACAGATATAAACCCCACCCCCTCCCCAACACACAGATATAAACCCCACCCCCTCCCCAACACAGGTATAAACCCCACCCCCTCACCACAGATATAAACCCCACCCCCTCCCCAACAGATATAAACCACACCCCCTCCCCAACACAGATATAAACCCCATCCCCTCCCCAACACAGATATAAACCCCACCCCCTCCCCAACACAGATATAAACCCCACCCCCTCCCCAACAGATATAAACCCCACCCCCTCACCAACAGATATAAACCCCACCCCCTCACCGCAGGTATAAACCCCACCCCCTCTCCTGTACACCCAAGTACCCCCCTGTCCTACACAATATTCCTTCTGGCATTCACGCTATTTTCAAATGAAGACTTGTTGCACAGTCTTCTACTCTAACTCCGTTCAAAACTGTAGAACTCCTTACTCCCCCTCACAATCGTGATGTTTTGAAAACTCAAACTTGGTGTCACCTATTTATTATTTCCTGATTTACCCCGCCTGCCCTCCTGTTCCTAACCTTGGTGTCCTGCACCGTGAGCCCTGGCACTTCACTTGGGTCTCAATAACAGCAGGATCTCTCCCTTCCCATTACTGGAATACATACCAACCAGTTCCTGAGGATTCTTCTTCTCCACATCGAGGACCTCCTGAAAAAGAAAAAGATATTAAATGTCTGAACCATCACACATTACAACACAAGGATGCCCTCTGCATCTCTCTGCTCTACACAGGGGCAGAGAGGACACAGGCTGTGTCTGCAGAATTATAGGCTATAAATGCTGTACCCAATAAGATTACATTAGGGCAAGAGTCGGGAGGAAAAGGAGGACTCGCTGTATCCAGGATGTTTCTATCCACATTTAAATGTTAAAATTTATCAAGAGTGTGCTTGTGAGATCATGCACAAGGTTGAGAGAGAGAGAGAGAGATAGAGTAAGAGAGAGAGAGAGATAGAGTAAGAGAGAGAGAGAGGGAGAGACAGAGAGATAGACAGAGAGCGAGAGATAGAGATAGAGAGAAATAGAGGTAGATAGAGAGATAGAGATAGAGGGAGAGAGAGACAGAGAGGGAGAGAGATAGAGATAGAGAGAGAATTAGAGGGAAAGAGGGAGGGACAGCGATAGATAGACAGAGAGTGACAGAGAGAGATAGATAAAGAGATATAGATATATAAGTAGAGACAAATAGAGATAGTGATAGAAATAGAGTAAGAGAGACAGAGACAGAGACGTAGTAGCAGAGATAGATAGAGAGATATATAGATCGATGGGTAGAGACAGATAGATAAACAGAGATAGAGATGGATAAAGTAAGAGTAATAGATTGAAAGAGATTGAGTTTGAGAGAGAGAGATCGTGTGTACACGCGGAGCACATGCACGAATATGTGTGCACCGTTCATGTGTGAGAGAGGTGGAGATGTCTGTCACCCCTATTTCCTGAAACATCCCAGTGCAAGGTTGAACAACCAGGTCAACCCATGGCTTCTAGAGGGGTGTCCTGACAGAAAAAGTTTTGACTCTCTCAGTGTAGCTATAAGAACCACGCCAGTACTGTCCAGGATACAGGAACGCACCCATGAAACAGCACCTGGACACCACTCGGTAACACTGCTGGAATAGCGGTTAGGAGGGCAAGCTTCCAAACCAGGTGCTAAGGGAGGCCTGGAACTGGGAGACACGTCTCAGGCAGAATACACAGCCTCTTGCCATCTATACAGCCCACAATGCATGATTTAGTACAGGAGGTTTTTGTCAAGGATTCAATCTCTCTCCCCCCCGCACAGTCCATTTATCAACCACCCCTCTATCTGCGCGCTTTCCCTCTCATCTCGCACAGGCTAATCATAAACTCCCAACATCGGCACCACAACCTCAGTGAGCAGCGTCAGCCAGGTAAGGGCAGTCAGGCCTGCCCCATTATTAATGGGCAGAACATTCTCTGTGAGGGTCACATTAAATGCCAAAGCAGGCTGTGGTTTTACAATGCATTATGGAAGATTCGACAGATCACAGAATCCCTACAGTGCAGATAGAGGCCATTTCGGCCCATCGAGCCTGCACCGACACATATCCCACCCTATCCCCGTAACCCCACGTATTTAATCCCCCCTAACACTAAGGGTCAATTTATCATAGCCAAATCAACCTAACCCGCACATCTTTAGACTGTGGGAGGAAACCGGAGCACCCGGAGGAAACCCACGCAGACACGGGGAGAATGTGCAAACTCCACACAGACAGTCACCTGAGGCCGGATTCGAACCCGGGTCCCTGGTGCTGTGAGGCAACAGTGCTAACCACTATGCCACCGTGTTGGATATTTTGGAGTTTGTTTGATTTTGCTTTTGGGTGGGGGAGGTTGTGGAATGTTGCATTCCAGTGTAGTCACCAGGACGCTATAGTCAACATCACACTTGGGTCAATCACCTCTTGTGTGGCAACATTTAACTCAGCACACTTGAATGTTGTGTGATGCTCTCAATGTACCTCCTCAAATTTCTCCCACCACCAGTGGTAGACCTGTACCAACTAATACTGTACCCCAGTGTTATACACGGACAGACCTGTACCCACCAGTACTGTACCCCAGTGTTATACACTGACAGACCTGTACCCACCAGTACTGTACCCCAGTGTTATACAGTGACAGACCTGTACCCACCAGTACTGTACCCGTGTTAGTGACAGACCTGTACCCACCAGTACTGTACCCCAGTGTTATACAGTGACAGACCTGTACCCACCAATACTGTACCCGTGTTATACAGTGACAGACCTGTACCCACCAGTACTGTACCCCAGTGTTAGTGACAGACCTGTACCCACCAGTACTGTACCCCAGTATTATACAGTGCCAGACATGTCCCCACCAGTACTGTACCCCAGTGTTAGTGACAGACCTGTACCCACCAGTACTGTACCCCAATATTATACAATGACAGACCTGTACCCACCAGTACTGTACCCCAGTGTTAGTGACAGCCCTGTACCCACCAGTACTGTACCCCAGGGTTATAGTGACAGACCTATACCCACCAATACTGTACCCCAATGTTATACAGTGACAGACCTGTACCCACCAGTACTGTACCCCAGTGTTATACAGTGACAGACCTGCCCCCACCAGTACTGTACCCCAGTGTTATACAGTGACAGACCTGTACCTACCAGTACTGGACCCGTGTTATACAGTGACAGGCCTGTACCCACCAGTATTGTACCCATGTTATACAGTGACAGACCTGTGCCCACCAGAACTGTACCCCAGTGTTATACAGCGACAGACCTGTGCCCACCAGTACTGTACCCCAGTGTTATACAGTAACAGACCTGTACCCACCAGTACTGTACCCCAGTGTTATACAGTGACAGACCTGTACCCACCAGTACTGTACCCCAGTGTTATACAGTGACAGACCTGTACCCACCAGTACTGTACCCCAGTGTTATAGTGACAGACCTGTGCCCACCAGTACTGTACCCCAGTGTTATACAGCGACAGACCTGTGCCCACCAGTACTGTACCCCAGTGTTATACAGTGACAGACCTGTACCCACCAGTACTGTACCCGTTATAGTGACAGACCTGTACCCACCAGTACTGTACCCCAGTGTTATACAGTGACAGACCTGTCCCCACCAGTACTGTACCCCAGTGTTATACAGTGACAGACCTGTACCCACCAGTACTGTACCCCAAAGTTATACATCTGGAAGTGCTCTCTCCAGATACAACACGAGTTTGAAAGGACACAATCTTAAATAATTCTGCTTCTCACAGTTCAAAGGAATATTTGACAAGCCCACTGACAGTTTACTGCAATCAGCTGGAGTGCAGCCCTTCCCCCGCAGCCAGGGGTGAATGTCCCAGACTACGTCCTCCAGGGCTCACTGAAAATGTGCGAATATATGTATATTGCAGGGAAAGTGATTCAAGAAAGGTTAACAACCAACTACTGCAGTCAGCGAAACGTGCGGGTAGTTGGTAAAGATAATACAGAATGATCTAGACCCCAGGAAACTCCAAGACCAAGCAATGCTCAGAGGGGTCTCAGGGCCGTGTGCCTAAGAAACAATGTTCGACCCCTCACTCCCCCCACCGCCTATCCAACCGTAGCTCCATGGTAATTAATAGCACCGAAAGATACCTAACTTATGTAAACACTCATTAACTGTATTGTGCAATTTGTAGCGTTGAATATATTCTGTAATGAACTACAACCGCACAATCCGTGCGCAACATTTTTTCACCCTTTTATTTGTTAAATAAAATAGAAGCCCTTCCCTGCAGACCTGGTGAGATTCAACCCTCCCCCCCACCAACCCCCATCAGAGGAGAGGTGACCTGCCAAGCAAACTCCGAGAGGCACAGTCTCTTTCTGCCTCACTGTGTTCTCTACTGCAGGTTCAGCTGGGCTGCTCTAGACAGGAAGCTACCCGTTCGCAGCCACACCCGCACTAAGCATCTGTGGCATTTGCCAATTCATGACTTCGGATAATAAAAGTCTGTTTCAGCTTGTGTGTCAGGTGGGCAGGGAAAGACTCACAGGAAGCAGTGTAATCATCGCATTCAAACACACACACCCTGAAGAGCTAAACAAACATTAAATGGTCAATCATGGGCAGGTACAGACACCCTCACTAATTACAGGATACTAATCGACAGTCACTCACTCAATACAGGACAGTAATGGGCAGGGACTATCACTCTCACTGAATACAGGACAGTAATGGGCAGGGACTATCACTCTCACTGAATACAGGACAGTAATGGGCAGGGAGTCACTCTCACTGAATACAGGACAGTAATGGGCAGGGACTATCGCTCTCACTGAATACAGGACCGTAATGGGCAGGGACTATCACTCTCACTGAATACAGGACAGTAATGGGCAGGGACTATCGCTCTCACTGAATACAGGACAGTAATGGGCAGGGAGTCACTCTCACTGAATACAGGACAGTAATGGGCAGGGACTATCACTCTCACTGAATACAGGACAGTAATGGGCAGGGACTATCACTCTCACTGAATACAGGACAGTAATGGGCAGGGACTATCACTCTCACTGAATACAGGACAGTAATGGGCAGGGACTATCACTCTCACTGAATACAGGACAGTAATGGGCAGGGACTATCGCTCTCACTGAATACAGGACAGTAATGGGCAGGGAGTCACTCTCACTGAATACAGGACAGTAATGGGCAGGTACAGTCACTCTCACTGAATACAGGACAGTAATGGGCAGGGACTATCACTCTCACTGAATACAGGACAGTAATGGGCAGGGACTATCACTTTCACTGAATACAGGACAGTAATGGGCAGGGACTATCACTCTCACAGAATACAGGACAGTAATGGGCAGGGACGATCACTCTCACTGAATACAGGACAGTAATGGGCAGGGACTATCACTCTCACTGAATACAGGACAGTAATGGGCAAGTACAGTCACTCTCACTGAATACAGGACAGTAATGGGCAGGGACTATCACTCTCACTGAATACAGGACAGTAATGGGCAGGGACTATCACTTTCACTGAATACAGGACAGTAATGGGCAGGGACTATCACTCTCACAGAATACAGGACAGTAATGGGCAGGGACTATCACTCTCACTGAATACAGGACAGTAATGGGCAGGGACTATCACTCTCACTGAATACAGGACAGTAATGGGCAGGGACTATCACTCTCACTGAATACAGGACAGTAATGGGCAGGGACTATCACTCTCACTGAATACAGGACTGTAATGGGCAGGGAGTCACTCTCACTGAATACAGGACATAATAGGCAGGTACAGTCACTCTCACTGAATACAGGACTGTAATGGGCAGGGAGTCACTCTCACTGAATACAGGACCCCATAGGACAGTAATGTATATAGGGAATAGGCAATAATGAACACATATAACATGGGTACGATAGCAAAATACTGCGGATGCTGGAAATCCGAAATAACAGAAAACGCTGGAAAAACTCAGCAGGCCAGACAACATCCGTGGAGAGAGAAAGAGAGTTAACGTTTCCGACGAAGGGTTTCGACCTGAAACGTTAACTCTCTTTCTCTCTCCACGGATGTTGTCTGGCCTGCTGAGTTTTTCCAGCGTTTTCTGTTGTTATTTTACATATAACATGGGACCTATTTTGTGATCAACGGACAGAGACTGTAAAGCAGAAGGGTTTGGGTGCGATCACCGACCTTACTTTGAAAGCATCTGGTCAGTGTGAGAAAGTTAGTAATGAAGCAAATTGACCGACATTTATCACATTAAAATCCATGTGCCATATTTCACCCCATCTATCTAATTTTCCAAGTCTCTCTGAGGATAGTTACTCCGGGGTGTTCTGCTGTTGCCCACAACAACCCACAATTTGCCACCCGTTGAAATCAATGAATGGAAAATCGTGGGCTGGCGAGCTCAGTCGCAGAAAACTTCAGGCTCAATCTCCTTTCGACTCATTGCCCGCGCAGAGAGTCTCGTCTCTTCAGCAGGTTTAATAGCCCCATTACAGACAGCCTGTTCCAGGTCATTCACAAATATGGTGGCTACAAGATGTATCTGGAGGCATTGGACTATATGCCCAAACAGGTTATATATTGACATTGTACAGTTCGATGGTGAGGCCAACTGTTGGGTATGGCGTGAGGTTTTGGTCATCCTACCTCAAAGAAGGATGTGGACGCATTAGAAAGGTTTCAGAGAAAAGTAACCAGGATCGTTGATGGCCTTAGGGGACGAAGTTATGAAGAGAGGCTCAGGCAACTAACCTTACCTGCACTGGAGACAAGACTGAGAGGAGACATGATCCAGTTCTTCAAAGCAATGGAGGGTATGGAGGAGGGTAAAGTAAACAAGTTATTTCTCTTGGGTGAGTACAGGGCGAGAGGACACAAGTACAACATTCACAGCCTGAAGCAAGGCTAGAAATGAGAAAAGCTCCCCCCTCCCACAGGATGCGGGTGTGTGGAAATACCCTGAGAGAAGAGCACTGATTCAAGGTCAATAGGCACCTTTAAAGGGGGGGCTGGATTACTCACGGTTGAGAAGGAAACTGAGAGTTAAAGAGATATTAACAGCACTGCTCGATTCTTAGGTAAGGGAAGGAAGTAAATGTTTCCTAAAGTAGATCAACAGGTGGTGTGAGTGGGAAGTTCAAGATACAATAATTATATATGGACTCTGCAGCTAGTGGGGCTGATAGGCATGAATGGTCTTTTCACGCTCAGGATTTGGGTCCCAATTGACTAACTCCTCGCAGAAATTAAGTTAGAAAAACTACCATAAAAATATTAACCAGCTTCACAAATGATTGGCTCAACTACAGAAACACAGCTATTGCGATGTTGCCATTAAGAACTTCGAACAGTCGTGGGAGAACTGGATGTACAAGGTCCTCACATCAACGTTCTCCCCAAGGTCCTCACATCAACGTTCTCCCCAAGGTCCTCACATCAACGTTCTCCCCAAGGTCCTCACATCAACGTTCTCCCCAAGGTCCTCACATCAACGTTCTCCCCAAGGTCCTCACATCAACGTTCTCCCCAAGTCCTCACATCAACGTTCTCCCCAAGGTCCTCACATCAACGTTCTCCCCAAGGTCCTCACATCAACGTTCTCCCCAAGGTCCTCACATCAACGTTCTCCCCAAGGTCCTCACATCAACGTTCTCCCCAAGGTCCTCACATCAACGTTCTCCCCAAGGTCCTCACATCAACGTTCTCCCCAAGGTCCTCACATCAACGCTCCCTGCAAGGTCCTCACATCAACGTTCTCCCCAAGGTCCTCACATCAACGCTCCCTGCAAGGTCCTCACATCAACGTTCTCCCCAAGGTCCTCACATCAACGCTCCCTGCAAGGTCCTCACATCAACGTTCTCCCCAAGGTCCACACATCAACGCTCTCCCCAAGGTCCTCACATCAACGTTCTCCCCAAGGTCCTCACATCAACGTTCTCCCCAAGGTCCTCACATCAACGTTCTCCCCAAGGTCCTCACATCAACGTTCTCCCCAAGGTCCTCACACCTACAGTCTCCGGAATAGCGTCATATACTTCTTTTTTTTACCATTCTTAAATTATTCCCTCATATTGCTTCCTCCACCAGTGACAGACCTGTCCCCACCAGTACTGTACCCTAGTGTTATACAGTGACAGACCTGTACCCAGCTGTACTGTACCCTAGTGTTATACAGTGACAGACCTATATCCACCAGTACTGTACCCTAGTGTTATACAGTGACAGACCTATATCCACCAGTACTGTACCCTAGTGTTATACAGTGACAGACCTATATCCACCAGTACTGTACCCCAGTGTTATACAGTAACAGGCCTGTCTCCACCAGTACTGTACCCCAGTGTTATACAGTGACAGACCTGTCCCCACCAGTACTGTACCCCAGTGTTATACAGTGACAGACCTGTACCCACCAGTACTGTACCCCAGTGTTATACAGTGACAGACCTGTCCCCACCAGTACTGTACCCCAGTGTTATACAGTGACAGACCTGTCCCCACCAGTACTGTACCCCAGTGTTATACAGTGACAGACCTGTCCCCACCAGTACTGTACCCCAGTGTTATACAGTGACAGACCTGTCCCCACCAGTACTGTACCCTAGTGTTATACACTGACAGACCTGTCCCCACCAGTACTATACCCGTTATACAGTGACAGACCTGTCCCCACCAGTACTGTACCCCAGTGTTATACAGTGACAGACCTGTACCCACCAGTACTGTACCCGTGTAATACAGCGACAGACCTGTACCCACCAGTACTGTCCCCCAGTGTTATACAGAGACAGACCTGTAGCCACCAGTACTGTACCCCAGTGTTATACAGTGACAGACCTGTACCCACCAGTACTGTACCCCAGTGTTATACACTGACAGACCTGTCCCCACCAGTACTGTACCCCAGTGTTATACAGTGACAGACCTGTACCCACCAGTACTGTACCCCAGTGTTATACAGTGACAGACCTGTAGCCACCAGTACTGTACCCCAGTGTTATACAGTGACAGACCTGTACCCACCAGTACTGTACCCCAGTGTTATACAGAGACAGACCTGTACCCACCAGTACTGCACCCCAGTGTTATACAGTGACAGACCTGTACCCACCAGTACTGTACCCCAGTGTTATACAGTGACAGACCTGTACCCACCAGTACTGTACCCCAGTGTTATACAGTGACAGACCTGTACCTACCAGTACTGTACCCCAGTGTTACACAGAGGCAGCTGGGGGGGGGGGAGGGGGCGGAGCCTGGGTTACCACCCCCAATTATTTTTGTACAAATGCCCTGTTGTGAAGTGTAGGTGTAGATGGTGTGTAAGGACATCACTGGTTGCCTGTGTTGCCATCCATATTGAATTGCTCTTGAATCTCAGTCCCTTGCATGCTCCACTCCCCACTCAACTACCCTCTTCCATTCTTAACTGCTCCACTTCCCTGCACATGCTCCATTCTCCTTTAAATGCTCCAATCCTCACTAGCGTCTTCCACTCATGTCCACATGCAGTTCTTCCCACTAGACTGTTCCATTCCAGTCCACTTGCTGCACTGCTCACTAGACAGCTCCACTCCCGACCCAGCTCCTCCACTCCCGACCCAGCTCCTCCACTCCCGACCCAGCTCCTCCACTCCCGACCCAGCTCCTCCACTCCCGACCCAGCTCCTCCACTCCCGACCCAGCTCCTCCACTCCCGACCCAGCTCCTCCACTCCCGACCCAGCTCCTCCACTCCCGACCCAGCTCCTCCACTCCCGACCCAGCTCCTCCACTCCCGACCCAGCTCCTCCACTCCCGACCCAGCTCTTCCACTCCCGACCCAGCTCTTCCACTCCCGACCCAGCTCTTCCACTCCCGACCCAGCTCTTCCACTCCCGACCCAGCTCTTCCACTCCCGACCCAGCTCTTCCACTCCCGACCCAGCTCTTCCACTCCCGACCCAGCTCGTGCTCCAGTCCCCGCTTCTTTACACAGAGAGTTGTCAGGCAGTGCAATTCCCTTCCAGGGTTAGTGGTTGAGGCAGAAACTTCAAGAATTCAAGACTGATCATTAGGTGGATGAAGGAAAAGGGAATGAAGAGATGATGGGAGCACGGGGTGCGGGGGGGTAAACGTGGTTAGAATGATTTGCTCGTGTGAAGGGTAAACACCGAATGGCTCTATTCCGTGTTATAACGACAACTTGTATTTATATAGCACCTTGAACATAGTGAAACGTGCCAAGGCGCTTCACAGGAACGATTATAAAACAAAATGTGACACCGAGCCACATAAGGAGATATTAGGACAGATGACTAAAAGCTTGGTCAGAGAGGTAGGTTTTAAGGAACGTCTTAAAGGAGGAAAGAGAGGTAGAGAGGCGGAGATTATAAGGGGGAAATTCCAGAGCTTAGGGTCTTGGCAGCTGAAGGCACGGCCGATAACGGTTGAGCGATTAAAACCGGGGATCCTCAAGAGGGGAGAATTAGAGGAGCGCAGATATCTCGGGGGGTTGTGGGGTTGAAGGAGGTTACAGAGATAGGGAGGGGGCGAGGCCATGGAGGGATTTGAACACAAGGATGAGAATTTTAAAATCGAGGCGTTGCTTAACTGGGAGCCAATGTCGGTCAGCGAGCAGGACTTGGTGCGAGTTAGGACACGGGCAGCCGCGTTTTGGATGAGCTGAAGTTTACGTAGGGTAGAACGTGGGAGGCCAGCCAGGAGTGCGTTGGAATAGTAACTTCAATGTCTTTCTGTTTCTAGGCTCAGCCGTGAAGAATGGCCACTTGTGAAGTCCCAGCTCACCTCAGAAGATAAATGAAGAAGTGGGGTTTGCTGTGAAACCAGTCAGTGCTGCAGGAAGCGAGGAGTGCTATCCAGGTGCATCAGGTAAAGCAATAATATTCAGCAGGCTTGGAAATTATTTTCGGTGCGCTGTCTTTTTTTTGGGGCAGCCTGCAGGGGGAGCGATACAGGCCACGTTTCCAGTAACCACACCGTGGGGCAATTGACTTCAGCACTTTACCTGGTGTTAACAAATGATTAAAAGAACTGCCCATGCAGATCATGTACCCAGCAGGTGGCGCACTGAAACATTAGTACGCCCCAAACAGACCACTTCTCATTCTGTGACAGTCACACTCCAGCCCACCAGTCGGGACATCCCAAAGAACCAGAGCCTTGACACGGTGCAAAGCTTCACCAGGCTGATACCTGGGATGGCAGGAATGACGTATGAAGAGAGATTGGGTCGATTGGGCTTATACTCGCTGGAGTTTAGAAGAATGAGAGGGGATCTCATTGAAACTTATAAAATTCTGACAGGACTAGACAGACTAGATGCAGGAAGGATGTTCCCGATGGTCGGGGAGTCTAGAACCAGGGGTCACAGTCTAAGGATAAGGGGTAAGCCATTTAGGACTGAGATGAGGAGGAATTTCTTCACCCAGAGAGTGGTGAACCTGTGGAATTCTCTACCACAGAAGGCAGTAGAGGCCAATTCATTAAATATATTCAAGAAGGAGTTGGATATATTTCTTAAGGCTAAAGGGATCAAGGGATATGGGGAGAAAGCAGGGACAGGGTACTGAATTTGGATGATCAGCCATGATCGCATTGAATGGCGGAGCAGGCTCGAGGGGCCGAATGGCCTACTCCTGCTCCTATCTTCTATGATTCTATGATTCTATACACTGCAGTCTGCTCTGTGACAGGTTCCTCCCCCCCACCCATTTAATAGTGATTTCAATAGAAACTTCACAGCGTTATTAACTTACAGAATCACCATAATTACCGTCCCAGTATTGGATATCACTAACTCCAAATATCGAGCGTTTGATGTCACTGACTCCCAGCAGTGAGTCTGTCTCACTGACCCGGAGGTGTAGCAGACGTCTTAGAGGGTCAGCAAGACTGCCTAAAATAAATTGGGTTTTCATTTTTGAATCAGGCATCGGGGTTCCCCGGAACGCCTTTGTCTGGAATAACCTGCGAACTATCACTACATTCACTCACTCAGTGTTCCAGGAAGAACCTGTTCAAGTATCAGGAGCACATCTAGATAAGAAATCGCAACGCAAACTGGCGGAGTGGGAGAAAGGAAACTAGGAGAGAATGGGTATCAGAGCGGCATCACCACTGACCGCGGTCAGGGAACTGTCAGAGAAAGGTGGAACGGTGCAACCTGAGTGTAGCAAGAATTTGAGAATCAGACCTCACTCAGGAGGATTACACACAGGCCAATGATTCACCACCAACCAGGTGGCGGTCAACACTGCCATCTATTGGAATGGAAAAGACACTGCAGGGGGTACCCTGCTAACCCAGCTTCCAGGTGGGAGCCGCTGAATTCGATTCACCTTTAAGCACTAGTCACTTTGGTGGGGAGCACTGGAGATTTTAACATTTCCTGCAATTGTTCTTGCAGCGTTCAGGAGAAAAAAAAATTCGAATCAGTGTTTGCATTTGCAATGGAGGTAATTACTAACCCCATGCACCTACAAATACCGGCATCAAAACTGCTGACAGGTAGGGTTACATCACACCTTGCAAGTAGGGTTTGCCAACTCCGGTTCAACGTATCCCTGGAGGCTTCATCACATGACCTCCTGTATTCAACCGCCTCGCCTGGTCAAACAGCCTTTTCTCATACCGCCAATATTTTTATCACCAATAATGAAAGTGCTCAAAGAAAGTTAATAAAACACACAATTGTTGTTAATGCCCCTATGATCATTCTCCTGGGTTGCCCGCAGCAGTGTCCAGGAGATTAAATATTAAATTCCTGGAGAGCAGGTCTGGCAACCCTACTTGCAAGCGACAGGGCAGCAGGCAGGGAACAGTCGCGACCTGTTCCCTAATTGCACACAGCCTAGTACTTTTCATTTGGTTACTCACTCATCTTCGAGAGAAAAATAATAATCTTCTCATAATTTTGTTCACCTTCCCCACTCCGCCGCGGACCGCAGACACCCCGCCGCGGACCGGAGCCACCCCGCCGCGGACCGGAGCCACCCCGCCGCGGACCGGAGCCACCCCGCCGCGGACCGGAGCCACCCCGCCGCGGACCGGAGCCACTCCTCCGCGGACCGGAGCCACTCCTCCGCGGACCGGAGCCACTCCTCCGCGGACCGGAATCACTCCTCCGCGGACCCGAGCCACTCCTCCGCGGACCGGAATCACTCCGCCGCGGACCGGAGCTATTCCGTCATGGATTGGCGCTACTCTGCCATGAAATGACTGATCAGGTCTTACTTTACCTGCCTCCTGCTGCTGAGCAAAGTCTGAAAAGAAATCGAGACCACCCTCAGACTGATTGACAGTGACAAGGAGGGTCCCCCATAGATTGAGCCCTTCATTCCATATATAATGGCTCGGATCTGAGGATAGAGGGGAGGATATTCAAGTGTGCAGATGGCACTGGGCTGGGAGGTATAAACCACGGAGAGTGCAAACAATTTTGAAAGCACAGATTAAGCAAGAGGGAAGAACAGGGACAGACAGAGTTTACTGTAACATAGTTTGTGGTACAATACTTCAGGGGCATAGGATCATAGAGCACAGAAGGAGGCCACTCGGCCCATTATGTCTGTCCCACTCCTGTGCTCTTTCCCCATAGCCCTGCAATTTTTTTCTTTTTTAAGTATATATCCAATTCCCTTTTGAAAGTTACTACTGAATCTAAGAACATAAGAAATAGGAGCAGGAGTAGGCTACACGGCCCATCGAGCCTGCTCCGCCATTCAATAAGATCATGGCTGATCTTCTACCTCAACTCCACCTTCCTGAACTATCCCCATATCCTTGATTCCCTTAGTACCAAAAATCTATCGATCTCTGTCTTGAATATACTCAACGACTGAGCCTCCACAGCCCTCTGAGGTACAGAATTCCAAAGATTCACCACCCTCTGAGTGAAGAAATTTCTCCTTATCTCAGGCCTAATGGCCGATCTATTATCCTTAGACTGTGACCCCTGGTTCTAGACTCCCCAGACAGGAGAAACATCCTCTCAGCATCTACTCTAAGCCCTCTAAGAATTTTATATGTTTCAATGAGATCACCTCTCATTCTTCTAAAATCCAGAGAGTATAGGCCCATTCTACTCAATCTGCTTCCACCACCCTTTCAGACAGTGCATTCAAGATCATAATAGCTTGCTGCATAAAAAATTTTCTCCTCATCTCCGCTCTGGTTCTTTTTCCAATGATCTTAAATCTGCAACCTCTGGTTACCGACCCTCCTGCCAGTGGACGCAGTTTCTTCCTATCTACTCTATCAAAACCCCTCATAATTTTGAATACCTCTACAAAATCGCCCCTTAACCTTCTCTGTTCCAAGGAGAACAACCTCAGCTTCTCCAGTCTCTCCACATAACTGAAGTCCCTCATCCCTGGTGCCATTCTAGTAAATCTCCTCTGCATCCTCTCCAAGGCCTTGACAGCCTTCCTAAAGTGTGGTGCCCAGAATTGGACACAATACTCCAGCTGAGGCCTAACTAGTGATTTATAAAGGTTTAGCACAATTTCCTTGCTTTTAACTTATAATAAACTGCAAGCGTTTGACTTCATATCCAAGAACTCATTCTTGGCATTTCGGTAATATCATTTTACAAAAATACATTTCCACCAGCCACTAAAGTGTCGACATTGTTGGGCAATTTGCTGCACTTTATCTGGATGTGTATCATCGCACGGGGTTACAGTAGCATAGTGGTTATGTTGCTGGTCAAGTAATCCAGAGGCCTGGACTAATGATCCAGAGACACGAGTTCAAATCCCACCACGGCAGTTTATAAATCTGGAATAAAAAGCTAGTAATGGTGACCATGAAACTACCCAATTGTCGTAAAAATCCATCTGGTTCACTGATGTCCTTTAGGGAAGGAAATCTGCCGCCTGGCCTGTATGTGACTCCAGACCCACAGCAGACTCTCAACTGCCCTCTGCCACTCAGTTGTATTCAAGGAGGCGGCTCACCACCAACTTCTCAAGGGCAATTAGGGATGGGCAATGAATACTGGCCTTGCCAGCGACGCCCACATCCTGTGAAGGAATAATAAAAAAAAGAATTGCATGCGACTCTGACAGATGGAGCACAATCGGGCCATGAGGAATCAATGGACAATAACACCAGATTCAAACACTGGCACGGGGCAAAACCCAGAATGCTGGTGGTTGTGGGAGAGAGTTGTGAGATGGAAACAGAGCCGTCCTTTAAGAAGTTTTTAAGAGGGGATCTGGAGAAAGGAGAGCTTGGTCAAAGATCAGCCTTGTTGCTTGCTCTGCCAAGTACTGAGTTGATGCTTCGCAGGCTGCTGAGTTACCAGCCAAGGCCGACAAAGCCTATACTAATGGGTCACTGGCTGAGGCTCCCTCTACAGGAGGGACAAACAGCTACTGATGTCCAGTCACTTTCATCACAGTCACTTGCAGTGAGGTAGGTGTCTGATGGCTTCAGAGCCTGAGGGCAAAATGTGAATGAGAGAACAAGAGAACCCAAGCCTCCAGATTTCTCAGGGTCTTGGTCAGAGTCGATGCTCAATGTTACTTGGCCACATCTTTGGGCTCAGTCCACTGGAGCTGCAGTGGTGACCCGTAGCTCTCGGACTGTGACACTGAGTGGAGCCCGAAGGCCTCCCTGATTAATGAAGCATCGAGTGATGTCATCCTTTTCTCCGTGGCCGTATCCCAGTGTTTTAAACACTGACAACGGGTCTTGACAAATGAGGCAGATGGACTTCAATGTGGGGAAATGTGAGGACATCCACTTTGGACCTAAGGGACTGCACTCGCCTGGTTCCATTCTTATCTATCTAATCGTAGCCAGAGAATCACTGCAACGGCTTCTCTTCCCGTTCCCGCATCATCACCTCTGGTGTCCCCCAAGGATCTATCCTTGGCCCCCTCCTATTTCTCATCGACATGTTGCCCCTTAGCGACATCATCCGAAAACACAGTGTCAGTTTCCACATGTACGCTGACGACACCCAGCTCGACCTCCCCACCACTTCTCTCGACCCCTCCACGGTCTCTAAATTGTCAGATTGCCTGTCCGACATACAATTCTGGATCAGCAAAAATTCTCTCAAATTAAATATTGGGAAGACCAAAGCCATTGTTTTTGGTCCCCGCCACAAACTCCGTTCCCTAGCTACTGACTCCATCCCTCTCCCTAACATCGGTCTGAGGCTGAACCACACTGTTCGCAACCTTGGTGTCATATTTGACCCTGAAATGAGCTTCCGACCACATATCCGCAGCATAACTAAGACCGCCTTCTTCCATCTCCGTAACATCGCCCGTCTCCGCCCTTGCCTCAGCTCATCCGCTGCCAAAACCCTCTTCATGCCTTTGTTATCTCTAGACTTGACTATTCCAACGCACTCCTGGCCGGCCTCCCACATTCCACCCTACGTAAACTTGAGGTCATCCAAAACTTGGCTGCCCGTGTCCTAACTCACACCAAGTCCCGTTCACCCATCACCCCTGTGCTCGCTGACCTACATTGGCTCCCGGTTAAGCAGCGCCTCGATTTCAAAATTCTCATCCTTGTTTTCAAATCCCTCCATGGCCTCGCCCCTTCCTATCTCTGTAATCTCCTTCAGCCCCACAACCACCCACCTCCTACCCCCGAGATATCTGCGCTCCTCTAATTCTGCCCTCTTGAGGATCCCTGATTATAATCGCTCAACCTTTGGTGGCCGTGCCTTCTGTTGCCGAGGCCCTAAGCTCTGGAATTCCCTGCCTAAACCTCTCCGCCTCGCTACCTCTCTTTCCTCCTTTAAGACGCTCCTTAAAACCTACCTCTTTGACCAAGCTTTTGGTCACCTGCCCTAATTTCTCCTTATGTGGATCGGTGTGAAAAATTTTTTTGTCTTACAACACTCCTGTGCAGCGCCTTGGGACATTTTACTACGTTAAAGGCACTATATAAATACAAGTTATTGTTGTTGTTATTAAGATGTTTAAAGGATTTGAAAGGATAAGTAGATAGAAACTATTTCCTCAGGTGGGAGATCTAGAACAAGGGGGCATTAACCTTAAAATTAGAGCTAGGCCGTTCAGGGGTGATGTCAGGAAGCGCTTCTTCACACGAAGGGTAGTGGAAATCTGGAACTCTCTCCCCCAAAAAGCTGTTGAGGCTAATTGAAAATTTCAAAACTGAGATTGATAGATTTTTGTTAGGTAAGGGTATTAAAGGTTACGGAACCAAGGCGGGTAGATGGAGTTAAGATCCAGATCAGCCATGATCTAAATGAATGGCGGAACAGGCTCGAGGGGCTGAATGGCCTCCTCCTGTTCCTAGTCTGGAGAAGGCCACATATTCTTGGGAATTATGCAATGCCGACAGACTGTGCTGGCTGTGACTATCAGTCGCTGGATATGACCCACTGTGTCGAATCCGCATTGACCAGCCAGCTGCCACGAGGTAAAATTGAAGTGTGAAAACAAGTGACTTTTTTTTAAACTTCAGGGAAACCCCGACATTTTGCAGAAGAATTAAAATGATCACAACATGAGCGAACTGAATTAAAATGGGCTGCATATAGTGACACCATTAGTCCCGGCCAGAATGGAGATGATTGGTTAATTCCCCCGTCAATCACGCCTGGAGACCGCACTGCTGTAAGTGACTGGGATTGATTGTACGCACATCATTGGTATTGTGTAACTATCCTCCACTCACTGCATTTTGCTGGAGAAATCATCCCGCTGTACTGGGGAGATCGGATTGTTGTAGTTTTGGCCATGAGTTCGGAGACTCTCAAGTCCCGCCCCACCTCCAACTCACTGGCTGACACGGTGGTGTCAATATTCACTCTGATTAAAAATTGAAGAACTATTACTTTGTGTGATTACTACGGAGCGGACCTGCGGTGGACAGGAAAAGGCTGGAAGTGCGGAATCACGACAAAGCCTTTTATGAAGCGGCTACAGGGGACGAAGTGCCAGTATAGCCACTGTTCAACATCAAAAAGTTTAAAACATAGCCTCCCCCCGCTCATTTAATTCATGAAGTCTTCATTTGTGTTGAACAGTTTGAAGGAGGAAGAACTCGCATTTTTCTTTTCGTAAGATTGATCCGAACCCTCTCATTCTATTTGGAACCAGCAACTCTGCGGACACCTCTCCATCTCCCTTGTGAGCTTGAACCTCGCCGCCCTCCTTCTGAAAGTGTACGCCTTAGAACAGAAATCCTAAAATGTTCACAGCACCTTACCAGGGTTTGCTCACCCAAGGTTAAATCTTAAGTTCGCCAAGTGGAAAATAAACAGTGAACCAGACCGTGGCTCAGTCTGTCAACCTCAGGTCAGGTTAACCAAACATTCAACAGGTAAATGAACAGCACTCAGAACCAGCAGTATATTTACAGTAGCTACAAACTTTACTAATCTCAAGGGCAAAACCAATAAAGACGCTTCTCCCCCACAAACCTTCAATATAAAACTAACCCTTAAAATACGGTTTCTTACTTCCCATGTGGGTATTTGCTATCACAGACCTCTGATTAGCCTCTTACCCCTAGATAGCCTCAGAGTGACGAGTGAGCGGGCAACAGGCGGGCAAGTATTAACCCACAACCAATAGCTGCTGGTGCAAGGCCTTTAGTTCATGGACCATAACGAGTCACGGCTTTGCTCCTCTCACAATCTCAAGTCTTCACTCAAACTTATTACTTCAGAAAGTTCCCCAGGGTGTCAAACGCGGAGGACGTTTACTGGTCAGATGACTCTCGAGCACCCATTGAAACTCAAAGGCTATATCCAGACAGTTATCAGGGATGATTAACATTAGCATATTAGACCACCTTTTGTTCCACAACATACAGATGCACATTAGTGCCTTCAGCATACTAGACCGCAATGCATGTTCACTGCAGCGTGATGGCTGTGGGTATACTGGGACCACCAGCAAAGAATCCAATAAATAATTTAAGGATCATAAATGAATGCTGAGCTGTGCACCCTATTTACAGGGGGTCCCGGGCACTGTGTCTCTATTTACAGGGGGTCTCAGGCACTGTATCCCTATTTACAGGGGGGTCTCGGGCACTGTATCCCTATTTACAGGGGGTCTCGGGCACTGTATCCCTATTTACAGGGGGTCCCGTGCACTGTGTCCCTATGTACAGGGGGTCTCGGGCACTGTATCCCTATTTACAGGGGGTCCCGTGCACTGTGTCCCTATTTACAGGGGGTCCCGGGCTCTGTGTCCCTATTTACAGTGGGGTCCCAGACACTGTGTCCCAATTTACAGGGGGTCCCGGGCTCTGTGTCCCGATTTACAGGGGGTCCTGGGCTCTGTGTCCCTATTTATAGGGGGTCCTGGGCACTGTGTCCCTATTTACAGGGGGTCCCGGGCACTGTGTCCCTATTTACAGGGGGTCCTGGGCTCTGTGTCCCTATTTATAGGGGGTCCCGGGAACTGTGTCCCTATTTACAGGGGGTCCCGGGCACTGTGTCCCTATTTACAGGGGGTCCCGGGCACTGTGTCCCGGGCACTGTGTCCCTAGTTGCAGGGGGGCCCGGGCACTGTGTCCCTATTCGCAGGGGGGTCCCGGGCACTGTGTCCCTAGTTGCAGGGGGGCCCGGGCACTGTGTCCCGAGTTTTAGGGGGGCCCGGGCACTGTGTCCCTAGTTGTAGGGGGTCCCGGGCACTGTGTCCCTAGTTGCAGGGGGTCCTGGGCACTGTGTCCCAGGCACTGTGTCCCTAGTTTCAGGGGGTCCCGGGCACTGTGTCCCTAGTTGCAGGGGGTCCCGGGCACTGTGTCCCTAGTTGCAGAGGCTGCCCAAACTCATTTTACACAGGACCCCAAGAACCATGAGGGAGAGGAGACAAACGCCATATCTGACAGACATACAAACTGCCTTCCATTTGGTCAGAATATCACACAGTGAGATCAAGACATCTTCGAAGGTTGTCCCCTGCCCCATATAAGTATCACCTCCAATGAGATGCTGACGTGCTCTCCCTCCACAATAAAACATTCAATGAGGCTGTACTCCGATCCAGCATTGGCAGCCGCTCACACATCCACACTGCTCTTTCCTCTGGAACTCTACCCAGTTCTCCCCACCTTGTCACCTCTTCAAACGACCAAGCTTTCAGTACCGCCTCCTAGCCTCTCCCTTTCCCCGTGCTTGTTGCCTATTGAATCTGTTTACTTCTTGTTGTGAAGCATTCAGATGGCTTTCTGCGCACAAGGGGCGCTATATAAATGCGAGTTGCTTCACTGCCTTTACGTACATCTCTTTCTCTGTCTTCTTCCCTCCCTCCACCTGCTTCATGAGGTAGTTGCTGTCTGAAGGGCAGGTCCAGGCAGCAGCTGTTTATACCGACCCCTTTATGGTTACGGTTCAAGTGGACTGAGCTGATGGGCAGGGACTAATTATTGGTCATTGTTACAGAGCCCCAGGTCAGGCACTGGAACATGATGAGTTACTATGGAAACAGATTTCTCCTCTTCTGATTGGGCGATTAGAGTGACACTGGGTTGCCCCAGTGTTATCAATCAAAGTAAAATTAATCTAACAAAAGTGCCCCCTTTTTAAAGGGGCACAAACAATAAACACCCAAAGGAAACTTAACAAATTAAATGTGAATATTATTTTCTGTGTCTACTACACACTGTAGTCCCTGTGGGAAACAGATTTCTAAAGCCTCAAAGGTCTGCCTTTTCTTAATTAAAACAACAACAACTTGTATTAATATAGCACCTTTAACGTAGTAAAATGTCCCAAGGTGCTTCACAGGAGTATTATAAAACAAAATCTGACACCAAGCCACATAAGGAGATATTAGGACGGGTGACCAAAAGTTTAGTCAAAGAGGTAGGTTTTAAGGAGCGTCTTAAAGGTAGAGAGACGGAGCGGTTTAGGGAGGGAATTCCAGAGCTTAGGGCCGAGGCAGCTGAAGGCACAGCCAGCAAACAGAAATAAGCAAAAGTTCCCACTTTTAAAGGGGCACAACTTATAGAAAACTAAGTCATAAAACAAAAGAAACTTATAACTTAAATAATATTGGGCCGAAAATTGATCCCGGGACGCGAGAGTACGCACTGCATACTCTCGCGTATTCCCACTCCAATTGCCGGTTTTCTGCATGCCCTGCGCATGCGCTGAAAACCGGCAATTGCTCTTCCGAAAAGGGGGCGGGGCCAGAGTGCATCGCGTGCGCGCTACAGGCTGCGCGCACGCTGTGCACTTCATGCTTTGGACGCGCAGGTAAGTACTGAAGATTTTGGAAATGTAAAAAGGAGGAGTAAGACCCGCTTTTAAGAAGGTAAGTACTGAAGATTTTGGAAATGTAAAAAGGAGGAGTAAGACCCGCTTTTAAGAAGGTAAGTAGTGAATTAAGTATTTTTTTGAATTTTTTTTTACAGGTATATCTTTTTTATAGACTTTAAAGACAGGTAAGTTTATTTTTATAACTTTTTAAAAGATTTTAAATTTTTTCAAAAATTTAATTTTTTATTTAAAATGGTTAATTTAATTAACTATACTTATTTTATTAATGTGATGGTTTTTTTTTTAAATTTAATTGAGGTTTAGCTGTTATTTTGGGGGGGTGTAAGATTCATAAGTCTCTCAGCCATGCTGTGAGACTTATGAATGGAAGATGGTGTGCTGCCATTGGCTCTAACTGAGTCACGTGATCCCACAGCTCGCACGAATTAACTACGCCGCTGGGATACGCAAGCCCAGCACAGCAGCTGTCCAGAACATCAATTTCGTGCGAGCTGGATCAGAAAAAGCATAAGCGAGGTGAGACATCGCGGGAAAGGCTTACCCCCGCGGGAACAGAGCGAGATCAATTTCTGGGCCATTATTGCCCATGTCCAAACACTTCAGTCCCTGCGGTGCCCACCAGTCGCGGAAAGTCTCAAGTGCGCCAATAGACACCGCGTGCTCCCTCTCCAGGGCCACCCGGGGGCGGACATAGCCGTGGAAGAGAGGCAGGCAGCTAGAGCGACCCCCACCACAGGCCGCATCTAACCTGGACCTGTGGACGGCCTCCTTAGCCAGGCCCAGGAGCAGGCCCACGAGGAGGCCCTCCGACTTGCTCGCTCTCCTCCGCACCTGGTGTCCAAAGATCAGGAGCGCGGGACTGAAGTGCATCCAGAAATTGAGGAGCAAATGAGGAGTTACCCACCAGTACTGTACCTTTAAATAGTGGAACAGGGGCTGCAACCTCTCACACTCCACGTAGATGTGGAACACGAACTCTTCCAGGCCGCAAAAGTTACAAGCGGCCTGGGAGTCCGTGAAGCGACTTAAAAACCTATTGGATGGTACTGCTCTGTGCAACACTCTCCACCCTAGATCCCCAATGGTACAAGGGAGGACTCCCGCGTAGAGCCACCTTTGTTTGATAGATTCAGTGGCACATGGTATCGCAATTGTGTGGGACAGGTTGGATGGACCAGAGTGTCTTATCCTGCCCGTCATTGTCCGTATGATACAGAGTGAGGTGCCACAACTTACATCAAGTTATTGCTCAGGAGTTCCGATAACACACAACATATACAAATACCTCTGTCTGACATCTTTCCCATTGGAAGAGGAATGGGGTGCTGGGTGGGAGACGGGACTGACCCAGCCCCATCCACGGTGCACCGCTGCCTGAACGCTCCACATTCAGGCTGGTTTGTGGGCCCACCCTGCCTTCTTCCTTCGCCCCAGATTGTTATGTTGTTACAGTGTGAGAGATTACAACGGTACCTTTACACCATCCACTTCCAGCAGCTCCGTTTCTGAATCTTCACCTTCCTAGAAGACAAAAATTTACACGGTTAAAGCGATCACTCGGAGATGAGACAGATGTGGCATGCAGAGCGACAATCTCTTGCTTGAGACAGACGGGACAAAATCCAGTTGCAGACAACAACAACAACTTGTATTTATATAGCGCCTTTAACGTAGTAAAACGTCCTAAGGCGTTGTACAGGAGTATTTTAAGGCAAAAAATTTGACACCGATCCACATAAGGAGAAATTAGGGCAGGTGACCAAAAGCTTGGTCAAAGAGGTAGGTTTTAAGGAGCGTCTTAAAGGAGGAAAGAGAGGTGGAGAGGCGGAGAGATTTAGGCAGGGAATTCCAGAGCTTAGGGCCTCGGCAACAGAAGGCACGGCCGCCAAAGGCTGAGCGATTATAATCAGGGATCCTCAAGAGGGCAGAATTAGAGGAGCGCAGATATCTCGGTGGGGGGGTTGTTGGGCTGATAGACTAATTAGGCTGACACCCGCCTAATAGGCTCAAGATACACCCTGGATGCCAGCTACAGAAAGCTTTCTGGAGCCCAGGATCCCTGACAATGGCAGATTCAATAAACCCGTGGCAATAACGGGAAAAAGAGTAGCCCTGGTTCTAACACAAGCAACGCTGCGCAAAGGCTCCAGGGATCTCGAAATAAACAGTCAGAGATTAAAAACCTGAATAAACTTCCCCTTCCCTGCACAGACTGCCCCAGTCCCCTATCCTGGGAAAACAATACACCGACTCCACCCGTCTCCCTGGCCACTGTCTCAAGCTTTTGGTCACCTGTCTCAATGTCTACATTTTTGACGCAGTGTCAATTTTTGTCTGATTAGCTCCTGTGAAGGGTCTTGGGACTTTTTACTACGTGAAGGGTGCTGTATAAATGTAAGTTGTTGTTGTTGGAACAGGTGGAAAAATTCACAAAACAGAATAATCACAGCCCGTGCCCGATGTGCCTGAGCATGCGTCTGTTGGTAAGAACTTGGGGGTGAGTTCACGTGTGAATGAAACAGCCGTGCCAATATTAAACGAAGTTTAAAATAATAAAGGCATCAATGGTATCAACGCTCATAAGAAAATAAGGAATAGGAGCTGGAGTCGGCCATTGGGCCCCTCGAGCCTGCTCCACCATTCAATAAGATCATGGCTGATCTGATCTTGGCCTCAACTCCACTTTCCTGCCCACTCCCCATAACCCTTGACTCCCCTGTTTTTCAAAAATCTGTCTATCTCCACCTTGAATATATTCTGGGTTAGAGAATTCCAAAGATTCACGACCCTCTGAGAGAAGAAATTCCTTCTCATCTCCGTTTTAAATAGGCGACCCCTTATTCTGAAACTATGCCCCCTAGTTCTAGATTCCCCCACGAGGGGAAACATCCTCTCTGCATCTACCCAGTCGAGCCCCTTCAGAATCTTATATGTTTCAATGAAATCACCTCTCATTCTTCTAAACTCCAATGAGTATAGGCCCAACCTGCTCAACCTTTCCTCATCAGACAACCCCAGGTTGTCTCAGGTTCACTACCAGGGTAACACATCAATATTACAGCACTAGAGACAGTGAACCACATACACAGGTGAAGATTCCCTGCCCTCCTGAAGGCACTGACTTTATGTTGGGATGCGGGTGTCATGGGCACAAGTTGCCCTCCAGTACCTCACCCAACTGGTGATTTTTACACGAGTCTAGATGGCAAGTTATTCAACTATAAGGGGCATCACAGCCAAACTCAATCCTGTCCTTGAAAATGTAACCCCGCTATTTAAGAAAAGAGGAAGAGAGAAAACGGGGAACTACAGACCTGTTAGCCTCACATCAGTAGTTGGGAAAATGCTGGAATCTATTATAAAAGGATGCAATAGCTGGGCACTTAGAAACTAATAGTAAGATTGGGCAGAGTCAACATGGATTTATGAAAGGGAAATCCTGTTCAACAAACCTACTGGGGTTCTTTGAGGATGTAACTAGTGGAGTAGACAAAGGGGAACCGGTAGATGTGGTGTATTTGGATTTTCAGAAGCCCTTCGATAAGGTCCCACACAAGAGGTTGGTGAACAAAATTAGGGCACATGGAATTGGGGGTAATATACTAGCATGGATTGAGAATTGGTTAACAGGCAGAAAAGAAAGAGTCGGGATAAATGGGTCTTTTTCAGGATGGCAGGCTGTGACTAGTGGGGTACCGCAAGGATCGGTGCTTGGGCCCCAGCTATTCACAATCTATATCAATGATTTGGATGAGGGGACTAAATGTAACATTTCCAAATTTGCTGATGATACAAAGCTAGGTGGCAGTGTCAGTTGCGAAGAGGATGTGAAGAGGCTTCAAGGGGATCGCGACAGGCTCAGTGAGTGGGCGAGAACATGGCAGATGGAATATAATGTGGATAAATGTGAAGTTATCCACTTTGGTAGAATAAACAGAAAGGCAGAGTATTTCCTAAATGGTGAAAGATTGGGGAATGCAGATGCTCAAAGGGACCTGGGTGTCCTTATACATGAGTCACTGAAAGTGAATGTGCAGGTGCAGCAAGCCATTAGGAAGGCAAATGGTATGCTGGCCTTCATTACAAGAGGATTTGAGTACAGGAGTAAAGAAGTCTTACTCCAATTATATAGGGCCTTGGTGAGACCACACCTGGAGTACTGTGTACAATTTTGATCTCCTTACCTAAGGAAGGATATACTTGCCATAAAGGGAGTGCAACGAAGGTTCACGAGATTGATTCCTAGGATGGCGGGACTGTCGTATGAGAAGAGATTGAGTTAACTAGGCCTGTATTCTCTTTAAATATGAAGAATGAGAGGGGATCTCATTGAAGCATACAAATTATTACAGGGCTTGATAGGGTGGATGCTGGGAGAATGTTTCCCGTGGCTGGGGAGTCTGGAACCAGGGGCCACAGCCTCAGGATAAAGGGTAGGCCATTCAGGACTGAGATGAGAAGAAATTTCTTCACACAGAGGGTGGTGAATCTTTGGAATTCTCTACCCCAGAGGGCTGTGGAGGCTCAGTCATTGGGTATATTCAAAACAGAAGTCGATAGATTTCTGACTAGTAAGGGCATCAAGGGATATGGCGATAAGGCCGGTGAATGGTGTTGAGGCAGAAGATCAGCCATGATCTCAATGAATGGCGGAGCAGGCTCGAAGGGCCGAATGGCCTACTCCTGCTCCTATTTCTTATGTCCTCACTCAATGTCCAATTTCCAACAGGGCTCACTGGATAGTGACTAGGAGCAAAATCAACACAGCGTTCTTCCCAGTCTCTCTACCCCAGGAGGACTGAAACAAACTGCAGCACTCCAACAAGTTGCAGCCTCAGAGATGAGTTGACTGGGGATTGAATCTGCAACCTCCAGGTCCATTTGGCTCAGTGTCACAGGGACCAGTGCTTTCACTCACGAGACCTTCAACGGAGCAGAATAGCATATTCTTGGCAAAGTGACTCTCCATCCCCTCCACCTCCCAGCCCTTGTGACTGACTCTCTCTCGTTGTGCATGTGTATCATTGCATCGGGAAATATTGTTGAGCAACATTATTGCACTAAAGGAGACAACGAGTGACTCTAACCAACTTCACACTTGCTCGTCTGAAAGGTTTAGATTTCGGTATAGAAGCGAGCAGTCTGTGAATCTGGATTAACCTCTGCAGGCCCTGCACTACAAATTTCAGTCCTCCCTTGTATACTGTTCCGCCTTACGTACAACCTCACAACTTAAACTGGGTTCAATATTAACTAATTTCAAGCACTTCCCTTTATTGTAGTTTTAAAGTAAAGCAGAATCATGCAGGATGTGCTAGTAACATCCTGAATTCACAAAGATAAATCATTTGATTCCCTGATTCCTGCCTGTCTCATGGCCTCCAGAAACTTGTTTCCCAGTTGCAGTTCCACGGCCCTGACACCTGGTACTCGAGGAGAAACAGCTTTCTCAGCCAGTCTCGATTAACTGAAACAGCTGTGGAAACACTCAGCTTCTTGTATTGAACAAGGGCAAACAGCAAGCCATTGCACCACAGACTCAGTGTTGATCCTGGGATCAGAGGGAATCAAAAGGGAGATATTTTAGGGAAGGTTTCCTCTCACTTCCCACTCACCAGTGGACTGCTGCTCTCGTCCTCTTCATCCAGCTCATCCGCCTCCTCCATCCTGCTGATGTCATCGTCCCCATATCCGGCAGACACTAGTCCTCCTTTTGTGCCTGACACAAAGAGTACATAGTCAAAGAGTGACAGACCCGTACCCACCAGTACTGTACCCCAGTGTCAAACCGTGACAGACCTGTACCCACCAGTTCTGCACCCCAGTGTTATACAGTGACAGACCTGCACCCACCAGTACTGTACCCGTGTTATGCAGTGACAGACTTGTACCCTCCAATACTGTACCCGTATTATACAGTGACAGACCTGTACCCACCAGTACTGTACCCCAGTGTTCGTGACAGACCTGTACCCACCAGTACTGTACCCCAGTGTTATACAGAGACAGACCTGTACCCACCAGTACTGTACCCCAGTGTTATACAGCGACAGACCTGTACCCACCAGTACTGTACCCGTGTTATACAGTGACAGACCTGTCCCCACCAGTACTGTACCCCAGTGTTATACAGCGACAGACCTGTACCCACCAGTACTGTACCCCAGTGTTATACAGTGACAGACCTGTCCCCACCAGTACTGTACCCCAGTGTTATACAGTGACAGACCTGTCCCCACCAGTACTGTACCCCAGTGTTATACAGCGACAGACCTGTACCCACCAGTACTGTACCCCAGTGTTATACAATGACAGACCTGTACCCACCAGTACTGTACCCCAGTGTTAGTGACAGACCTGTACCCACCAGTACTGTACCCCAGTGTTAGTGACAGGCCTTTACCCACCAGTACTGTACCCCAGTGTTATACAGTGACAGACCTGTACCCACCAGTACTGTACCCCAGTGTTATACAGTGACAGACCTGTCCCCACCAGTACTGTACCCCAGTGTTATACAGTGACAGACCTGTACCCACCAGTACTGTACCCCAGTGTTATAGTGACAGACCTGTACCCACCAGTACTGTACCCCAGTGTTAGTGACAGGCCTTTACCCACCAGTACTGTACCCCAGTGTTATACAGTGCCAGACCTGTCCCCACCAGTACTGTACCCCAGTGTTATACAGTGACAGACCTGTCCCCACCAGTACTGTACCCCAGTGTTATACAGCGACAGACCTGTACCCACCAGTACTGTACCCCAGTGTTATACAATGACAGACCTGTACCCACCAGTACTGTACCCCAGTGTTATAGTGACAGACCTGTACCCACCAGTACTGTACCCCAGTGTTATACAGTGACAGACCTGTACCCACCAGTACTGTACCCCAGTGTTATACAGTGACAGACCTGTCCCCACCAGTACTGTACCCCAGTGTTATACAGTGCCAGACCTGTACCCACCAGTAATGTACCCCAGTGTTATACAGTGCCAGACCTGTACCCACCAGTACTGTACCCCAGTGTTATACAGTGCCAGACCTGTACCCACCAGTAATGTACCCCAGTGTTATACAGTGCCAGACCTGTACCCACCAGTACTGTACCCCAGTGTTATACAGTGCCAGACCTGTACCCACCAGTACTGTACCCCAGTGTTATACAGTGACAGACCTGTACCCACCAGTAATGTACCCCAGTGTTATACAGTGCCAGACCTGTACCCACCAGTACTGTACCCCAGTGTTATACAGTGCCAGACCTGTACCCACCAGTACTGTACCCCAGTGTTATACAGTGACAGACCTGTCCCCACCAGTACTGTACCCCAGTGTTATACAATGACAGACCTGTACCCACCAGTACTGTACCCCAGTGTTATAGTGACAGACCTGTCCCCACCAGTACTGTACCCCAGTGTTATACAGTGACAGGCCTGTACCCACCAGTACTGTACCCCAGTGTTATACAGTGACAGACCTGTACCCACCAGTACTGTACCCCAGTGTTATACAGTGATAGACCTGTACCCACCAGTACTGTACCCCAGTGTTATACAGTGACAGACCCGTACCCACCAGTACTGTACCCCAGTGTTATACAGTGACAGACCTGTACCCACCAGTACTGTACCCCAGTGTTATACAGTGACAGACCTGTACCCACCAGTACTGTACCCCAGTGTTATACAGCGACAGACCTGTACCCACCAGTACTGTACCCCAGTGTTATACAGTGACAGGCCTGTACCCACCAGTACTGTACCCCAGTGTTATACAGTGACAGACCTGTACCCACCAGTACTGTACCCCAGTGTTAGTGACAGACCTGTACCCACCAGTACTGTACCCCAGTGTTATACAGTGACAGACCTGTCCCCACCAGTACTGTACCCCAGTGTTATACAGTGACAGACCTGTACCCACCAGTACTGTACCCCAGTGTTATACAGTGACAGACCTGTCCCCACCAGTACTGTACCCCAGTGTTATACAGTGACAGACCTGTACCCACCAGTACTGTACCCGTGTTATACAGGGACAGACCTGTACCCACCAGTACTGTACCCCAGTGTTATACAGTGACAGACCTGTACCCACCAGTACTGTACCCCAGTGTTATACAGTGACAGGCCTGTACCCACCAGTACTGTACCCCAGTGTTAGTGACAGACCTGTACCCACCAGTACTGTACCCCAGTGTTATACAGTGACAGACTTGTCCCCACCAGTACTGTACCCCAGTGTTAGTGACAGACCTGTACCCACCAGTACTGTACCCCAGTGTTATACAGTGACAGACCTGTACCCACCAATACTGTACCCCAGTGTTATACAGTGACAGACCTGTCCCCACCAGTACTGTACCCCAGTGTTATACAGTGACAGACCTGTACCCACCAGTACTGTACCCCAGTGTTATACAGTGACAGACCTGTACCCACCAGTACTGTACCCCAGTGTAATAGTGACAGACCTGTCCCCACCAGTACTGTACCCCAGTGTTAGTGACAGACCTGTCCCCACCAGTACTGTACCCCAGTGTTAGTGACAGGCCTTTACCCACCCGCTGCACTGGGTGTTTATGAGCCCCGATGATGAGTTCAGGTTATGTGCAGACCGTGGCCCGGTGAACGCCAATAGTTTTGCCCAGGCCGTGGCCTACTTCCCAGTGCAAGGGCCGTGCTGCATCCCCGGGCCTCACCTGTCTCGGTGTCGGTGTCCGAGTCGGAATCGCCCGCATAAGCGGTGAGCGTGAAGAGAACATTGTGCTTGGCCGCCATTGTTCGGCGCATTCTGATAACGTCACACATGCCCGACCTGCGCAGGCGCGTTTCCCCCCGGCGGGGCGGTGAGGTCACATTGTGCGACACGCAGTGGGGCGCGGTGACGTCAGGCCCGAGCTGCTGGAGCCGCCGCCCGGTCGCCCGCACCAGGCCTGCCTGAGGGATGGCCGCAGGCTCCCGGGACAGGGCCCGCTTGGCCCTCACACAAGTCTTCGGCTTTGATTCGTTCCGCTCGGAGCGCCAAGAGAGCGCCGCCCGGGCAGTGCTGAGAGGTGAGAGGCGCCGGCTCCGGGCCACAGCACGGCCCGGGGAGTCCCCGTACTGCCCCAGTGGGACCTGGCCCTTGGGGTCAGGGGGCAGGTCTCAGGCCCTTGGGGTCAGGGGGCTCGGGGTAGGTCTCAGGCCCTTGGGGTCAGGGGGCTCGAGGTAGGTCTCAGGCCCTTGGGGTCAGGGGCTCGGGGTAGGTCTCAGGCCCTTGGGGTCAGGGGGCTCGAGGTAGGTCTCAGGCCCTTGGGGTCAGGGGGCTCGAGGTAGGTCTCAGGCCCTTGGGGTCAGGGGCTCGGGGTAGGTCTCAGGCCCTTGGGGTCAGGGGGCTCGAGGTAGGTCTCAGGCCCTTGGGGTCAGGGGGCTCGGGGTAGGTCTCAGGCCCTTGGGGTCAGGGGGCTCGGGGTAGGTCTTGGGGTCAGGGGGCTGGGTCTCGGGTCAGGGGGCTGGATAGGGGTCGGGGGGTCAGGGGACTGGGGTTAGGGTCAGGGACTGGGGCTAGGGTCAGTGTTTGCAGTTGAGGGGCTGGGATTGATGTTGAGGGTTTCAGGACAGGGGTCAGTGGACTGGAGTTTGAGATGGGAGTTTAGGGGCAGGGGTCATGCACTGGGGGGCTGGAAGGGGCTTGGTGTCAAGGGATTAGGTGTGAGCACAGTTGGGCTGCTGAATTCTGTGTTTTGAGCTTCACAGTTCTATGTTTCCGTGCTGGTGCGTGGGCTGCAGATTGTGGCTGAGCTGTTCGTTCACTGTGGTTCCTGGGAGCTTAAGTTGGAGGGCACTGGACACCTGGTCTGTGACTCTCGGGCTCAAACTCTGCTCCTTTCTGTGGGGCAGCATCTGCTTCCTGCAAGACACCAGAAGTTGAGGTGAACAACTGAACCGAAACAGAAAATACTGCAACTTCACAGCAGAGTTGTTAACCTGCCTTATTCCTTTATAGGAGCTGACAGTCTTGCTTTGTATTGCCAGCATTGTTTGTTTTAAATTTGGAGCAAGCCCAGTTGTTACTTTTTATCCTCACTGGAATAAAGAGCCAGGGAGAAACTGGTTCCACACAAAAGACTTGGAGAGCTTGAGTGCTGATGCCAATGCGGCCAACAGCTTTCTGACAAGGCTACCCTGTGCTGGGTGTGTAACTTTCTGTCGCTGAACTTCAAGTGGTTAATCAACAGATGTGTTGTTTGCTATGTCTCCTTCAGGGATTCCATCCTTACTAAGAGGAGGGATAGTGTTACTGGGTCAGATGTTGGAAAAGAGATTTTGTGGGTTTTCCACCCCCCCCCCCCCTTTGCAGTCTGTCTGAGTATCTTGCAGTTTGGACCCGATTGTAGACTTCGATCTCTGCAAGTTGATGGTCTTTTTTTCTTAGAACTTTGTAGGAAGGACAGACTTTTGTCATTTCCCTATCTGGTAAAATCTTTCTGCTTCTTGGCTAGTGCTGCAGTACATCACTTAGACCAGCACTCTGAGCTGCTGCAGTGCTCAGCTATCTGGATGGGAGGTGATTTTTTAAATTTGTTTACGGGATGTGGGTGTCGCTGGGAAGAGCAGCATTTATTGGCCATCCCTAATTGCCCTTGAGAAGGTGGTGGTGAGCCGCCGCCTTGAACCGCTGCAGTCCGTCTGGTGAAGGTACTCCCACAGTGCTGTTAGGGAGGGAGTTCCAGGATTTTGACCCAGCGACGATGAAGGATCAGCGATATACTTCTAAGTCAGGACGGTGTGTAACTTGGAGGGGAACTTGGATGTGGTGGTGGTCCCATGCGCCTGCTGCCCTCGTCCTTCTAGGTGGAAGAGGTCGCGGGTTTGGGAGGTGCTGCCGGAGAAGCCTTAGCGAGTTGCTGCAGTGCATCTTGTAGATGGTACACACTGCAGCCACGGTACGCCGGTGGTGGAGGCAGTGGATGTTTAAGGTGGTAGAGGGGGTGCCAATCAAGCGAGCTGTTTTGTCCTGGATGGTGTCGAGCTTCTTGAGTGTTGTTGGAGTTGCACTCATCCAGGCAAGTGGAGAGTATTCCATCGCGCTCCTTACTTGTGCCTTAAAGCTGGTAGAAAGGCTTTTGGGAGTCAGGAAGTGAGACACTTGCTGCAGAATACCCAGCCTCTGACCTGTTCTTGTTGCCACAGTCTGTATGTGGCTGGTCCAGTTAAGTTTCTAGTCAATGGTGACCCCCAGGATGATGTTGGTGGGGGATTCGGCGATGGTAATGCCATTGAATGTCAAGGGGCGGTGGTTAGACTCTCGCTTGTTGGAGATATTCATTGCCTGGCACTTCTGTGGCGCGAATGTTACTTGCCACTTATCAGCCCAAGCCTGAACGTCGTCCAGGTCTTGTTGCATGCGGGCATGGACTGCTTCATTATCTGAGGAGTTGTGGCTGGCACTGAACACTGCGCAGTCATCAGCGAACATCCCCATTTCTGACCTTATGTTGGAGGGAAGGTCATTGATGAAGCAGCTGAAGATGGTTGGGCCTAGGACACTGCCCTGAGGAACTCCTGCAGCGATGTCCTGGAGCTGTGATGATAGACCTTCAATCACCACAACCATCTTCCTTTGTGCTAGGTAGGACTCCAGCCAGTGGAGAGTATACCCCCTGATTCCCATTGACTTTAGTTTTACTAGGGCTCCTTGATGCCACACTCGGTCAAATGCTGCCTTGATGTCAAGGGCAGTCACACTCACCTCACCTTTGGAATTCAGCTCCTTTGCCCATGTTTGGACCAAGGCTGTAATGAGGACGGGAGCTGAGTGGTCTTGGCGGAACCCAAACTGGGCATCAGTGAGCAGGTTATTGGTGAGTAAGTGCCACTTGATAGCACTGTCGATGACACCTTCCATCACTTTGCTAATGATTGAGAGTAGACTGATGGGGCGGTAATTGGCTGAATTGGATTTGTCCTGCTTTTTGTGGACAGGACATACCTGGACAGTTTTCCACATTGTCAGATAGATGCCAGTGTTGCAGCTGTACTGGAACAGCTTGGCTAGAGGCGCGGCTAGTTCTGGAGCACAAGTCTTCAGCACGATAGCTGGGATATTGTCAGGGCCCGTAGCCTTTGCTGTATCCAGTGCGCTAGACCGTTTCTTGATATCACGTGGAGTGAATCGAATTGGCTGAAGACTGGCTTCTGTGATGGTGGGGACCAGTGCTAAATACTTTCAGCTTTAGTGCAGTTACTAAAAATCCGGTGAAGTGTACTGGATGTGTGAAATCTTCATACTGTGGCTACTTGAACTGTGAAACAGCCAGGAGTAGAATTTGAGATTTGTCCGTGCATACTTTTGTCTTGGGAGAGCATGTTGCGCTGTCGAAGAGTAGCATAAATACTGGTGTGTTCAAGTCTGTCTCTATACTACTAAAAGAAAGAAAATAACTTGTGTTTATATAGTGCTTTTCATGAGGTCAGGACATCCCAAGGCACTTGACAGCCAATGAAGTACTTCTGAAGTGTCGTCACTGTTGTAATGTAGGAAATGCAGCAGCTAATTTGCGCACAGCAAGCTCCTACAAACAGCAAAGTGATAATGACCAGATAATCTGTTTTAGTGATGTTGGATGAGGGATAAATATTGGCCCAGGATGCAGAAGAAAACTCCCCTGCCCTTCTTTAAATCATGCCCTGGGATCTTTTACGTCCACCTGAGTGGGCAGACAGGGCCTCGGTTTAACGTCTCACCTGAAAGTCGGCAACTCCGACAGTGCAGCACTCCCTCCGTACTGCACTGGGAGTGTCAGCCTTGATTATGTGCTCAAGTCTGGAGTGGGGCTTGAATCCACAACTCACTGACTCGAATGGGAAAATGATACCACTGAGCCAAAGCTGACACTAGGCTGCAGTACTGGTGGGTACAGGCCTGTCACTGTATAACACTGGGGTACAGTACTGGTGGGTACAGGTCTGTCACTGTATAACACTGGGGTACAGTACTGGTGGGTACAGGTCTGTCACTGTATAACACTGGGGTACAGTACTGGTGGGTACAGGTCTGTCACTGTATAACACTGGGGTACAGTACTGGTGGGTACAGGTCTGTCACTGTATAACACGGGTACAGTACTGGTGGGTACAGGTCTGTCACTTGCACACTGGGATACAGGTCTATCACTGGATAACACTGGGGTACAGTACTGGCGGGTACAGGTCTGTCACTAACACTGGGGTACAGTACTGGTGGGGACTGGTCTGTCACTGTATAACACTGGGGTACAGTACTGGTGGGAACAGGCCTGTCACTGGATAACACTGGGGTACAGTACTGGTGGGTACAGGTCTGTCACTGTATAACACTGGGGTACAGTACTGGTGGGTACAGGTCTGTCACTGTATAACACTGGGGTACAGTACTGGCGGGTACAGGTCTGTCACTTGCACACTGGGATACAGGTCTATCACTGGATAACACTGGGGTACAGTACTGGCGGGTACAGGTCTGTCACTGGATAACACTGGGGTACAGTACTGGTGGGTACAGGTCTGTCACTGTATAACACTGGGGTACAGTACTGGTGGGAACAGGCCTGTCACTGGATAACACTGGGGTACAGTACTGGTGGGTACAGGTCTGTCACTGTATAACACTGGGGTACAGTACTGGCAGGTACAGGTCTGTCACTGTATAACACGGGTACGGTACTGGCGGGTACAGGTCTGTCACTATAACACGGGGGTACAGTACTGGTGGTACAGGTCTGTCACTAACACTGGGGTACAGTACTGGTGGGTATAGGTCTGTCACTATAACTGGGGTACAGTACTGGTGGGTACAGGTCTGTCACTATAACGGGTACAGTACTGGTGGGTACAGGTCTGTCACTAACACTGGGGTACAGAACTGGTGGGTACAGGTCTGTCCCTGTATAACACTGGGGTACAGTACTGGTGGGTACAGGTCTGTCCCTGTATAACACTGGGGTACAGTACTGGTGGGTACAGGTCTGTCCCTGTATAACACTGGGGTACAGTACTGGTGGGTACAGGTCTGTCCCTGTATAACACTGGGGTACAGTACTGGTGGGTACAGGTCTGTCACTATAACACTGGGGTAGATTCAGAACAGATCTTAACAGCTCAAATTAGGGCATCCATGAGGTGCTGTGGGCCATCAGCAGCAGCAGAATTGTATTCGACCACAATCTGTAACCTTATGGCCCGGCATATTCCTCACACTACCATTACCATCAAGTCAGGGGACCAACCCTGGTCCAACGAGGAGTGTAGAAGGGCATGCCAGGAGCAGCACCAGGCATATCTAAGAATGAGGTGCCAACCTGGGGAAGCTTCAGCACAGGACTACATGCATGCTAAACAGTGGAAGCAGCATATCGTAGACAGGGCGACGCGATCCCACAATCAACAGATCAGATCTCTGCAGTTCTGCCACACCTCGTCGTGAATGGACAATTAAACAACTAATGGGAGGAGGCTCCAGGAACATGCTCAATGATGGCGGAGCCCAGCACGTGAGTGCAAAAGACAATGCTGAAGCTTTTGCAGCCAGAAGTGCCGAGTGGATGATCCGTATCAGCCTCCTCCTAAAGTCCCCACCATCACAGAAGCCAGTCTTCAGCTAATTTGATTCACTCCACATGATATCAAGAAACAGCTGAGCGCATTGGATGCAGCAAAGGCTGTGGGCCCCGACAACATACCGGCTTTAGTGCTGAAGACTTGTGCTCCAGAGCTAGCCGTGCCTCTAGCCAAGATGTTCCAGTACAGCTACAACACCGGCATCTATCCAACAAAGTGGAAAATTGCTCAGTTATGTCCTGTCCCCACACAGCAGGATAAACCAGAGGACACAGATTTAAGGTGATTGGCAAAAGGACCAAAGGTGACGTAAGAAAAAACTTTTTTACACAGCGAGTGGTTAGGATCTGGAATGCACTGCCTGAAAGGGTGGAGGAGGCAGACTCAATTTTATCTTTCAAAAGGGAGTTGGATAAGTATCTTATGGAAAAATTATTGCAGGGCTATGGGGAAAGGGCAGGGGAGTGGGACTGGATGAGAGTTGGCATAGGCTCGACGGGCCGAATGGCCGCCTTCTGTGCTGTAACCATTCTATGATAAATCCAATCTGGCCAATTGCCGCCCCATCAGTCTACTCTCAATCATCAGCAAAGTTTTGAAAGGTGTCGTCGACAGTGCTATCAAGTGGCACATACTCGCCAATAACCTGCTCACTGATATTCAGTTTGGGTTCCGCCAAGACCACTTAGCTCCCGACCTCATTACAGCCTTGGTCCAAAAATGGACAAAGGAGCTGAATTCCAGAGGTGAGTTGAGAGTGACAGCCTTGACATCAAGGCAGCATTTGACCGAGTCTGGCCTCAAGGGGCCCTAGTTGAATTGAAGTCAATGGGAAGCAGAGAGGAAAGCTCTCCACTGGCTGGAGTCATACCTCGCACAAAGGAAGATGGTTGTTGAAGGCCAATCATCTCAGCCCCAGGACATCGCTGCAGGCGTTCCTCAGGGCAGTGTCCTCGGCCCAACCATCTTCAGATGGTTCATCAATGACCTTCCCTTCATCATACGGTCAGAAGTGTGGATATTCGCTGATGATTGGACAGTGTTCAGTTCCATTCGCAACTCCTCAGATAATGAAGCAGTCCGTGCCAGCATGCAACAAGACCTGGACAACATTCAGGCTTGAGCTGAAAAGTGGCTAGTAACATTCGTGCCAGGCAGTAACCATCTCCAACAAGAGAAAGTCTAACCACCTCCCCATAGCATTACCATTGTCTAATCACCCACCATCAACATCTTGGGTTGGGGGGGGTCACCATTGACCAGAAACTTAACAGGACCAGCCACACACACATTGTGGCTACAAGAGTAGGTCGAGGCTGGGTATACTGTGGTGAGTGACTCACCTCCTGACTCCCCAAAGCCTTTCCACCATCTACAAGGCACAAGTCAGGAGTGTGATGGAACACTCTCCACTTGCCTGGATGAGTGCAGCTCCAACAACACTCAAGAAGCTTGACACCATCCAGGACAAAACAGCCTGTTTGATTGGCACCCCATCCACCACCTTAAACATTCACTCCTTCCACCAATGGCGTACTGTGGCTGCAGTGTGTACCATCTACAAGATGCACTGCAGCAACTCGCCAAGGCTTCTTAGACAGCATCTCCCAAACACGTGCCCTCTACCTCTACCTAGAAGGACAAGGGCAGCAGGCACATTGGAACACCACCACCTCCAAGTCACACACCATCCTGACTTGGAAATATATCACTGTTCCTTCATCGTCACTGGGTCAACAATCCTGGAACTCCCTCCCTAACAGCACTAACTTCACCACACGGACTGCAACGGTTTCACCACCTTATCAAGGGCAGTTAAGGATGGGCAATAAATGCTGGCCTTGTCAGCGACGCCCACATCCCATGAATGAAATAATAAACAGTATGGGTGGGTACAGGTCTGTCACTATAACACTCGGGTACAGTACCGGTGGGTCCAGGACTGCCCCTAGCTGTTCATAGAATGTTCCAGCACTGAAACAGGCCGTTCAGCCCCTCAAGTCTGTGTTTCCACACGAGCCACCTCATCTATTCCCACTCTCCTTACTTCCTTTCAATATTCCTCTTTCTCTAACACCCTTTGAAAGTTTATTCACTCTGCTTCAGCAAGGGTTTGTGGTAGAGAATTCTGCATTCTAATCACCCTCTGTGAAAAATCTTTTCCAACTTCTTTAATTCCTTGTGATTCTGAAATTTTGACCCCTCACTTTCAATGTCAAGAATCTCTCACTATTTACCCCTCTAACCTTGAAGACGTCTATCGGATCACTTTTAACCTGTTGAGCTCCAGTGAAAAAGCCTTAACTTCTCAAGTTTTTCTTCATAATTGTTATCTCTCATTGCTGGGAACATCCTAATGAATCAATGCTGCGAATTTTCCATTGCTTCTGTATCTTTCCTATAATGGGATGGCCAGAACTGCACACCAAGCTGCAACTGTAGTGTAACTAAGGTCTTGTACAAGTTTAACTTCAGCTGCTTGGTTTTGTATTCTATGCATCCAGATACAAAATCGATGCTTCTGTTTGCCTTTTTACGGCCTTTTCTACTTGCACTGGTACCTTTAATCACCTGTGTATCCAAGGCCCATCTGCTCCATTAAAATCTTACTGTTGAAAGTGGATATCCTTTTCCTTTTCTTAATTCCAGAATGTGTTTCTTCACTTTTTTATGTTGATCTCCACCTGCCCATCCTGCTAGCCTATCTATGATCATCTGAAGTTTCTCATGATGTTTGTCATATTTGGTGTCTCAGCAAATATCAGAATTACTCTTTCAATTCCCAAGTCTAGGTCCTTCGCATATTTAGTAAATAAGAGCAGCCTCAACGCAGACCCCTGTTGAGCGCCACTCACGACATCTTTCAGACCAAGAAATGACCTTTTACCTTTGCTTTCTGCTCTCCAGCCATGTCTCCATCCATGTGCCCACTTTCCACTCAATGTGGCATTAACTTTGCCAGTAGTCTTTTATCAAGTGCTTTTAAAAAATCCATATAAACCACATCCAAGGCATTTCTTCCAAGAACTCTACAGGGTTGGTCAAACATGAACCGCCTTTTAGCAATCTGCTGACTGAACCTGATGTAGCTCCTGTTTCTCTGAGTGCTCAGTAATTTCCTCCCATGTTATAGATGCTAGAGCTTACCATCAAGTAAACTAAGACTAACTGGCCTAGAATTTCCCTGTCTCAAGGAGCCATAATTTGACGGGATGAATTAAGAATATCATTGAACATTAAAGGGTATTGACTTAAGTGTGATATTTCTGCTAGTGTGCAGGTCTCCTTACACTGAGCCCAGCAACTAAACTGTTGTGTTATGGTGAATTTGATCAGTGGTTATAGTGCGATGGCTGATTTGAGGCTTGGAGTTGCCCCTCCACGCAGGAATGAAAGGAGCACACCGGACTGGCAAAGATCATTTCAGTCCATCTCACTGGTCCCAGAGTTCAAAAACAGTTCCCTCAATTTGTTTTCTTCCCTAATACCTTGATCGCCTCTCTGAGCAGTTCAATCCACTCTCTGTGTGAAGTGTGATGTCTGTTTTGTCCATTCACCTCTCTTCTGAGCTCCGTCTCGTGTCACTTCCCGTTAACTCCGTGCATGACTCCTTTGATGCGACCAGTTGCCAGTCCACTTCAATAACTGCCCACCTATTCCGTGCTTTTCTACCTTGAATCAGCCTCTAATATGACACCAAATCGTCGTGCTGAAGTCGAGATAAACAATGTCCATGGCGATCCCTTTATCCACAAGCTCTGATACTTCGTCAGAGAATCCTAACAGTTTGTCGGGCATAGTCTTCTCCATAAAGCCATGCTGACTTGCCTTGATGACTGTGGTTCCTCTGGGTGTTTCACAGTGCCCTTCTTTGAGGGAGCATCTAACAATTCACCCACGACACGGCGGCCTCACTGGGCTGTACTTGCTGGGATTTTCCTTTGGCCCTTTTTTGGAGATGTTGCGTTCCCTTCTATCCAATCCTTTGGTGTAACTCCCAATTCTATTGATTCCATGAAGATCCCTGCCAGAATGTGAGCTATCTTGCTGGACATTTCCTTAAACACCCTTGTGTGCAGACCATTTGGCCCTGAGCTCAGAACCTTCATCGTTTTTGTCGCTTCCTTGTCCGTAATTTGAAAAGGAAACATTCGCCGGGCTCTGGGGAAAGAGCAGGGGGTCTGGGACTAATTGGAGAGCTCTTTCAAAGGGCTGGCACAGGCACGATGGGCTGCTGTGTTGTATGATTCTATGATTTGTATTGTCCGTAAAACTGCCTCCTCATTTCCTGAAAATTTAACCCTCCGTTCTCCGAGGTCAGTGGCTTCAAGTAGGTCAGACAAAGATACAAATTAATCAAATTGGAGAAACAGTCACGGCCAAGGCTAGAATGCATACAAAGAGCATTGATAAGAGTTTGACTCACTTATTTCGAAGTCAAGTACCCTTCACATGCTGTGTACAAGTTATTTATTCAGTCAGCACCTGAAAAGCAGTGCAACTACAGAGCTGCCAGCACAGATATTAAAATCTGAAACTCACAGTCAAGAATTGGGGAAACCTTGCTGGAGGGCCAATCAGGACACCCAGATCTTGAGATAGCTGCAGATTAATGGAAACATGGATTTAAACTTAATATGTGGCCTGAGGCTCCATGAGGTCACCAATACCATTCAAGAAGGCAAAAGCTTGGGAATTCCATAGTTAGGACACCATTAAAGTTGAAGATGGGACAAAAGGCGAGATAAATCCAGTAATGGTTTGGGGACATCAAGCTTGTCTAGATTGTAGGGAGGCTGAAGGAGGGGAAGAGTCCTGTAGTTTTTTGGGACAGAATGAGTTGGAGGAGGGGGCTGATTGGGATTTGAATGCACAGTATCAAAACGCCCAGGATTCGTGAGAAGAGACTGCCTTTCTCCGATCACTTTAACCTACACTTTCACTGCAGTTGAAGAACTCTTTAATTATTACACAAATACTACTTAAAGGAAATTAACCCTATAGTGGTATCAATCCACCATCTTGTAACTTGGAGGGGATGGTTAATATTTCTTTGTTATAAGGTCATGACTACAGACTATGGTTGAAGGTGTATTGTAAAGATAATTACCCAGAATTTAGAATCCTGGTTAGTTTAGTTATAGTCAGAATTGCAGCGCAGTACTGACCTTTATATTGCGCCGTATCACATGGAAAACTCTTAAACTTCACACAATCAATTACCTATTGAATTGCAGTGATTGTGAACTTAGGCAAACATGGCAGCCATTTTTCACTCGTTAATGCACAATGTTGGGTAGTGTTCATAAAGGGAGGAATATTGGCCAGGGCACTGGGAGACCTCCCTGCTCTTCAGATAGTGTTGTGGGATCTTCAATGTCCATCTGAGTCAGATGGGGATTCAGTTTAATGTCTCATCCAAAGGATGACCCCTCTGCCAATGCAGCACGCCCTCAGCACTGCATTGGAGTGCCAGATTAGGTTGTAAACTGAAATATAGCTCTACCTTCCGACCGGTTCTCTTAATCCCTCAACTGTTTCCGTGCTGTCAGACTGTTTGTCTAACTTCAAGTCTGCAGCTCAACATGGGGAAGACTGAACCCATGGTCTTGGGCCTCACTCTGGCCATTGAGGCTGAACTAGTCCATTTGCAAACTTGAGGCTCTGTTCAACTCTGAGCTTACCTTTAAACCCCACAGGCTATCCATCACCAAGACCGCTTACTTCCATCTCTGCATTGTTGCCTCTGCTTCTCTGCCACAATAACCCTTAACCATTGCCTGTGTCCTCTCCAGGCTCAACTGTTTCAACATTCTCCTTGCTGGCCTCCCATCCTCCATTCCAAAAAGATTCTTGTCTAAAGCTCTGCCCCACTTTCCTGTCCCGCTCGTCCATCACCCCCTGTACTCACTAATCTACGTCAGGTATGTGACCCCCCCCCAAAGCATAACATTTACAATCCACGTTCTCATCTATACTGACCGCCATGGCTTCACCCCACTATCTGCAGTCTTTTCCAGCTCTAGATCCCCTCCCAAATGCTCCATTGCTCTGACTGCAGCCATCTGTACATGTGTGTGTGTCCCCTCCCCCCCCCCACCGGTGACTGAGCTTTCGACTGTCTTGGTCCAACTCTCTGGTCCCTCCCTAGATTTCTCTGCTCCCTCCACCTTATTAAAAACTCAGCTCTTCAGCTTTCGGGCATCCTCCTAATCCCTTTCTGGCATGGCGTCTCTTTCCTTTCTGCCTATTTGTGAAGCGCTTTGAGATGTTTAAGTTAAAAGGCGCTATATAAATGTTGTTGGAAGCCATCGTGACTGAGTTGCGAGCACTGCCAACCAAGCCAAGCTGATCCAAGCTAAATATATCAACTGAGTTAGAAATCAAACAACTACTCCATGATGACCCAGTGTAGCACTGAGGCGTACAGATTAAAACATCCCAGCTTGGGTTCCTGGTCCGTGCTGAGATACCTGACCCCGGGAGGGGAGCAGTTGGAGTGCTGCATATGTCCTGAGCATCCCCTGGTATGGGAAAATCAGCCAGGTTTCTGTTCCCACATTACAGCAGTAACTACATTTCAAAAGTACTTAATTGGCTGTAAAGCGTTTTGGACGCCCTGAGGTTGTGAAAGTTGCTATAGAAATGCAAATCTTACTTTTCCTGGTCTTGTCCAGTGACCCCTGCTTGAATGTGTGCGAGGACATCGGCTATGGGCAGCACAGAACTCTGGTGTGATGCTTGCTGTGGTTGAATAGCCAAATTGCACTTGGTGTCCAGACTCTCGCGAAAGTACCACAGGGTAATAGATACCTGTATAACCTGAGGCCAAAGGTGCTGAAGTAAATTGTAAACACTCCTACTGTGGCCCAGCCGAGATCAGCTAACTCAGCACAGACTGAGCGTCAGACCTGGGGGGTTTCCAGTCTCCATGGAAACCATATAATCCTTTCAGTGCAGCCTTTACGCACTGAACCGGTGTATCTTTTTATTCAAACTGGGGTACCCGAGAGAGCCTGAGCTTGAGGTGTGCAAGAGCTGATTATACTAACGACCCAAGCTCAAGTTAGATGTGGTGAATCTGTGGAATTCTCTACCCCAGAGGGCTGGTGAGTGTAATCAAGGCTGAGATCAACAGATTTTTGGGCACTAAGGGAATCAAGGGATATGAGCACAGGGCGGGGAAGTGGAGTTGATATAGAAGTTCTGCCATCATCTTATTGAATGGAGGAGCAGGCTCGAGGGGCTGCTTTGCGTACTCCTGCTCCTATCTCATGATCTTATGTTGTATCTTAAAACCTATTGAATAAATTCTGAAATGCATTCCTTTGTTTTCTTTTTTTTTTCTTTCTGGTGCAACTAAACAATATTATCCACCAAGGCTTGAGCTGCTTGAAACTGCCGCCTTCCTCCTCGACTAGTTTACAGGAGTGAAGTGCAGATTGCGCTGCCCTCGCAGTGTGTGTCTGCACAGACCTGATGGCTCACTGACTCCCCATGACTCTGGCGCTCTGTTCAGCTGCTGCAGGGAGTTTGCTCCAGGACAGCAGTTACCCACAGTCTGACTGCTGTCTCCTCCTGTGCAACACTTCGCTTTTCTTGGCCTTTCTCAACTGGTCGCTGTACTGGCTCTAAAACTCCTTGTGGAGAACTTCCCATGTGTGCCACTGCGTGGGCGCTGTCTACGTGTCTCAGCCAAGCAGCAGAAATACTGAGGTCCCAATACCTGAGGGAAGGTTGGAAATCCCTTGGGGTGGGAGGACTTCTATGTGCCTAAGGAGCAAGCTGGAAAGCTCTCTGGGAGGGGATTCTGCACAAGAAAACTGAGGGGAGATATGGTGCCTTGTACAGTAGGAGCTGGGCTGAGAGGAGATATGGTGCCATGAAGCTGAACCACACTGTTCGCAACCTTGGTGTCATATTTGACCCTGACATGAGCTTCCGACCACATATCCGCAGCATAGCAAAGACCGCCGCCTTCCACCTCCGTAACATCGCCCGTCTCCGCCCTTGCCTCAGCTCATCCGCTGCTGAAACCCTCATCCATGCCTTTGTTACCTCTAGACTTGACTATTCCAACGCACTCCTGACTGGCCTCCCACATTCCACCCTACGTAAACTTGAGGTCATCCAAAACTCGGCTGCCTGTGTCCTAACCCGCACCAAGTCCCATTCACCCATCGCCCCTGTGCTCGCTGACCTACATTGGCTCCCGGTTAAGCAGCGCCTCGATTTCAAAATTCTCATCCTTGTTTTCAAATCCCTCCATGGCCTCGCCCCTTCGAGATATCTGCACTCCTCTAATTCTGCCCTCTTGAGCATCCCTGATTATAATCGCTCAACCTTTGGTGGTCGTGCCTTCTGTTGCCTAGGCCCTAAGTTCTGGAATTCCCTCCCTAAACCTCTCCATCTCGCTACCTCTCTTTCCTCCTTTAAGACGCTCCTTAAGACCTACCTCTTTGACCAAGCTTTTGGTCACCTGGCCTAATTTATCCTTATGTGGATCGGTGTCAAATTTGTTGTTTTAAAATACTCCTGTGCAGCGTCTTGGGACGTTTTACTACGTTAAAGGCGCTATATAAATACTACTTGTACAGTAGGAGCTAGGCTGAGGGGCGATATGGTGCCTTGTACAGTCTTCTTAGGCAGTCCCTCGGAACCGAGGATGACTTGCTTCCACATTAAAAATGAGTTCGCAGGTGACTGATGAGTCCAATGCAGGACCTACAGTCTCTGTCACAGGTGGGGCAGACGGTGGTTGAAGGGGCGGGTGGGTGGGGTGCTTGGGTTGACGTGCACTGCTTGCGCTTGGTTTCCGCTTGCTCCCGGCGAAGAGACTCGAGGTGTTCGGCGCCTTCCCGGATGCTTCTCTTCCACTTTGTGCGGTCTTGGGCCAGGGATTCCCAGGTGTCGGAGGGGATGTTGCACTTTTTCAAGGAGGCTTTGAGGGTGTCCTTGAAGCGTTTCCTCTGCCCTCCTGGGGCTCTCTTGCCGTGTCGGAGCTCCAAGTAGAGCGCTTGCTTTGGGAGTCTCGTATCGGGCATGCGGACGATGTGACCCGTCCATCGGAGCTGATCGAGCGTGGTCAAAGCTTCGATGCTGGGGATGTTGGCCTGAGCGAGAACACTGACGTCGGTGCGCCTATCCTGCCAATGGATTTGCAGGATCTTGCGGAGGCAGCGTTGATGGTACCTCTCCAGTGCTTTGAGGTGCCTGCTGTACATGGTCCATGTCTCTGAGGCATACAGCAGGGCGGGTATCACTACTGCTCTGTAGACAATGAGCTTGGTGCTGGGTTTGAGGTCCTGGTCTTCAAACACTCTCTTCCTCAGGCGACCGAAGGCTGCACTGGCACACTGAAGACGGTGTTGGACTTCGTCATTGACGTCTGCCCTTGTTGACAGGCTCCCGAGGGATGGAAAGTGGTCCACGTTGTCCAAGGCATTGTCATGGATTTTGATAATCGGGGGGCAGTATTGTGTGGCGGGGGCAGGTTGGTAGAGGACCTTTGACGGATGTTTAGTGTAAGGCCCATGCTCTCGTACGCTTCGGTGAAGGTGTTGACGATGGTTTGGAGTTCGACTTCCGAGTGAGCGCAGATGCAAGCGTCGTCTGCATACTGTAATTCAACGACAGAGGATGGGACGACCTTGGATCTGTACTGGAGGCGACTGAGGTTGAACAGTTTCCCGTTTGTTCTGTAAATTAGCTCCACTCCAGCGGGGAGCTTACTGAGGGTGAGATGGAGCATTGCAGCAAGGAAGATCGAGAAGAGCGTTGGTGCGATGACACAGCCTTGCTTGACCCCGGTCTGTACGTGAATTGGGTCTGTGGTGGAACCGTTGGTCAGGATCACGGCTTGCATGTCGTCGTGAAGCAGGCGGAGGATGGTGACAAACTTTTGAGGGCAGCCGAATTTGAGGAGGACACTCCATAATCCCTCACGGTTGACAGTGTCGAAGGCCTTTGTGAGATCAAAGAAGGCCATGTACAGCGGTTGGTGCTGTTCCCTGCATTTCTCTTGTAATTGACGTGTGGTGAAGATCATGTCCATTGTGTCCCTTAGTGGGCGGAATCCGCATTGCGACTCTGGGAGGAGCTCTTCAGCCACTGGGAGAAGGCGATTGAGGAGATTCTTGCGATGACTTTCCCTGTAGCAGACAGCAGGGAAACTTCTCTAATTACCGCAATCGGACTTGTCACCTTTCTTGAAGATGGTCACAATTACGGCGTCTCTGAGATCCCCTGGCATGCTCTCCTCCTTCCAGATAAGAGAAATGAGTTCATGAATTCGCGCCAGTAGTGCTTCTCCGCCATGCTTTAGTGCTTCGGCAGGGACTCCATCTGCTCCTGAGGCCTTGTTCTTTAGTTGTCGGATGGCCTTTTCAACCTCATGCCAGGCTGGGGTTGTGCTGAGATGGTGGCGGGTCGCATGCTGCGCGATGGAGTTGAGGACACTCACATCGAAGACAGAGTCTCGGTTAAGGAGATCTTCGAAGTGCTCCTTCCAGCGGGCACTGACTGCCTCTCTGTCCTTGATGAGTACCTCTTCGTTCTTGGCCCGCAGTGGGGTAGGACCTTGGCTGCTTGGGCCGTAGATGGTCTTGACTGCGCTAAAGAATCCACGCATGTCGTGGTTGTCGGCTAGCTGCTGGATCTCCTGTGCTTTCTCCACCCACCATCTGTTCTTTAGGTCGCGAGTTTTTTGTTGGACCTCCGCCTTCAGGCATCTGCAGAGTTGCTTTCTTGCTCTCGAGTTGTGTTGCTGTTTCCAGATCAGGAATGCCTTGCGCTTGCGGCTTATTAGCTCCTGGATCTCCTGGTCGTTCTCGTTGAACCAGTCTTGGTGTTTCCTGGTCGAGTGACAGGTGCTGATTATGGAGGCCTTGAGTGCAGACCAGGCGCTGTGGACACTGTGTCTCTGCATCACTGGGAGTCGTCAGGTTGTTTGTGAGGCGCAGGCTGAATAGGGCTTTCTTAGCGGGGTCTTTGAGTGCTCCAACGTTGATTTTCCTGCGGCATTGTTTCTGTTGCTGCCGCTGTTTTGGGGCTACATTGATGGAGATGACAGAGCGGATTAGGTGTGTGTGTGCGCGTGCTAGGCCGATGTAGCAGAGCCTGGTCTCCAATTGTCTTGGATCCCCTTGCCATTGGACCAAGACTTTGCTCTGTCAAGCCCGTGTGGTAGCTGGTGTGCAACGGCCACCCCACGTTAAAAGAATTCACGCACAGGCATCTTCCACCCTTTAAAATGAAGTTCAGGACCCTCATGGACAACCCCAACAGTGACAGACCAGAATGCCGTACTGCTATCGTTGCCCGGGAGCTCAGATGTTTTGACATTGACATCGCCGCCCTAAGTGAGACCCGGCGGGCAGGGGAAGGCCAGCTCAAGGAGCAAGGCGGTGGTTACACCTCCTTCTGGAAAGGCAAACCTGAAGAAGAACGCCGCCTTCATGGGGTAGGCTTCGCCATAAAAAATGTACTAGTTGGGTGTCTCAGAGACTCTCCTAAACGAGCGCCTCATGACTCTTCGGCTCACCCTAGCCCGGAACCAGTGCACTACGGTCATCAGTGCGTACGCCCCAACACTGGAAGCCACAGACGAGACCAAAGAGGAATTCTACTCCAGCCTCGAACAATCCCTGTCCCGAGTCCCAACGGGCGACAAGCTGATTCTCCTTGGTGACTTTAACGCCAGAGATGGAAAGGACACAGACCTCTGGGGAGGTGTGATCGGCAGAGAGGGGGTAGGGAAAGCCAACTCCAACGGTACCCTCCTTCTGTCAATGCTTAGAACATGGCCTTGTCATAACCAACACCTTGTTCCGTCAGAGAGACAAGTACAAGGCTTCATGGCAGCACCCTCGCTCCAAGCACTGGCATCTGCTGGACTACGTAATCGTCCAAGCGAGGGACCGCAAGGACGTCCGCATCACCCGCGCCATGGCAGGAACTGACGACTGCTGGATAGACCACCGCCTTGTACAGTAGGAGCTGCGCTGAGGGGAGATATGGTGCCTTGTACAGTTGGAGCTGGGCTGAGGGGAGATATGGTGCCTTGTACAGTTGGAGCTGGGCTGAGGGGAGATATGGTGCCTTGTACAGTTGGAGCTGGGCTGAGAGGAGATATGTCTTGTACAGTAGGAGCTGGGCTGAGAGGAGATATGGTGCCTTGTACAGTTGGAGCTGGGCTGAGAGGAGATATGGTGCCTTGTACTATCGGACCTGGGTCGAGGGGAGATCTGGTCCTTGTACTATAGGAGCTGGGCCGAGGGGAGATCTGGTCCTTGTACTACAGGAGCTGGGCTGAGGATTAACTTGCCTCTGTTCTCTTTGCAGGTGATAAGGATGTCTTTATCTGCATGCCAACAGGAGCAGGGAAGTCTCTGTGTTACCAGTTACCAGCCGTGCTTGCTGATGGTGTTACCATCGTGATCTCCCCACTGATTGCTCTTATTCAGGTGAGTTTAGTACTGGATGTTTCCCACCTTGCACTGGGTGATGGTGAATCATTACTGGATCAGGGCTAGCACAGGCCAGCTCAGTGTGAACCATAGTAACCCGACAGAGTACCTTGGCTCAACACTAGGCCCAGCTCTTCTGTCCCTGGAATGTTCTTCCCCTCCCACAGGCCCCCACCTCACTGCATTTTTGGGGAACCACTGTGGATTTAAAAACATGATGTTTAATATCTGTATGTCTGGGTGTACCCTACAGTGTTTAATCTCCGTGTGTCTGTGATGTAAATTTAATATCTTTTCCTTCCACAGGATCAGATTGAGCACATGCATGCGCTGAAGATCCGAGCATGCTCCCTGAATTCCAAGCTGTCCCTTGAGGAGCGGAAGGTGGTCCTGTCTGACCTGGGCTGTGAGAAGCCCAGCATCAAACTGCTCTACATCACCCCCGAGATGGCAGCCTCCGGCAGCATGCGTCCCGTCATCGACTCCCTGCTGGCCCGGAAGCTCCTATCGTACCTGGTCATTGACGAAGCTCACTGCGTGTCGCAGTGGGGGCACGACTTCCGACCCGATTACCTAAAACTGGGGTCTTTACGCAGCAAGACCCCCGGCATCCCCTGCGTGGCTCTGACTGCTACAGCCCCTCAGGACGTGCAGGAGGACATCGTGGCTACTCTCCAGCTGAAGGAGCCCATCGCAGTCTACAAGAGTCCTTGTTTCAGAGCTAATCTGTTCTACGATGTTCTCGTCAAAGATATCCTGAAACAACCCTTCGTAAATCTGAAGGGATTCTGTGAGCAGGCTCTGGGGCAGAAGAATTCTGCAGGGGTGTGTAGGAATCTTCATTGTGTTTTCTCTTCCTTTAACATGCCGACTCTTGCTCGGGCGCAGTTTCATGGACGCCAATTCCTCTCCTTCACCCAGCGTAAGCAGCCATTCTTCACGTGTGAGATTAGGTGGCGAGTGTTGGGGGGCTGTTCAGCTGTGCAGAGCATCACAGCCAAGCCTGATTCTTTTCTCACCCGGTGCCCACAAGCGACCGTTTCAAGCTGGATAGTGATCAGGTGCAGGAACCCCGGTTGATTTTTAAAATTCCGCCTCCTCACCCCTCCTCCGCAGCCCAGAGCCGCTGGGGTTAATTACAACGTCCTTACTGCAGCCCCGACTACGATCAGCCAGCTCAGCAGGGATCGAACCTGGGGGGAGCCATCTGATCCTCGAGGCTCCGTTCCGCACCAGGTACCTTGCTGTTGAGAACGCTGGAGAAGACAGCGACGCAAGTCCTGAAGGGCCAAGTGGGACTCGCGCGGAACGGGTGACCCTGCACCATCCTGCCTCGTCTGAAGCAGTGTGTGTGTGAGAGTCATTGCCCTGAGGTTTGTCGCTCCCTCCTCTGGGCACCTGCTGAGTGGACGGAGGAGGAGAGGGACAGTCGCTGTGACTCTCCTCCCACTGACGACTGCTAGGTGCAACCCGATTCCCTTCTCCCGTCACCGTGTCCCAGCAAGGGCAGGGACAAACTCAGCACCTTTCCCTCTCTTTCTCTGTCCGCCCTGAACAGTCGGGTTCTTGACCTGCGATGAGTAGCTGACCTCTTATTGATGAAGGGTCGTCTTGTTTCTGAAGGTTTTTCCCCTCCTCTTGCTTACAGAATGTAGTACAACCATAGAAGCGTGGAAATTTATGGCACAGGAGGAGGCCATTTGGCCCATCCTGTCTGTGCCAGCCAAAAAAGAGCTATCCAGCCTAATCCCACTTTCCAGCTCTTGGTCCATAGCCTTGCAGGCCACGGCACTTCAGGTGCACAATCACATGAATAAACTCAGTGAGCACAAGTACACTCTCTTTCCCATCTTCCACCCTCTCCCCTCTGTAGCAAACAGGCAAACTTCCATCCCTCAACGTGGCTCCGCCCCATGATTGATTGGCAGGTTGAACTAAGCACTGCTTCTCTCCTGTACTTCTCCAATTGGCAAGGGGTGGGAGGGGCTTGTCCTGAGACACTGGGCGTGGTCTTGTATCTCCAAGTGTGCAGGTGACACTCATAGAATGGTTACAGCACGGAAGAAGGCCATTCGGCCCGTCGAGCCCTTGCCGACTCTCAGCCAGTCCCACTCCCCAGCCCTTACCCCGTAGCCCTGCAATTTTTTTTCCTTCAGATACTTATCCAACTCCCTTTTGAAAGATAAGATTGAATCTGCCTCCACCACCCTCTCAGGCAGTGCATTCCAGATCTTAACCACTCGCTGCGTAAAAAAGTTTTTTCTTACATCACCTTTGGTTCTTTTGCCAATCACCTTAAATCTGTGTCCTCTGGTTTTCGACCCTTCTGCCAATGGGAACAGTTTCTCTCTATCTACCCTGTCCAGACCCCTCATGATTTTGAACATCAAATCTCCTCTCAATCTTCTCTGCTCCAAGGAGAACAACCCCAGCTTCTCCAGTCTATCAACATAACTGAAGTCCTTCATCCCTGGAATCATTCTTGTAAATCTTTTCTGCACCTTCTCTAAGGCCTTCACATCCTTCCTAAAGTGAGGTGCCCAGAATTGAACACAATACTCCAGTTGGGGCCGAACCAGTGTTTTATACAGGTTCTTCATAATTTCCACGCTTTTTTACTCTATACCTCTATTCATGAAGCCCAGGATCCCGTAAGCCTTTTTAACTGCTTTCTCAACCTGCCCTGCCACCTTCAATGATTTGTGCACACATACCCCCAGGTCTCTGTTCGTGCACCCCCTTCAGGATTGTATCATTTAGTTTATGTCCTCCCCTCATTCTTTCTACCAGAATGTATCACTTCACACTTTTCTGCGTTAAATTTCATCTGCCACATGTCTGCCCATTCCACCAGCCTGTCTGTGTCCTCTTGAAGTCTATCACTCTCCTCCTCACTGTTCACTATACTTCCAAGTTTTGTGTCATCTACAAATTTTGAAATTGTGCCCTGTACACCCAAGTCCAAGTCATTAATATATATCAAGAAAAGCAGTGATCTCAGAACCAACCCCTGGGGAATAACGCTTTCCTCCAGTCCGAAAAACAACCGTTCACCACTACTCTCTGTTTCCTGTCACTTAGCCAATTTTGTATCTATGCTGCCACTGTCCCTTTTATTCCATGGGCTTCAACTTTGCTGGCAAGCCTATTATGAGGTACTTTGTTGAACGCCTTTTGGAAATCCATGTACACCACGTCAACCACATTGCCCTCATCAACCCTCTCTGTTACCTCATCAAAAAACTCAATCAAGTTGGATAAACACAATTTGCCTTTAACAAATCCGTGCTGGCTTTCCTTAATTAATCCCCAAGTGACTGTTAATTTTGTCCCTGATTACTGTATCTAAAAGCTTCCCCACGACCGAGGTTAAACTGACTGGCCTGTAGTTGCTGGGTTTATCTTTACACCCTTTTTTGAACAATGGTGTAACATTTGCAATTCTCCAGTCCTCTGGCACCACCCCCGTATCTATGGAGGATTGGAATATTATGGCCAATACCTCCGCGATTTCCGCCCTCAATTCCCTCAGCATCCGAGGATGTATCCCATCCGCTCCTGGTGATTTATCTACTTTAAATACAGCCAGCCTTTCTAATACCTCTATCAATTTTTATCCTATCAGTTGTCTTCACTACCACCTCCCTCACTGTCTATGGTAGCATCCGCTTCCTTGGTGAAGACAGATGCAAAGTACTCGTTTAGTACCCTTTGCCTTCATGCATAGGTCTCCTTTTTGGTCCCTAATTGGCCCCCTCCTTTTACTATTTATATGCCTGTAGAAGACTTTTGGATTACCTTTTATGTTGGCTGCCATTCTATTCTCATACCCTCTCTTTGCCTCTCTTCTTTTTCACTTCTCCTCTGACCTTTCCACATTTAGCCTGATTCTCAGATGTATTTGCAACCTGACATCTGTCATACGCACTCTTTTTCTGCTTCATCATCTTCTCTATCTAATACAAAAGCAAAATACTGCGGATGCTGGAAATCTGAAATAAAAACAGAAACTGCTGGAAATACTCAGCAGGTCAGGCAACATCTGTGGAGAGAGAAACAGAGTTAACGTTTCAGGTCGATGACCTTTCGTCAGAAGTGGAAAAAGTTAGAGATGTAACAGGTTTTAAGCAAGTGGGGGGAAGGAAAGAACGAAAGGGAAGGTCTGTGATAGGGTGGAAGGCAGGAGAGATTAAAATAACAAAAGGGATGATGGTGCAAGGTAAAAGGAGATGGTAATGGGATAAGTAAAGAAACAAAAGATGGGTCTAGAGGAGGTGTAAATGGCAATAGCAGAATCATTACCAACAGCTACTGTCCGAAACAATGCGAGCAGTGATTATGATCTGAAATTGTTGAACTCGATGTTGAGTCTGGAAGGTTGTAAGGTGCTTCCCCCCTTTCCCTGCCTGTGCACTTGCTTAAAATCTGTTACATCTCTAACTTTTTCCCAGTTCTGATGAAAGGGGGAAGGGGTACAGCGCAGATTCACCAGAATTATACCAGGGTGTAAATGGTTAAATTATGAGGACCGGTTGCATAAATTTGGCTTGTATTCCCTTGGGTATAGGAGATTGAGGGGTGATCTGATTGAGGTCTTTAAAATGATAAACTGATTCGATAGGGTAGATGGAGAGAAACTATTTCCTCTGGTTGGGTAATCCAGAACAAGGGGGATAACCTTAAAATTAGAGCTAGGCCGTTCAGGGGTGATGTCAGGAAGCATTTTTTCCCCACACAAAGGGTGGTGGAAATCTGGAACTCTCTTCCCCCAAAAAGCTGTGGATGCCGGGGGTCAATTGAAGCTTTCAAGACTGAGATTGATAGATTTTTGCTAGGTAAGGGTCTCAAGGGATATGGAACAAAAGCAGGTAAATGGAGTTGAAATCAGCCACGATCTGATAGAATGGTGGGACAGGCTCGAAGGGCTGAATGGCCTACTCCTGTTTCTATGTGTCTGTTAATTTTCTCCAAAGTCAGTCTTAATGGAGCAGGTGTCTGACAGTAAATTGCTCTGTTAACGTAATTCTTCCTTTGCAGCGGTTTGGTGGCTGTGGCATAGTTTACTGTCGGACCAGGGACTCGTGTCAAGAAGTAGCAGAGGAACTGACACACAAAGGGGTGGAAGCCAAGGCTTATCACGCAGGTAAGGAGCACAGATGAAAGCACTAAGGATGCATTGTGCCAAGAGCCATCTCGAATGCATCATATATAGGAGCAGGAGTCGGCCATTTGGCCCCTCGAGCCATTGGGATTTTTGGATTAATTTCTATGTTAATGATATAAGGTCATTGAGTTTATGAAGGGTTAATTCCCTGAGTTGCAGCATATTCACTGACTCAACATTAAAAAGCCTGTAGACACTGAACAGTGGATCTTTGGGAATGTTGGTGCGTGGGGTTCTCAAAGTGGTAACTTTGGCAGCTCAGCGAGCCAATCCTTGATGCACAAAGCTGAGATGAGTCAGAAGTCATTGAGCTATATCTCTCTCTGAATAAGTCAATCTAGGCTAAGGCAGTCTAAGAGTCCTATCAAACACTTCAGGGCAGGTACTGCACGGATTAGATACACTATGAAATATTTTTAATTTTATTTAAAAAAAAATTTGTCCTGATTTCTTTTTGTCGAGTAATGTGTATAGAAGTGATTGCGTAACAGATCGAAATATAGTCTTACACTTGCATGTTGAAAATTCGGTTAAAAAAAACAGACACTTACTCAACGGGAAGAATGAAGCCTCTGAAGTGTGTTACCCAGTATGTATACGTCCCACATAACACGCATCCCTCGCAATTGAAAGTGAGCGCCCCAGCTGATTTTCCCCTGGCCAAGGGAACCGGGACTGACTGTTGTAGCCCTTCCCAACAACACTGCTCTTTTCCACTCTTTCACTGCACCTCGCCCACCCCACCCTTAACCCCCACCTCCCTACGAGGCCACCGGAAGATACCCAGGAGAGGGCAAACGCTTGCTGCAGGCCCAGAGACTGGCAAGAATCGGATAGAATCGATTGGCGGGCCGGGTGTGGCCTGTGGGCCGTATTTTGCCCGCCACTGCTCTACACTGCCCCATCAAACACTCCCCCAGGGCAGGTACAACACGGGTTAGATACAGAGTAAAGCTCCCTCTACACTGTCCCACCAAACACTCCCAGGACAGGTACAGCACGGGTTAGATACAGAGTAAAGCTCCCTCTACACTGTCCCAGCAATGTACCTCAGTCCCAAGCTCAGAAAAGCTCCCTTACTGCATCAGTATAACATGTTTTGTTTCCCTCACACCCTCTCTGTGGCCTCCCTGGAGGGATCTGTTAATTAGTGCTAATTAAAGGTAATGCAGTTCTTGCTTTATGTAAGAGCCTTGCAGTATATATCCCAATGGTGGTGGTCCCGGACCCTGTCCATGCTCCCTATTGGAGACAGCAACGCTCCTGCCCCAGTCAAAGCCTGTAGAGGTTCCAAAGGTTTAAGTAAACATTTGGCCAAATTAGTGTTGGCGGAGGAGGGGGGCTGATACTGTGGCACTATCCTGATCCATATAGTGGAAGACTGCACTGAGGTGGAAATCTAAGTCCATGTTGAGCTGAGTTGCCTCCACTTTGACTAAGCTTGTAGGCCTCTCTATGTTTTAGCCTCTGCCTTATCTTAATTAATAGGTTCCCTCCGCATCCGCGGGAGAAGGGCCTCTGTGCGTGGAGAGTTGCGCTATTTGCACAACTTCCGCCCGCTGAATGCCTGTCAAATTCTTACGCCTGGTAAAAGCACGCGTAAGGCCTGCTTTTGCCAGCATAAGAATTTTTAAAAATAGAAAAATAAAATTTTATCACTCATTTATAAATTAAAAATTCTCTTCAATAAGGTAAGTTTATTTTTAGCCCTGTAAAAACATATAATTTTTTCCAAAAAATTAAATTTTTGTTTAAAATAATGGCATTTTAATTCATTTTAAATATGTAATTTAAAAAAAATGATTTCATGTGTTGGTGTATTTTTTAAGTGATCCCCATTCATACTTATTCGAGTTCTGTACCTAGAAACATAGAAAAATAGGAGCAGGAGTAGGCCATTCGGCCCTTCGAGCCTGCTCCGCCATTCAATATGATCATGGCTGATCCACTATCTCAATACCAGATTCCCGCTCTCTCCCCGTACCCCTTGATGCCTTTTGTGTTGAGAAATCTATCTATCTCCTTCTTCAATATATTCAGTGACTTGGCCTCCACAGCCTTCTGTGGTAGAGAATTCCACAGGTTCACCACCCTCTGAGTGAAGAAATTTCTCCTCATCTCAGTCCTAAATGTCCTACCCCGTATCTGAGACTGTGACCCCTCGTTCTAGAGCCCCCCAGCCAGGGGAAACATCCTCCCTGCATCCAGTCTGTCTCGCCCTGTCAGAATTTTATACGTTTCAATGAGATCCCCTCTCATTCTTCTAAATCTACAGAACTCCAATAAGTATGAATGGGGATTCCCTTCTTTTATTGGTTAGGCCGGCCCACGTGATCCCAGGGGCGCCTACGAACCGCCTGCGTCTGTGGGATACGGGGACCTCTGCCTGCGCGGATCCGGAGAGGCCCAGGATCACAAGCCTCCGTATCCCCCGGGCCACCAGGTCCTTTCGTAGAATTTTTGCAGGTCGGAGGCACCCGCCCGCGGGAAGCCTCCGATCGCAAATGTTGGCCCGCTGTGTGTGTTCCAGCGTAGAAAGTTGATCCTCCAACCTGTGGAGATGTTTGAGCAGAGGGAGGGCTCTCAGCAGGCACTTCGCGTCTGGGAACTGAACCCTATGTGTCGCTTGTGTACTTTCAGGACTAAAGAATTCAGAACGCACCACGGTGCAGCAGGAGTGGATGGAGGGCAAGGTGCCTGTGATTGTGGCAACCATCAGCTTTGGGATGGGTGTGGACAAGGCTAATGTCAGGTGAGTGTCAATAATAAGAGGGCGGGGGTGGGGGAATTGTGTCTCGGAATCACTGCTGGGGGGGTGCGGGAGTCCTGTTGTAGCGGTGAAATTGCGAGGATGTTCTCTCCAGGGCGGTTGGGTGGGGTGGGGGGGGTGTGAGGAACTTGGCACGCTGTGATGACAAGAGGCATTCTGATCAAGGGCTGCCACCTTATGCCCAGGCGGGGGTGCGCGTGAAACCAGACTGATGGCGCACGTGCACAGAATCAGTTTCAATGCAGCAATTGCAAATCGCATTTGGCTGCCTGGCTTTCAATTATCAACATTATCAGCAGCAACAAAAACCCGGAGTTCTACCCGATCTAACACTTCACTGGCTGTTAGACCTCCTGAGAAGCTGTGAATGCTTGTGGTTACCAGTAACTAGTTACTAGCTCTCCATGGGAAATGATTATTGGTTTACAAAAGATTGTCCAGGCTGTGGGTCATGTAACATGTGCAGCTTCATGAGGTCGGAGCTTGTTCTGTCACTGTTTCCTGGCTGGTGATGGTGCTGGCCCGAGGGCAGCTGGTGTTCCCGGCTGATGTTTGCCAGCTTGTCCAAGTGCAGATTGGTGCTGGTTACCGACTGTGCGTGTGGTGGGTGTTACCAATTACCAGCTTTCTCTGTGAGACGCGCAGATGGTTACCGGCTGACTGTACCAGGTGATGCTGGTTCTGTAAGCGCTGGGTGATCACAGAATCTTACAGCACAGAAGGAGGCCATTTGGCCCAGCGTGCCTGAAAGAGCAGTCATGCTTCGTCCCACTCCACTGCTCTTTCCCCATAGCCCCGCTAATTTTTCCTTTTCTAGTTTATATCCAATTTGAATTTGAAAGTTACTATTGACTCTGCTTCCACCTCCCTTTCCGGCAGTGCATTCCACAACTTGCTGCGTAAAAAAATGCCTCCTCTCTGGTTCTTTTGCCAATTATCTTGCATCTGTGTCTTCCGGTTACCGACCCGCCCGCCAGTGGAAACAGTTTCTCCACTTACTCGATCAAAAAAAGAATTGCATTCATATATAGCGCTTTTCACGCCCTCCAGACAACCCAAAGCACTTTACAGCCTGAGGTACTTTTGAAGTGTAGTTACTGTTGTAATGTAAAACTCCTCATAATTTTGAATATCTTTCTTAAAACTCCCCTTAACCTTGTCTGTTTTAAGGAGAACAATCCCAGCTTCTCCAATCTCTCCACATCACTGAAGTCCCGCATCCCTGGTACCATTCTAGTAAATAAAAACAGAAAATGCTGGAAATACTCAGCAGGTCAGGCAGCATCTGTGGAGAGAGAAACAGAGTTAACGTTTCAGGTCGATGACCCTGCCGAAGGGTCATCGGCCTGAAACATTAACTCTGTGTCTCTCTCCACAGATGCTGCCTGACCTGAGTATTTCTAGCATTTTCTGTTTTTATTTCAGATTTCCAGCATCTGCAGTATTTTGCTTTTGTATTACCATTCTAGTAAATCTCCTCTGCACCCTCTCCAAGGCCTTATCATCCTTCCTAAAGTGTGGTGCCCAGAATTGGACACAATACTCCAGCTGTGGCCGAGCCAGTATTTTATAAAGCTTCATCATAACTTCCTTGCTTGTGTTTCTGGCTACCAGCTGCCTCTGAGCGCTGGGTGTTTCTGGTTACCAGGTCTGTGAGCGCTGGGTGATGCTGGTTACCGGGTCTCTGAGCGCTGGGTGTTTCTGGTTACCGGGTCTGTGAGCGCTGGGTGATGCTGGTTACCGGGTCTGTGAGCGCTGGGTGATGCTGGTTACCGGGTCTGTGAGCGCTGGGTGATGCTGGTTACCAGGTCTGTGAGCGCTGGGTGTTTCTGGTTACCAGGCCTCTGAGCGCTGGGTGTTTCTGGTTACCGGGTCTGTGAGCGCTGGGTGATGCTGGTTACCGGGTCTGTGAGCGCTGGGTGATGCTGGTTACCGGGTCTGTGAGCGCTGGGTGATGCTGGTTACCAGGTCTGTGAGCGCTGGGTGTTTCTGGTTACCAGGCCTCTGAGCGCTGGGTGTTTCTGGTTACCGGGTCTGTGAGCGCTGGGTGTTTCTGGTTACCGGGTCTGTGAGCGCTGGGTGATGCTGGTTACCAGGTCTGTGAGCGCTGGGTGTTTCTGGTTACCAGGTCTGTGAGCGCTGGGTGTTTCTGGTTACCAGGTCTGTGAGCGCTGGGTGTTTCTGGTTACCGGGTCTGTGAGCGCTGGGTGTTTCTGGTTACCAGGTCTGTGAGCGCTGGGTGTTTCTGGTTACCGGGTCTGTGAGCGCTGGATGTTTCTGGTTACCAGGTCTCTGAGCGCTGGGTGTTTCTGGTTACCAGGTCTGTGAGCGCTGGGTGTTTCTGGTTACCGGGTCTGTGAGCGCTGGATGTTTCTGGTTACCAGGTCTCTGAGCGCTGGGTGTTTCTGGTTACCGGGTCTGTGAGCGCTGGATGTTTCTGGTTACCAGGTCTCTGAGCGCTGGGTGTTTCTGGTTACCAGGTCTGTGAGCGCTGGGTGTTTCTGGTTACCAGGTCTCTGAGCGCTGGGTGTTTCTGGTTACCAGGCCTCTGAGCGCTGGGTGTTTCTGGTTACCAGGTCTGTGAGCGCTGGGTGTTTCTGGTTACCAGGTCTGTGAGCGCTGGGTGTTTCTGGTTACCAGGTCTGTGAGCGCTGGGTGTTTCTGGTTACCAGGTCTGTGAGCGCTGGGTGTTTCTGGTTACCAGGTCTGTGAGTGCTGGGTGATGCTGGTTACCGGGTCTGTGAGCGCTGGGTGTTTCTGGTTACCAGGCCTCTGAGCGCTGGGTGATGCTGGTTACCAGGTCTGTGAGCGCTGGGTGTTTCTGGTTACCAGGCCTCTGAGCGCTGGGTGTTTCTGGTTACCGGGTCTGTGAGCGCTGGGTGTTTCTGGTTACCAGGTCTGTGAGCGCTGGGTGTTTCTGGTTACCAGGTCTGTGAGCGCTGGGTGTTTCTGGTTACCAGGTCTCTGAGCGCTGGGTGATGCTGGTTACCAGGTCTGTGAGCGCTGGGTGTTTCTGGTTACCAGGTCTGTGAGCGCTGGGTGTTTCTGGTTACCGGGTCTGAGAGTGCTGGGTGATGCTGGTTACCAGGCCTCTGAGCGCTGGGTGTTTCTGGTTACCGGGTCTGTGAGCGCTGGGTGTTTCTGGTTACCGGGTCTGTGAGCGCTGGGTGTTTCTGGTTACCGGGTCTGTGAGCGCTGGGTGTTTCTGGTTACCGGGTCTCTGAGCGCTGGGTGTTTCTGGTTACCAGGCCTCTGAGCGCTGGGTGTTTCTGGTTACCGGGTCTGTGAGCGCTGGGTGTTTCTGGTTACCGGGTCTGTGAGCGCTGGGTGATGCTGGTTACCAGGTCTGTGAGCGCTGGGTGTTTCTGGTTACCAGGTCTGTGAGCGCTGGGTGTTTCTGGTTACCGGGTCTTAGAGTGCTGGGTGATGCTGGTTACCAGCTGTCTGAGTGCTGGTAAAGCGCTTTGGGATGTCCGGTGGTTGTGAAAGGGGCTATACAAATGCAAGTTTTTCTTTTTCTGGGTGTTTCTGGTTACCAGCTGTCTCTGAATCACTGCAGGTTTGTTGCCCATTGGAATATCGCAAAGTCGATGGCTGCTTATTACCAAGAATCTGGTCGAGCAGGGAGAGATGGGAAGCCCTCGTTCTGTCGAACCTACTACTCCAGGATAGACCGAGATAACATCAGTTTCCTGATCAGGAAGGAGATCGCTCAGATCCAGGTACTGGGCCACCAGAGTTATCCACAGAAATATCGACCTTTCAGGTTAACACCCCACTATTCTGTCTCGACTTCCCCTTGTGTTTGCCTACTCGGACTCTCCCCATTCACGCTTTCCTATTGCTATCTCTTGCGTATCCTTTTTGCTTGCCCTTGATCTCTTGCTTTCGTTCCAAAGCACCGACATTTTCTCTCTGCAGTTCTTCATCCTGCTCTCTCACGTCCCACCTGGCAGTCACCTGCTCTGTCATCCCCAGCTTGGCTCTCTAACAACCGCTTCTACTCTTGTGTCCAGTTCATCCTTACCCTTTCAGGCTGATGTGCCTTTTCTGCCTGTTCACTCTGGGGCACTTCACACTCATTCTTGCTTGCCTCGCGCACCCCACCTCTGGTAGTTCCATGGCCGTCCCCTCAGCGATGCTCCTGTGTGCATTATTTGGCTGCTCGTTTTCTGAATGTACTGCGAGCCTGTGTGTTTTACTCTACTTATTTTCTTATGTTTTTCGCAGAGTAAGAGAGGCTCAGTAAGATGCTCTGACAAAGCCTCCATGGTGGGGTTTGAGACTCTGGTTACCTTCTGTGAGCAGCCAGGGTAAGTGCTTCCATTTCCTGTGTGTCCTGCACTTCTTCCCTTAATAACAGATAATGAATACCCGGGAGTGAGTTACAGGCTGGAATCTAATCGAGGGGTTCGGGTGGTTTATGTATAGAATAACGGATACCCGGGAGTGAGTTACAGGCTGGAATCTAATCGAGGGGTTCGGATGGTTTATGTATAGAATAACGGATACCCGGGAGTGAGTTACAGGCTGGAATCTAATCGAGGGGTTCGGGGGGTTTATATATAGAATAACGGATACCCGGGAGTGAGTTACAGGCTGGAATCTAATCGAGGGGTTCGGGGGGTTTATATATAGAATAACGGATACCCGGGAGTGAGTTACAAGCTGGAATCTAATCGAGGGGTTCGGGGGGTTTATATATAGAATAACAGATACCCGGGAGTGAGTTACAGGCTGGAATCTAATCGAGGGGTTCGGGGGGTTTATATATAGAATAACGGATACCCGGGAGTGAGTTACAGGCTGGAATCTAATCGAGGGGTTCGGGTGGTTTATGTATAGAATAATGGATACCTGGGAGTGAGTCATGGGCTGCAATCTAATCGAGGGGTTCGGGTGTTTTATATATAGAATAACGGATACCCGGGAGTGAGTTACAAGCTGGAATCTAATCGAGGGGTTCGGGTGTTTTACGTATAGAATAACAGATACTCGGGAGTGAGTTACAGGCTGGAATCTAATCGAGGGGTTCGGGGTGGTTTATATGTAGAATAACGGATACCCGGGGTGAGTTACAGGCTGGAATCGAATGAAGGGGTTCGGGTATTTTTTATGCAAATAGTGGATACCAGGAGTGAGTCGCAGGTTGGAATTTCATGGAGGGGGTATAGTTGATTTTCATGAATGGCTCTGTATACACTACAGCAGACTGACCAGTTACACCTACCATGTGCATTCTAGCATGAAACATTGATAAAGCTTACAGTGTATATCAGCCTCTCACAAAGGTGAAGCAAAAACAAGCGACAACAACCAATTGTTGATCTGCTGAGGGAGCTGGTCTGCCTCACATGGTTGGCCTCGTTCCCGTTTGTGCTCAAGTTCTGTGCGGTGGTCTTCATGTTCACTGGGAGCTGGGTTGACACTAACCAAGCTGACCCTTCAGCCAGCTATAATATGGCCACACCAGGCTGATCGCCATACGGCCATTTAACAATGATAGAAAGTGACCTGGCAGTACGTATGGCCCAGTAATCACCAGGGCCAACGTGAAAATTAATGGAGAGAACATGGAGAATTTAATCCTGTCGGTCTGGGTTGGATTCAGGGACAAGTCCCAGAAGTGAAAGGACAGTGTGCTGAGGGTGGGGACTGGAAGTCAGGGCTGGGAGTCGGTACTGGGCAGGATGGGAGTGAAAGTAATGAAAAAGAATTGATATTTAAAGTACGGAGGAGGCGGGTGTTAGGCCTGGACGGGCGGAGGTGGGTATCTGGACCCGGCAGTGGGTGCTGTGCCTGTAGTCGAGATTGCAGACAATACACCAATTAGGCAATCAGTTCGATCCAGACTGTACAAGCCGGCAATGTGCAGGGTGGAGTTTGTTAGCAGAGGCTGAACTGCTTTTATAAAGTTTGATTTAAACCTCACTAAAGCTCATTCTTTATTATTCGATCCCAAAAAAACCCCAAACTTGTGCAAATGAGAACTCTGCAGATTGTAACCACTTGTGCAATTCATAGAACGATTTTAATGTATGTTCTTGCAGTCTATGTATAACTAACTGCCGTAGCGTTCAACGCACCATGCCCAGCTTGCATTAGAGCACTGAATGAGCTGATAAATACGTTGATGGAAAGTTGTGTATTTTCTAAATACATAAACTGCGGGACAGCTTAACAGCAGTCTCTCCTGTGCAGTGCAGGAGGTGAGAGCCTGGACAGTGTGGTCTCCCTAGTGCTGCTGGGCAGTGACTAGCTCAGGGTGCACTGGAGATGCTTTTTCCAAGCTCTTGCAGGTGTTGGGGTCTCTGTTGTCGGGGTCGGGTTGTTGGGGTCTCTGTTGCCGGGGTCGGGTTGTTGGGGTCTCTGTTGCCGGGGTCGGGTTGTTGGGGTCCCTGTTGCCGGGGTCGGGTTGTTGGGATCCCTGTTGCCGGGGTCGGGTTGTTGGGGTCCCTGTTGCCGGGGTCGGGTTGTTGGGGTCTCTGTTGCCGGGGTCGGGTTGTTGGGGTCGGGTTGTTGGGGTCTCTGTTGCCGGGGTCGGGTTGTTGGGGTCTCTGTTGTCGGTCGGGTTGTCGGGGTCCCTGATGCCGGGGTCGGGTTGTTGGGGTCTCTGTTGCCGGGGTCGGGTTGTTGGGGTCTCTGTTGCTGGGGTCGGGTTGTTGGGGTCCCTGTTGCCGGGGTTGGGTTGTTGGGGTCTCTGTTGCCGGGATCGGGTTGTTGGGGTCTCTGTTGCCGGGGTTGGGTTGTTGGGGTTCCTGTTGCCGGGGTCGGGTTGTTGGGGTCCCTGTTGCTGGGGTCGGGTTGTTGCATTCCCTGTTGCCGGGGTCTGTTGCTACCACTCCTTTCCGCGGGTTTATTTGGACCTGGCTGGCGACCTCGGCCTTGAACAGAATCCATAAGTGACGGCGAATGAGATGAGAATCAGAAACATGGCGACGAAAGTGGCGATGACCACGAGATACCCCAGGGACCAATCGTCGCTCAGCAGCCAACTCCTGACCTCACGCACCACTCCCGAGTCCAGGAGCGACGATTGCTCCGTCTCCATGCTGCGGGATAGAGAGACAAGGAAAGGAACAGTGAGAAGGATACTGGAACAGCCAACAGGGGGCGTTGGGCAGGGTGAGGGGAGCGGGATGGGTGCTGGGCTCGGGAGGTTGACAGCGGGCACTGAGTGGGGAGCTGGCATTGGGCAGGGTAAGGGTGGGGGGCCGGGCTCGGGCGGTTGGGAGCTGGCACTGGGCTGGGTGAGCGTAGCGGGTGGGGTGAGGCTAGCGGTCAGTGATGGGTCCATGCTGGGGCTAAAGTGTTTTTCTTCCTGGTATGTATCTAATTTTATCTGCGCTGTCCTTTAAAAGTGACGAGGTTCACCCACGGTGGCCTGCCATGTGACTGCGTGCGTGTGTGAAGGGGTGTGTGTGAGAAGAGGTGTAGGGGTGTGTGTGTGAAGGGGTGTTAGGGGTGCGTGTGTGTAGGGGTGTGTGTGAGAAGGGGTGTTAGGGGTGTGTGTGTGAAGGGGTGTTAGGGGTGTGTGTGAGAAGGGGTGTTAGGGGTGTGTGTGTGAAGGGGTGTTAGGGGTGCGTGTGTGAAGGGGTGTTAGGGGTGCGTGTGTGAAGGGGTCTTAGGGGTCCGTGTGTGAAGGGGTGTTAGGGGTGCGTGTGTGAAGGGGTGTTAGGGGTGCATGTGTGAAGGGGTATTAGGGGTGCGTGTGGTAAGGGGTAAGTGTGTGAAGGGGTGTTAGGGGTGTGTGTGAAGGGGCGTTAGGGGTGCGTGTGAAGGGGTGTTAGGGGTGCGTGTGTGAAGGGGTGTTAGGGGTGCGTGTGTGAAGGGGTGCGTGTGTGAAGGGGTGTTAGGGGTGTGTGTGTGAAGGGGTGTTCGGGGTGCGTGTGTGTAGGGGTGAGTGTGTGAAGGGGTGTTAGGGGTGCGTGTGTGAAGGGGTGTTAGGGGTGTGAGTGTGAAGGGGTGTTAGGGGTGTGTGTGTGAAGGGGTGTTAGGGGTGTGTGTGCGAAGGGGTGTTAGGGGTGCATGTGTGTCGGGGTGCGTGTGTGAAGGGGTGTTAGGGGTGTATGTGTGAAGGGGGGGTTAGGGGTGTTTGTGTGAAGGGGTGTTAGGGGTGCGTGTGTGTCGGGGTGCGTGTGTGAAGGGGTGTTAGGGGTGTGTGTGCGTGTGTGAAGGGGTGTTAGGGGTGTGTGTGTGAAGGGGGGGGTAGGGGTGAGTGTGTAAAGGGGTGTTAGGGGTGCGTGTGTGATGGTGTGTTCGGGGTGCGTGTGTGAAGGGGTGTTAGGGGTGCGTGTGTGAAGGGGTGAGTGTGTGAAGGGGTGTCGGGGTGCGTGTGTGAAGGGGTGTTAGGGGTGCGTGTGTGAAGGGGTGTTAGGGGTGCGTGTGTGAAGGGGTGTTAGGGGTGTGTGTGAAGGGGTGTTAGGGGTGCGTGTGTGCAGGGGTGAGTGTGAAGGGGGGTTAGGGGTGCGTGTGTGAAGGTGTGTTAGGGGTGCGTGTGTGAAGGGGTGTTAGGGGTGCGTGTGTGAAGGGGTGTTATGGGTGCGTGTGTGAAGGGGTGTTAGGGGTGCGTGTGTGAAGGGGTGTTAGGGGTGCGTGTGTGAAGGGGTGTTAGGGGTGCGTGTGTGAAGGGGCGATAGGGGTGAGTGTGAAGGGGTGTTAGGGGTGAGTGAAGGGGTGTTAGGGGTGCATGTGAAGGGGTGTTAGGGGTGTGTGTGTGAAGGGGTGTTAGGGGTGTGTGTGTGAAGGGGTGTTAGGGGTGTGTGTGTGAAGGGGCGATAGGGGTGTGTGTGTGAAGGGGTGTTAGGGGTGTGTGTGTGAAGGGGTGTTAGGGTTGTGAGTGTGAAGGGGTGTTAGGCGTGTGTGTGTGAAGGGGTGTTAGGGGTGTGTGTGTGAAGGGGTGTTAGGGGTCCGTGTGTGAAGGGGTGTTAGGGGTGTGTGTGTGAAGGGGTGTTAGGGGTGAGTGTGAAGGGGTGTTAGGGGTGTGTGTGTGAAGGGGTGTTAGGCGTGTGTGTGTGAAGGGGTGTTCGGGGTGAGTGTGAAGGGGTGTGTGTGTGAAGGGGTGTTAGGGGTGCGTGTGAAAGGGTGTTAGGGGTGTGTGTGTGAAGGGGTGTTAGGGGTGCGTGTGTGTAGGGGTGAGTGTGTGAAGGGGTGTTAGGGGTAGGGGTGAGTGTGTGAAGGGGTGTTAGGGGTGTGTGTGCGAAGGGGTGTTAGGGGTGCGTGTGTGTGAAGGGGTGCTAGGGGTGCGTGTGAAGGGGTGTTAGGGGTGCGTGTGTGAAGGGGTGTTAGGGCTGTGTGTATGAAGGGGTGTTAGGGCTGTGTGTGAAGGGGTAAGTGTGTGAAGGGGTGTTAGGGGTGTGTGTGAAGGGGTATTAGGGGTGCGTGTGTGAAGGGGTAAGTATGTGAAGGGGTGTTAGGGGTGTGTGTGAAGGGCTGTTAGGGGTGTGTGTGAGAAGGGGTGTTAGGGGTGTGTGTGTGAAGGGCCGTTAGGGGTGCCTGTGTGAAGGGGTGTTAGGGGTGCGTGTGTGAAGGGGTGTTAGGGGTGCGTGTGTAGGGGTGAGTGTGTGAAGGGGGGTTAGGGGTGCGTGTGTGAAGGGGTGTTTGGGGTCTGTGTGTGAAGGGGTGTTAGGGGTGCGTGTGAAGGGGTGTTAGGGGTGTGTGTGTGAAGAGGTGTTAGGGGTGTGTGTGAAGGGGTGTTAGGGGTGTGTGTGTGAAGGGGTGTTTGGGGTGCGTGTGTGAAGGGGTGTTAGGGGTGCGTGTGAAGGGGTGTTAGGGGTGTGTGTGTGAAGGGGTGTTAGGGGTGAGTGTGTGAAGGGGTGTTAGGGGTGCGTGTGTGAAGGGGTGTTAGGGGTGCGTGTGTGAAGTGGTGTTAGGGGTGCGTGTGTGAAGTGGTGTTAGGGGTGCGTGTGTGAAGGGGTGTTAGGGGTGCGTGTGTGAAGGGGTGTTAGGGGTGCGTGTGTGAAGGGGTGTTAGGGGTGCGTGTGAAGGGGTGTTAGGGGTGTGTGTGTGAAGGGGTGTTAGGGGTGCGTGTGTGAAGGGGTGTTAGGGGTGAGTGTTTGAAGGGGTGTTAGGGGTGAGTGTGTGAAGGGGTGAGTGTGTGAAGGGGTCTTAGGGGTGCGTGTGTGAAGGGGTCTTAGGGGTGCGTGTGTTGGGGTGCGTGTGTGAAGGGGTGTTAGGGGTGCGTGTGTGAAGGGGTGTTAGGGGTGAGTGTGTGAAGGGGTGTTAGGGGTGCGTGTGTGAAGGGGTGAGTGTGAAGGGGTGTTAGGGATGCGTGTGTGAAGGGGCGCGTGTGTGAAGGGGCATTAGGGGTGAGTGTGTGAAGGGGTGTTAGGGGTATGTGTGTGAAGGGGTGAGTGTGTGAAGGGGTGTTAGGGGTGCGTGTGTGAAGGGGTGAGTGTGTGATGGGGTGTTAGGGGTGTGTGTGTGAAGGGGTGAGTGTGTGATGGGGTGTTTGGGGTGAGTGTGTGAAGGGGTGTTAGGGGTGCGTGTGTGAAGGGGTGAGTGTGTGATGGGGTGTTTGGGGTGAGTGTGTGAAGGGGTGTTAGGGGTGCGTGTGTGAAGGGGCGTTAGGGGTGCGTGTGTGAAGGGGTGAGTGTGAAGGGGTGTTCGGGGTGCGTGTGTGAAGGGGTGAGTGTGTGAAGGGGTGTTAGGGGTGTGTGTGTGAAGGGGTGTTAGGGGTGAGTGTTTGAAGGGGTGTTAGGGGTGAGTGTGTGAAGGGGTCTTAGGGGTGCGTGTGTGAAGGGGTCTTAGGGGTGCGTGTGTTGGGGTGCGTGTGTGAAGGGGTGTTAGGGGTGCGTGTGTGAAGGGGTGTTAGGGGTGAGTGTGTGAAGGGGTGTGAAGGGGTGAGTGTGAAGGGGTGTTAGGGATGCGTGTGTGAAGGGGCGCGTGTGTGAAGGGGCATTAGGGGTGAGTGTGTGAAGGGGTGTTAGGGGTATGTGTGTGAAGGGGTGAGTGTGTGAAGGGGTGTTAGGGGTGCGTGTGTGAAGGGGTGAGTGTGTGATGGGGTGTTAGGGGTGTGTGTGTGAAGGGGTGAGTGTGTGATGGGGTGTTTGGGGTGAGTGTGTGAAGGGGTGTTAGGGGTGCGTGTGTGAAGGGGTGAGTGTGTGATGGGGTGTTTGGGGTGAGTGTGTGAAGGGGTGTTAGGGGTGCGTGTGTGAAGGGGCGTTAGGGGTGCGTGTGTGAAGGGGTGAGTGTGAAGGGGTGTTCGGGGTGCGTGTGTGAAGGGGTGCGTGTGAAGGGGTGTTAGGGGTGCGTGTGTGAAGGGGTGAGTGTGTGAAGGGGTGTTAGGGGTGCGTGTGGGGAGGGGTGCGTGTGTGGAGGGGTGCGTGTGTGGAGGGGTGCGTGTGGCGAGGGGTGCGTGTGGTGAGTGTGTGAAGGGGTGTTCGGGGTGCGTGTGTGAAGGGGTGCGTGTGAAGGGGTGTTAGGGTTGCGTGTGTGGAGGGGTGCGTGTGTGAAGGGGTGCGTGTGAAGGGGTGTTAGGGGTGCGTGTGTGAAGGGGTGCGTGTGTGAAGGGGTGAGTGTGTGAAGGGGTGTTTGGGGTGAGTGTGTGAAGGGGCGATGGGGGTGAGTGTGTGAAGGGGTGTTAGGGGTATGTGTGTGAAGGGGTGAGTGTGTGAAGGGGTGTTAGGGGTGCGTGTGTGAAGGGGTGAGTGAGTGAAGGGGTGTTAGGGGTGCATGTGTGAAGGGGTGAGTGAGTGAAGGGGTGTTAGGGGTGCGTGTGTGAAGGGGTGAGTGTGTGAAGGGGTGAGTGTGTGAAGGGGTGTTAGGGGTGCGTGTGTGAAGGGGTGAGTGTGTGAAGGGGTGTTAGGGGTGTGTGTGTGGAGGGGTGAAGGGGTGCCGAGGCGTGCGTGGGTGAAGGGGTGAGTGTGTGTAGGGGTGTTAGGGGTGAGTGTGTGAAGGGCTGTTAGGGGTGTGCGTGTGAAGGGGTGTTAGGGGTGTGTGTGTGAAGGGGTGTTAGGGGTGTGTGTGTGGAGGGGTGAAGGGGTGTGTGTGTGAAGGGGTGTTAGGGGTGAGTGTGTGAAGGGCTGATAGGGGTGTGCGTGTGAAGGGGTGTTAGGGGTGTGTGTGTGAAGGGGTGTTAGGGGTGCGTGTGAAAGGGTGTTAGGGGTGTGTGTGTGAAGGGGCGTTAGGGGTGCGTGTGTGGAGGGGCGATAGGGGTGAGTGTGTGAAGGGGTGTTAGGGGTGTGTGTGTGGAGGGGTGAAGGGGTGCCGCAGCGTGCGTTGGTGAAGGGGTGTAGGTGTGTGTGAGGTTGCGGTTCCTGGGTAACACAGTTCATCCCTGAAGGACCGTTTGCCCCTCCAGGCAGATGCTGGCTCGCAAAACGCTCACTGTTAAAATTGGAACCGACTTTGTTGAGAGCCCTGCCCGTGTTGCAAATCCCTCTGTCTGCTTCAACACAAACTGAAAGTCAAAGCAACCTTTAGCCTGCACTCACCTGGGAGAGTTCTGGGCGAAAATCTGTCTAACTCTGTTTATAGCCATTGACCACAGTATGTGTAATACCCCTGTACAGGATAAGCTACCTTTACCTGAAGCTGTTCGGTCACGATGAAATGGCTGCTGCTCCTCAGCGAGTCTCTTCTCTTGTAAACTCTGTGATTCTGGCGTTTCTGCTTTCACCTGAGTCTTTCTGGGTTTGTTTGGTGTTAAATATTAACCTGATGTCGCTGCACCTGAAAAATCGTACATAGCCCTCAGCCACGCCCGACTCTGACCAACTCCCTTATCTGTGACTTTCTTATTATTCGGTGTTGTAAACACGGGTGGAGGCGACTAACACTGGCACGACATTTAACCCTTTTGGAACTTTTTGCTGAATTGTACTTGATATTCTTCATTGAGAAAGAAAGACTTGCATTTATGCAGCGCTTTTCACAACCTCAGGGTTCCCAAATTGCTTTATAGCCAACAAAGTACTTTTTAAAGTGTAATCACTTGTAGGGAAATGCAGCAGCCAATTTGTGCAAAGTCCCACAAACAGCAATGGGATAATGACCAGAAAATCTGTTTTAGTGATGTTGATTGAGGGATAAGTATTGGCCAGGTCACCGGGGAGAACTCACCTGCTCTTCTTCCAATACGTCCAGCTGATCGGGCAGACGGGGCCTCGGTTTAACGTCTCATCCGAAAGACAGCACCTCCGACAGTGCAGCACTCCCTCAGCACTGCACTGGGAGTGTCAGCCTAGATTTTGTGCTCAAGTCTCTGGAGTGGGACTTGAACCCACAACCTTCTCCCTCACAGGCAAGAGTGCTACCACTGAGCCAAGAGCTGACGGCTTACAAGAAACGATGGTGAAGGGTTGCGGCCTATCATTCAGGACACCAGCAAGGTTGGAAAGGGAAAGAGAAGACAGGATAAATCGAGTAATGGCGGTTCGATGATGCCAGGTTGGGGTTTAAAAGGCTGGAGTTTGTTGGGGGAAGAGAGTTCCACAGTCTTAAGGTCTGGGGGCTTGCGAGGGGAGGGGGAGCGGCAGGAACGAGTTAGAGTGGGAGACGGTGCGATATGTTTTAATTTTAAGTGGAGTTCAAACTGGCCAGCCTAAGTTTCCCATAGTTGAATGCATGCTCCAGCAGCCCTTCTATAGTAAGTGATTGTGTTCAAACTGGCTAAGGACAGGGCTTTAGGCCACAGCACTGTCTGGGAGAGTTCCACAGGCAGAGGAAACAGTGTGCAGCTTTTTGCAAGGCTCTTTTTTGCTTTAAGTCAATTTGCCGTTCCACCTGTGTTGGCAGTTTGCAGACGTCACCCCCCACTCCTCCACCACCATGACCAAAATTAAACCTGCCTCACTCCTCCCATCATGTCTTGTACGGTTAGAATCTGAAGCCTTGGACAGAGCTCTGAGGCTGACTGTGCACCCTCTCCCAGTACCACTCGGAAGAGATCAAGTTCTTAGCTGGTTCCCTTATCATTGAGCTCTGAGCCTTGTTCTCTCCATCTTCCACCTCCCCAACCTAGTCCCAAATTGAGAGGCAGAGAAAGATTTTCCCCACTCCCTGGAATCAAGTCTCCCGATAGCTGTCATGTACACTTCACAAGCTCGTTCAGCTTTATTTTATGCAGTAATTCAGGAGCTCTCTACCCCATCTGGTGTTTGACCTAGCATATCATTGTTCCCACTTAGCCTTGTGTCTCACCATGTGGAGGTTTTATTCGTCAAGGTTTTCAAATTTTCATCAACAACAAAGCAAACCTCAGAAGTCATCTCCTGATCCCCATCCTGCTTTTGGCCTGGGGCAGAGATAACGACCCTGTCCAGTCAGACAGTTGTGTTCTTATTTCATCACTTTATTGTGTGATGTTGCTGATTGATGTATTTTTTCACAGGGTAGTTCAGTCTCTCTCACCATGTAAATAGCTGGCAGGCTGTTTCTCTCCTCCCATCACCAGAGGGTGCCATGCTACACTGAATTGAGCCTGTAGTGTTTAATGCTGTGGGTAACTTTGTAACTGTCATTGTCCAGCTGCATAGTAATTTAGCATAAACTGGTGAGCGATGCAATGAAATAATTATACACAGCACATGTTCAGATAGGAACATACGAAAGATCAGGGGCCCATCGAAGCTCATCTCTGCACTACCCTAACCATGTGTATGTTCAAAAATGAGAAGTCGCACAACACCAGGTTATAGTCCAACAGTTTTATTTGAAATCACAAGCTTTCGGAGCGGCTGCTGCTCCTTCGTCAGGTGAAGTGAAGAAATACAAAATCGACAAATCGATTTTGTATTTCTTCACTTCACCTGACGAAGGAGCAGCGCTCCGAAAGCTTGTGATTTCAAATAAAACTGCTGGACTATAACCTGGTGTTGTGCGACTTCTCATTTTTGTCCACCCCAGTCCAACACCGGCATCTCCGCATCATGTGTATGTTCAACAGCTGCAGTTATTCTGTCCTGCCTGGCAGATTATTGCAAACATTTTTCACTGAGTAAAGACGTTTTTACTAATGTTTTTTAAATTTGCGTTTCACTAATTTACATTTCGAGCAGAGTGCTCAAACATCAAAGCTCAGGATATTGAACTTTCGGTACACGGAACACCTAGCTATGGTCTGGTCGCACCTTGGTGCCTAAAATTCTGATGGATTGAGTTTCACTTCGAGCATATGTCAAAGTTCTGCACCAAAGGCTACTGTTTAATCACCAAGTTAGGAGGAACAGTAAGTTGTGCAGATGGGAGCAGGAAGTTAGAAAGGGAACTAGATAGATTAAATAAGTGGGCAAAACTGTGGCAGATGGAGTTCATTGTAGGGAAGTGTGAGGTCATCCACGTTAGATCCAAGAATGACACATCAGAATATTTTCTTCATGGCAAGAGATGAGGAGGGAGAAATTCGTGTTCGCCAGACACCAGCAACTGGAGTGAATGGTCGCAACGCTAACGGGACCAAATTCGTCTGGGGGGCTGGAGATTGTGAATTAAAGGGGCCATGCACTCAGAAGTAATACAAATTAAAATCCAGTGAAACAATGCAGTTTTCAGCTCTTTCTGCCTTTTTAAAAAAAAATGTAACATTAAAAAGTCCCAAATGTGAATCTTCAACTCTTAAAGCTGAATTCCCTTCCTAACCTCAAAAAATGGGAAAAGTGCTTCAGCACTCACACAAATGGCTCAGCAAGCCAGGGAAGGGCACTGAGGGTCTCACACACAGCACTCCAGCTTTGTGCAGGTGGTCAACACTGCAAGATCGGCCCTCTACCCACAGGGGCCAGGAGGCCCTCCAGAAAGAACGATGTGGGACCACATCACTGAGGCCGTCATTGCCAGCAGTGTCGCCCCCACCACCTGGCTCCAGTGCCCAAAGAAGCTTCATGGTCTCAGACCACCGGTCAAGGTCAGTGAATGCATCTTCAAAAGCCGTCTCCTACCAACTGCATCACTAGCCTCACACACTGCTCAATACACGACCCCCAATCACTCACCTACCAACAATCTGCACCACTGACGAGGCACATCTCCCATTCCTAGCCTCACCTCACCCCCTTGGAGGAGACGGTGCTGGCCATTCTTGGCAGGGGCATGGCTGAGCCCTTGGCGGGGCTGAAAGGATACAAGATGCTGGTATCCTCATACGTTATCCTCCTTCTGGCATGCACCTCTTGCTTTCCTGCCCTCCCGTCAGTGCAACTCCACCCTTGTGCCTTCCTCATTTCACGCACCCAAGAAATGCAGCCTGCCCAGCCAGTGGGTGACCAAGAAGAGGGAGAGGAGAGTGAAGAAGATGATGATTGATTTGACAGTCCCAGCCACCAGCTCCTCAAGGTCAACCAGCAAGGCCATTTGCAGTGTCCCCCACTGAAAGTCAGCAGCCTTCCACCAGCCATGCTGGAGTAGCACTGCGTGATATCAGTAGGATAGGCAAAGGCACGCACAAGACAGTCACTAAGAGAATGCATACAGGTGATGAGTTGATTTATTGATGTCACATTGGATGGATAGATTTATATAGTTGGATTGGAAAGTTTGCTTTGTGGTGGCTTTTATTTCAGCATCGTGGCCAAGAGGACGCAGTGATGGTCAGTAACAGAGGGACTAATGTTGAAAGGGGAATTGGGGTTGTGGTCACTAGGACCGCAGGCGCATGATTCTATCCCGGATATCCCGGCCACACGGCCTGACTGGGATACATCCTTCTGTCTGCTTCCTCCTCTTCTGTGTCTTCCTCTTCCCTGTGCGAGCGGATGCTGTAAATCTGAAATGCCAGCATAAAATACTGAAAATACTCAGCAGGTCAGGCAGCATCTCGACCTGAGACGTGAACACTGTTTTTCTCTCCATGGTGTTGCCTGACCTGAGTATTTGTAGCATTTTCTGTCTTCTCAAAGGTCTTCATTTACCATCCGAGCCCTTGCATGCGTCCAGCAGCACTCCCTGCACACTTAAAAAATCTTTTAACATATATTGCAGCAAGCCACTACTACAATAAAATCAGAAAAACCCAGTCCAAAAGCTTAAATACAAACTTACCTGAAAGATGTTCGTGTCCCTTAAAGAGGTGCTGACATCGTCACTGTCAGATTGCTCGCACGCTTAGGACCCAATTCAGCACTAGGGTTGAAGTTAACGTTTGCGACGTTAAGTCAGCAGTGCACGCCGATTGACGTCACAATGCCGCCATTTTGTCCAGTTACCGGCAGCACAAAGGTAAGGACCAAAACGCTGGCTGCCGCGGGACCCGCCAGCTGCTGGCAAAAGAGCTACGGAGTGGCGCTCAGGCCGCGAATTTCTAGCCCTGGGAACTGTAGAGGAGCAAAGGGATTTGGGTGTCCCTGTACACAAATCACTAGAAGCTAGTGAACAAGTACAAGAATAATTAAAAAGGCGAATGGAATGTTGTCCTTTATCTCAAGGTGGCTGGAATACAAAGGGGAGGAAGTTATACTTGTACAGTGTGCAGAGTTAGTTGTACAGAGCCTTGGTCAGACCCCCTCTGGAGAACTGTGTTCAGTTCTGGGCACCACGTCTCAGGAAGGATATATTGATCTTGGAGGGGGTGTAGCGCAGATTCACCAGAATGATACCGGAGATTAAAGGGTGAAATTATGAGAACAGGGTACTCCGGTTTCCTCCCACAGTCCAAAAATGTGTGGGTTAGGTTGATTTGGCTATGATAAATTGACCCTTAGTGTTAGGGGGGATTAAATATGTGGGGTTATGGGGATAGGATGGGATATGTTGGGGGAATTAAATACGTGGGGTTACGGGGGTAGGGTGGGATATGTGTACTGTGGGGATTAAAGCAGGGACAGGGTACTGGATTTGGATGATCAGCCATGATCGTATTGAATGGCGGAGCAGGCTCGACGGGCCGAATGGCCTACTCCTGCTCCTAGATTCTATGTTTCTATAAATTTGGTTTGTATTCCCTTGAGTTTAGAATGATTTAAATGTAGTCGTCTGCTTTTGTAAGTAACACATGCATTGTTCTCTATCTATATATGCTTTGGCGATTCTGTATCTCTTTACTTCACCTGAGGAAGGGGCCACGTAAGCTCCGAAAGCTTGTGATTTCAAATAAAACTGTTGGACTATAACCTGGTGTTGTGCGACTTCTCATTTTTGAGTTTAGAAGGTTGAGGGGTGATCTAATCGATGTGTTTAAAATGGTAAAAGAATTTGATAGGGTAGAGAGAGAGAAACTATTTCCTCTGGTGGGGCAATCCCAGAACAAGGGGGCATAACCTTAAAATTAGAGCCAGGCCATTCAGGAGTGAAATCAGGAAACACTTCTTCACACAGTGTAGTAGAAATCTGGAATTCACTCCCCCAAAAGGCTGTGGATGCTGGAGGTCATTTGAAGCTTTGAAGTCTGAGGTCAAGATTTTTGTTGGGTAAGGGTATCAAGGGAATATGGATCAAAGGTGGGTAAATAGAGTTGAGGTATAGATCATCCATGATCTGGAACAGGCTCGAGGGGCTGAATGACCACCTGTTCCTGTGTTCGTATGTAAACTTAAAACTGTGGGGATTCGGAGTGAAATTTGGGAATGGGTGAGAAATTGTCTGAAGGAGCGGAAGCAGTGTGTACTTGTTTGAGGAGTTGTGTCAGGGTGGGTGGAGGTGCTGAGTAGTGTGTTACAGGGATCAGTGTTAGTAATTCACAACAATGATTTGCATTCGAGAACTCATTGTAAACTGGTCAGATTTGCTGACGATACCAAACAAGCTGAACTTGGTAACTGGCTACTGATCTCCATGGTGGGAAAGTGGTGTCACACTAATAGTGGAAATACTCAGCAGGTCAGGCAGTATCTGTGGAGAGAGAAACAGAGTTAACGTTTCAGGTCGATGACCCTTCGTCAGAACATTCTGACGAAGGGTCATCGGCCTGAAACGTTAACTCTGTTTCTCTCTCCACAGATGCTGCCTGACCTGAGTATTTCCAGCATCCGCAGTATTTTGCTTTTGTCACACTAATGGTTGTAGGCTGGTTTCCTAACGTACATTGTGGGCATCTTTTACTATTGGTTGGGTTTTGGGTGGATATGGGGGTTGGTCCAATTCTCATTCTTTGAAATTACTGTTTCAAGACATGATACTACATGATGAATTTGGTAATTGCATACGGATCATCTTGTTTATGCTTGGGTCTAGTGTCTAATCTTCCCCAGGAGTCTTGTGGATCTTACAGGTGACACGTGTTTGACAGTGAAATCACCTCGATTATGACTTGGGCATTTTCCAACGCCATTATCACCTAGTGTAAAGACTTCCGAAAAGTTTCCATAATCTCTTGCGCTTGCTAGAATGCTACCAGGGATAAGGGACTTTAGTTATGTGGCGAGACTAGAGAAGCTGGGGGTGTTCTCCTTAGAGCAGAGAAAGTTAAGGGCAGATTTGATAGAGGTCTTCAAAATTACGAAGGGTTTTGATAGAGTAAATAAGGAAAAACTGTTTCCACTGGCAAGGAGGGTAGGTGACCAGAGGGAACAAATTCAAGGCAATTGGCAAAAAAACCAGGGGATGGGGGGGGAGAATTTTTTTTCAGGCAGTGAGTTGTTGTGATCTGGAATGCACTGCCGGAAGGGGCGGTGGAAGCAGATTCCATAGTAACTTTCAAAAGGGAATTGGATAAATACTTTAAATGGAAAATAAATGCAGGGCTATGGGGAAAGCAGGGGAGTGCGGCTAATTGGATAGCTCTTTCAAAGAGCCAGCACAGGCATGAAGGGCTGAATGGCCTCCTGTGCTGTATTATTCTATCATTTCTGTCTACTGTACTGATTTAGCTGAGGTCTTGCAATTAACCCTGATCGCAGCTTGCTCACTGGATAGCGTGGAGGATGCCCACTGTGTCCTATAAATAAGGAAGTAGAAAATGTCTCAACTGCTGATCAAATTTGTCTGCAATTAAAAATGATTCGCCAAAGCAAAAGAAACCCAGCAAAACATTAAACAGTGCAATGTTTATATAAGGGAACTGGAAACTGCACCAGGGGTTAATCCAAACACTACATTTTCGGTGGTTCGTCAGGCAGTAGAGAGAATGCTGCTCTCATCCTCACTCAGTTTCTTTGGATGAATCCGATGAGCCTACTCTCTTTTTTCTTTGGTGAATCAGACAGGGTCTCGAGGGGTACCTTCCACCTCCATAACATTGCCTGTCTCCGACCCTTCCACTGCTGATCTGCTGCTGAAACTCTCATCTATACCTTTGTTACCTCCAGACTCGACTATTCCAACGCTATCCCAACCGGCCTCCCACCTTGCACCCTCTGGAAACTTCAGCTCATCCAAAGTTCCGCTGCCCGTATCCTAACTTGCACCAAGTCCCATTCACCCATCACTCCTGTGCTCGCTGAACTACATTGGCTCCCAGACCGGCACCGCCTCGATTTTAAAATTTTCATTGTTTTTAAATCCCTCCATGGCCTTGTCCCTCCCTACCTCTCTCCCAGCCCTACAACCCTCCGAGATCTCTGTGCTCTTCCAATTCTGGACTCTTGTGCATCCCCGATTTTCATTGCTCCACCATTGGCAGCCGTGCCTTCAGCTGCCTTGCCCCTAAGATTGGAATTGTCTCGGTAAATCTCTCCGCCTCTCTACACCTCTCTCCTCCTTTAAGGTGCTCCTTAAAATCTACCTCTTTGACCAAGCTTTTGGTCACCTGTCCTAATATCTCCTTGTGTTCCTCTGTCAAATTTTGTCTGATAACGCTCCTGTGAAGCGCCTTGGGACGTTTTACTATGTTAAAGGCGCTATATAAATGCAGGTTGTTGGATGCAATTTGGATGAGTTAGCCCTGGGTCTTTGAACCAGACACATTCTCACATGGATGGACTGGAACAGCCTGGTTTAGCTTTACCCTTCGGGTTATATCCGCTAATAGCGCAAGCGGGCATCTCGATAATAATCGTTCGAGCTGAGGAATGGCCGTACCTGTTTGTTCTAGGGCAGTCCCATTGTGTGTTGGCACATTCCATCACCAGCTGGAGTTGCTGTGTCCTCACAGGTGCAACACTTCAGCCACACCAGTAGTGCATTTTCCAGCTTTGACTGTTAACTCTGCCTTGCTGAATTGAGTTAGCATGTTTGTAACATGGGTGAGGTGTTAATCTCGTGCCTGACTAAAAATAGCACTGGGATAGGATCTGTACTGGAAAGAAAGAACTTGCATTTCTATAGCGCCTTTCACAACCTCAGGACTTCCCAAAGCGCTTTACAACCAAGGAAGTACTTTTGAAGTATAGTCACTATTGTAAGGTAGGAGACGGGTAGCCAATTTGTGTCCAGCAAGCTCCCACAAACAACAATCTGATAATGACCACATTATCTGTTTTTTAGTGACGTTGGTTGAGGGTTAAGTATTGGCCAGAACACAGGGGAGAACTCCCCTGCTGCTCTTCGAAATAGTGCAATGGGATCGTTTACATCCACCTGAGGGGGCAGACAGGGCCTTGGTTTAACGTCTCATCCGAAACCTTTGACAGAGCAGCACTCCCTCAGTACCCTCAGGAGTGTCAGCCTGGATTTTGTGCTCAAGTCTCTGGAGTGGGATGTGAACCCACAACCTTCTGACTTGGAGGCAAGAGTGCTACCCACTGAGCCACAGTTACCTGTGACAAATTCATTATTCATCCTGAAGGTGAAGACTGTGAACTCATACAATCCTGAATGTGTAACAAATGCAGGCGCAGTCAGGCTGTGGTGCTTAATGATGCCTGCCAGCAGCATTTGGTCAGTGTGAGGGTTTTAAGATAATTAGCATTTCTTAACGACCCAAAAATCTCAAAGCTGTGTGGTTGTTAAAGACAAAACTGACAGCAATATTTCAATCTGCAAAATTCCCTAACCAAACAACAGTGAAACTCTGATTGACTGAGCTAGTATTTACTTATTGCAATTATATTTATTGTCTTTAAATGAGCAGATCAATTTGACACCGCTCCATCTGAGCAGCATAATTATGGACATGTATACGGCATAATGTTCCTGTCATTACAAAACAGTTTATCAATCGATTTACAGTGAGCAATGCCACGGGAGATCAGCTAGCAATCTATTAAAAGCGGTATGTCTATGTCAAGGAACCAGACAAATCCTTAACCCCCCCCCCTCACCCTAACTCCTCGGTAAGGAACCATTTGGGCCCAGCTTAAGCCTAGGAGTGAATGATGCTGAGTTTGGCTCGCTGGAAGTCTTGCATCTCCCAGTTCGGATTGAATGTGAGTTCACCTTACCGACCTCCAATTAGGATAGTCACGAGCTACTGAATGAATGAATTAACCCTTTCTTACCAAATCATCAAGAAGAAGTCTGACAGCAGAGCATGCAACAACAATTTTTTATTGATTTCAAAATCATAATTATCACTACTTAAACTTAAATTGAGCATACAAATAATTATTAGTAGATACAATTGGTTGTAGACCGGGTTATCTAGCAATTTGAATAACAACCAATAGACAGTTAATTAACAAAATGAATAACAGGTTGTAAAGGCAGTTCAGTGTATCACTGTAATTCAGCATTAACTGGATTGTTAATGAAATTATAGTTGCGAGCAGCGTCTGAGACTGATGTAAATTAGTGAGATTAAGTTAGGATTAACTCCTTCGATAGCTAACAAGTGAACAGCCTTGGCTAGCCAGTCGTTGGATAGATTAGAGTCGTCTTCTCTTCTTCTTAGGCAGTCCCTCTGAACCGAGGATGACTTGCTTCCACATTAAAAATGAGTTCTCAGGTGACTGATGAGTCCAATGCGGGACCTACAGTCTCTGTCACAGGTGGGGCAGACGGTGGTTGAAGGGACGGGTGGGTGGGGTGCTTGGGTTGACGTGCGCTGCTTGCGCTTGGCTTCCGCTTGCTCCCAGCGAAGAGACTCGCCGGAATTAGAGTCTATGTGCTGATGGTTAGCAGTGTTTCCACAGCTTATACAACCTTGTCTTTATGAGCGGCATGGTTGAGTTGATCATCTTCCCCTGGGGCGGTGGCGTTGGCCAAGTTGGAGAGCCCCTTCAGTGGCGGAGTTATCTGTTCCACTCGGATCCTCTGCTGAATGTACCTTGTGCGCTAGTAACTGTGTCTGAGCTTGCTGCCTTAACTCTCTCCATCCTTGATCGCAGAGCACTTGTACAATTAAATGGCACACTTATCTCTGCCGAAGACAGGCTGGTATAGTCATAGAGTAACTTCTATAACCTCTTGCTCTCTGTATGTAACTGAACCGACCAGGGGGCAAGCAACCTTAGATCTGGTCCTGTGTAACGAGACAGGATTAATTAAAAATGTCCTAGTAAAGGATCCCCTTGGAATGAGTGACCATAACATGGTTGAATTCCATATTCAATTAGAGGGTGAGAAGGTTGGATCTCAAACAAGCGTGCTAAGCTTGAATAAAGGAGACTATGAAGGTATGCGAGCGGAATTGAGTAGAGTGGATTGGGAAAATAGATTAAAGGGTAAGACGACACATGATCAGTGGTGTACATTCAAGGAGTTATTTTACAACTTCCAAAAAAAATATATTCCACTGAAAAGAAAAGGGTGTAAAAGAAAGGACAGTCATCCGTGGCTAAGTAAAGAAATTAAGGATAGTATTCGACTAAAAACAAGGGCATATAAGGTAGCGAAATCTAGTGGGAGGACAGAGGATTGGGAAAACTTTAAAAGGCAGCAAAAAATAACAAAAAGATTGATTAAGAAAGGGAAGATAGATTATGAAAGTAAATTAGCAAAAAATATAAAAACAGATAGTAAGAGTTTTTATAGTTATATAAAAAGAAAAAGGGTGGCTAAAGTAAATATTGGTCCCTTAGAGGATGAGACCGGGAAATTAATGGTGGGAAATATGGAGATGGCAAAAACACTGAATGAATATTTTGTATCAGTCTTTACAGTAGAGGACACTAAGAATATCCCAACACTGGACAAACAGGGGGCTATAGGGGGAGAGGAGCTAAACACGATCAAAATCACTAAGGAAGTGGTACTCGGTAAAATAATGGGACTCAAGGCGGATAAATCACCTGGACCTGATGGCTTACATCCTAGAGTCTTGAAGGAAGTGGCGGTAGGGATTGTAGATGCATTGGTAATAATTTTTCAAAACTCCCTGGATTCCGCTAAGGTCCCGGCAGACTGGAAAACTGCTAATGTAACACCCTTATTTAAAAAGGGCAGTAGACAGAAGGCTGGTAACTATAGACCGGTTAGCCTAACATCTGTGGTAGGTAAAATTTTGGAGTCCATTATTAAGGAAACAGTAACAGGACATTTGGATAATCATAATTTAATAGGACAAAGTCAGCATGGTTTTACGAAGGGGAAGTCATGTTTGACAAATTTGCTGGAGTTCTTTGAGGAAGTAACATATAGAGTGGATAAAGGGGAACCAGTGGACGTAGTGTATTTAGACTTCCAAAAGGCATTTGACAAGGTGCCACACAAAAGATTATTGCTTAAGGTAAAAAATCACGGGATTGGGGGTAATATTCTGGCATGGATAGAGGATTGGCTATCTAACAGAAAGCAAAGAGTTGGGATAAATGGTTCATTCTCAGACTGGCAATCAGTAACTAGTGGTGTTCCACAGGGGTCAGTGCTGGGTCCCCAACTCTTCACAATCTATATTAACGATTTGGAGGAAGGGACCAAGTCTAACATATCAAAATTTGCAGATGATACAAAGATGGGAGGGAAAGTAGTGAGTGAGGAGGACATAAAAAACCTGCAAGGGGACATAGACAGGCTAAGTAAGTGGGCAGAGATTTGGCAGATGGAATACGACACTGGAAAGTGTGAGGTGATGCACTTTGGCAGGAAAAATCCTAGAGCAATTTATTATCTTAATGGCAAGAAACTGGAGAGTACTGAAGTGCAAAGGGATCTGGGGGTCCTGGTGCACGAAACTCAAAAGGTTAGTATGCAGGTGCAGCAAGTGATTAAGAAGGCAAATGGAATGTTGGCTTTCATTGCTAGGGGGATAGAATATAAAAATAGGGAGGTATTGCTTCAGTTGTACAAGGTATTGGTGAGACCGCACCTGGAATACTGCATACAGTTTTGGTGTCCTTACTTAAGGAAAGACATCCTTGCTCTCGAGGCAGTGCAAAAAAGGTTCACTCGGTTAATCCCGGGGATGAGGGGGTGGTCATATGAGGAGAGGTTGGGTAGATTGGGACTCTACTCATTGGAGTTCAGAAGAATGAGAGGCGATCTTATTGAAACATATAAGATTGTGAAGGGGTTGGATCGGGTGGATGCGGGGAGGATGTTCCCGATGACGGGTGAGACGAGAACTAGGGGACATAGTCTTAGAATAAGGGGCTGCTCTTTCAAAACTGAGATGAGGAGGAACTACTTCACTCAGAGGGTGGTAGGTCCATGGAATATGCTGCCACAAAAAGCTGTAGAAGCTACAACATTAATTAAATTTAAAACAGAAATAGACAGTTTCCTAGAAGTAAAGGGCATTAAGGGTTACGGGGAGCGGGCAGGAATTTGGACATGAGTCTAGGTTCGGATCGGTCATGGCCCTGTGGGTAGTGGAGCGGGCCCAGGGACTGTGTAGCCTGATTCTGCTCCTATTTCGTGTGTGCAATTCTGTTAGATGCAGGAGATGGTTCTGTGATAGATAGTAGATTGGCGGTTAGGATCAGATCAGCCATGATCTTATTGAATGGCGGAGCAGGCTCGAGGGGCCGATTGGCCTACTCCTGCTCCTATTTCTTATGTTCTTATGTTCTGTCCTGGATATACTTCGTACTCGCAAAGCTACCCATCCACATCTGCTAGGTAAAGAGTACTACAGAAGAAGATAAAGAGAATCTAAGAGAATCTTCAAACTAAACAAAAATAATCTTAAGAGAATCGAGCAAAACTAAAGAAGGTCTACTGAGGGATGTGCCAAGCACCCTCTTAGGTATCATAAATTCAAAGAAAACCCCCTTTCCATTCAGTTGACCAATGTGGTTGACACATGTCAGAAGGTTTCACTTCTTTTGGTGCCATGTAAGTGACCTAGAAAACCTCCAAGTTAATGAGGAATGTATACCTAGGCATGCCAAATCACACTTTTACTCTAACTTCTCAATCTTTCCTTTAACAAAGGGTGCTACACAGTGCCAGATAAGGCATGACATATTTATGTCCTGCTAACGCGCTATCCCTGAGCACAGTCCTTAATGCTGGCCACCTTATCACTGATGAGGAACGTTTTGTTTAAATATAAGTCGTCTTGGTTGTAATTAGTTTTGATTTCCTGGCATTCAGTTTAACTACTGACTCCTTTAAGCTGAAACTCCATTTTGAGAACATATTTCAGGCAATTTACAGGGCATTTTCCCTACAGAAGCTCAGACATCACACTCCAGATGTCAAACTTTAGATGCCACATTGTATTACAGATGTAAAGCAGTCTTAGAGTTCCAGCTCTGGAAGACTGGGGTCTTGCTGATCTCTCTAAGCTAATGTACCTCTCTCATCCTTGATGTTTACGCTCTGAGTTTTCCCCCCAATCTCCCTTTCACGCTCACTGTCTGGCTGGGTGACCTGATCCCTGGAATTGACTGCCAGTCAGGTCAGCCTGGCTCCGCGACTCCAGTCCTTCAGCATGGGTGTTCAGTTCGGCTGTGGTTGGTGTGTAGCAGCAATGCCATCCGATGCCCCTGCACTTCACCTTTTACTCCAGCTGCTGTGCCTCTTATTTCATCGTCGTGATACCTGTTGTTGCTCAGATTCATTCTGCGGTAAAGCCTCCAGTTCTGTGGGTCCTCTGTACGGGAGTATTGCCTCCAATGGAGTGCTCTGGGGAGCCGGCGCCTGGTTTGTGTGGTGGGTTTTGGGGCAAGGACGATGGGAGTGAGATGGGCTGGAGTTGGGTCTGATGGCTTTGTTTACAATTTCCATGTCAGCTGTGGGATAAACTCTCAGTTACATAAATAAGAGACGCATGGTGAATCATACAATAGTCTCTCCTGTTACCTGACAGAGTTGCTGTGGCAACTAAAGCTGCTGTGCCAACTTTCTGCCGGTCGCTAAGCAACAGCAGGATTTATAACAGTAACACTGGCGCCGTGGGGCCTGAACACACACAGGAATCCTAGCCCAATACGTGGGCACCTGATGTAATCCAGCGAGGAGATTCATTCATTTAATTATATTAGAATTATTCAATGTTACTTTTGTTTTATTAAAACAAAATCCTACACGGGCTTGTATATTGAGTTATAACAGTATTTACAGGAGCTCACAGCAGTGCAGTTATCTTTGTGCATATAGTTGTGTGTATTGGTACAGTGGTGTTTCAGGGTTGTGTGGCTGTGGTGGGGCACTTGTGCAGGCTTCCTGGGGGTGGCCAGGTCGCTGCATTACTTTCGAGGCTCTATGGAGGCTGTGCAGCACTCATTCCGACTGGCGTATGTCCTACAGGTGCTTTCCCCACATGCCCGGGGTCGGTGGGGTAGCTTCCACACATAGCACAGGGTTATTTTGACAAGTGTTGAAGTGAGGCATGCGGCGCAAGGAGACTCAGAGCATTGGACTATAAATGCAGCCTTGCGAGTGACACTCCCAGTGTTTGTCAACACAGCCAAAGCTTTTTGATACAGGCACAAGATTAGTCACTGTTTGCAACTAATAAAAATGAGAAGTCGCACAACACCAGGTTATAGTCCAACAGATTTATTTAAAATTACAAGCTTTCGGAGCTGTCGCCCCTTCCTCAGGTAGAGTAGCTGTGAGAGAATCTCCCAGAATTCACAATATAAACACAGAAAAAATGTACTAATAAGATCTCTGATGAAGAGTTACACACTCAAAACATCACCACCATTCTTTTCTCTACAGATTTTGATTGACCTGTTGCATATTTCTATTTCAGATTTCCAGCTCTTGCAGTTTTTCCTTTTTACTTATGTCAGAATAGTTGATTTAAAATTCTATCGACAATTAGTTATTTTTCATGCAACTGTGATGAGCATTCAAGCATCTTTACATTAGAAACAACTAGGGCACAGAACAGGAGTTCCTACTCTCATACTGTAATCTACGTTGAGGAAAGGGCGAGGCTGCTTTTGCAATGCGCAAGCCCTATGCAGCTGCTGCAGCTTCCTGAGTAGATCTTCAAGGACTCACTAAAGCTGGCTGTGGTTTAGTGATCTGCCAAGCCACTGGTTTCCGCGGGCGCTGGCAGGTTTACATTCAGCTTGCAGATGGCTGTGTGGGACTTTCCCCTTCAGGGAAACAGTACCACTTGTACAGGTCTCTCTCTCTCTCTCTCTCTCGATTAATGCAGCTTGTGGAGAAGTTGGGCCAGTTTCTTTTGGAGACTTTGAAGTAAATTAATTTTTCAGGATTATGATGGGAATTAACAAAATTGCTTGCTGTGCTGAAGGGTTTAAATTCCGGGAGAGAGACCAGTTAAAAATGAGGAAGTTAGGAAAAACAGAAAGGAAGGCGGGTGGAACCTGTGCAGCTAAAGGGCGATGGAGCTGTGGAATAAATTACCAGGGGAAGGACCTGAAGTAGCACAATATAACTGGGTTCAAGAGACAGTTGGATGTGGTTCTGAGAGATTAAGGAATGTGGTGGACCATGAAAAAAAGACGAGCCATTTCTGTTCCTTAATTGTTCATTAGTGAAGCACAGATAATCAGTTAGTCCTTAATTCATATCAGGCATTTTCAGTATTGAATGTCTTGAGCTCCTTTGTTAGTCCAGTAGGTGAGAGGTTGGTGCAGTGCCCAGGTCCAGGCTCCACTCCTGGTCTGTGCTGTGCCGCGTTACAGTAGGCCTCGCTGCTCCTGTGCTTCGGAGGAGAACAGTCAGGCAGGGCTTCTACTGCTGACCACAATCCAGTACCTTTGCTTCAAAATTTGCGTGTGGACATCTGGTGAGGATAGGATTGGACTCTGCTGTGATTTCCCCTCCCTCCCCTCCTCCCCCTCATAACTGAATTGCTTGCCAACTTCCACTGTCTGAGTTCATAAAGGACTTGGGAAAGGTATCATAAATTTTCAAGTGACGACGGAGCTGTTCCCCTTCAGAGAGCAGGGCAGGATAGATATAGAAACCTTCTTGTGATAGATGGCATGATTTGCTAACAGTTTTTAAGGAGTTCAGAATTTAACCCAAATCTTCCATTGTGTTGGGGTGAGCCACTTGGGACAGCTTTATCGCTTTTCGCAGGAAATGTCTGTGTGCCAAAGCTTTTACCCACCTCATGAGTTTGAAGTGGGACCTTGTGAATTTCCTGTAAGATTGGTGTTCTGTTTCTGCAATGCCCTTTGCTCAGCAGGTTGTTTCAGCAGAAAAGTGCTGTAGTCATCGTCTTTACAGCACATCCCTTCAATCCACTGTTCTACAGATCTCAAGCAGCAGTACCATCTGTACATATCTTGGGTGTGTTTGTAATCGATGTTATTGATCAGTCCTGACTGGTCAGTTAATTTGGTAGGATGTGGGGGTGGTCTGATCAATTGACTAGATTGACACTGTGAGCAGATCAGTGCCATTCATTTATTTGCAACAGTTTGAATAAACACCTTGAATTGTAATAAATAAGTAATAAGCAAAGAGTGGTAACCCTACTATGGGCTCTGGGCTGAATGTCCTGTTTGTAAGTTCAGGGAAAAGTGATGGATTCTACAGTAGCAATGAATGATCTGATGTTGCTCAGAGGAGCGTAGCGTTCAGTAGCATAAATATCAAGTGTAGTGTCAGCTGGCATTTAAAAGCAGCAACAATGAAAGCTGGTGTAGGCAGGTTGTGGCAGGGAGTCTACTGTAACTGCTGGCTGTGATCAGGAGTTGCTCCCGTGTTTCCTAATAAGATTGTAATAATGTCCACATGCATGGGCACTATACGGGTGGCCACAGTAACTGGAATATGCTGCCAGACTCGGAGGGCCCCTCTTCAGTGTCACAGCAAATTAGTTGCACTGTGTTACAACAGATCCTGTTGTTTGTGGTCATGTTAAGGGCGTTGAGCAGAATAAAAGTCAGTCCCACTGTGACCTGGGTGGTTGAGTTTGTTAGATTGGATGGCGATCACTGTGTTGGTGGCTAGGATGGAGGATGCTGGGCTCTACTGGTGTGTGGTGTATTTGTTATTGCTCTTGGCATTGCTGTGTTTGGTATTGGTGTCGCCGCGCCCCCTTGGTGTTGCCGCCTGGTGCATTTGTTAGGAGCTGTGCTATTTGCTAAGAAGGGTTTGAATAAAATGAGAGTGAAGGTGTTCACTATCTGACCTTATGATGGATTTCAATAGCTGTGAAGAGTTTAGAATATTGGGTAATGAATGCACACACAGGTTTAAATTTATCCGCTGTGGGGTTTTCAGTGGGCTTCAGGAGTGTTTGATATCCAACCAATCAACCAACAAAAGTGTCGCAATGGGGTCGACTGTGTTGGAGATGGTTCCTCGAGCAGGTGCTTTGTTCCATCCCAGTTGTGATTCAAAGTCACTGCTGCCACAAGGTGATACAGGACAAAGATGAACAGCACAGTCCACCTGCAGGTGCGCACCACAGTGCGAGGTAGTCCATTGCTTGTTGAGTGGTGTAATGCCCACTGGGGGAGTCCTGTGGTTAGGGTTGGGACGTGGGCTTCACTCTGCCAGCTCTCTTGCCACAAATGCAGGAACAGCAGCAGTAAATAACAGGAACGAGAAACAGCAAGAGAAAAGTACCTGAAACACAAGAACAGCATAACCGTGGGTGGCAGAATTCACAGCATTGCCCAGCTGTAACACTACACAGAATTTAGTCATTTGGCCCAAAAGGTCTGTGCTGGAGTTTATGCTCCACACAAGCCTCCTCCAATCTATCTTCATCTTAATCCATCAACATATCCTTCTATTCCTTTCTCCCTCATGTACTTATCTAGTATCCCCTTAAATGCATCTATGCTAATCGCCTCAACTACTTCATGTGGTAGCGAGTTCCACATTCTCACCACTTAGTGGGTATATGCACTACCCAGCATAGTGCTGAACCAAAGAGATCGGAAAGAACTCAGATTTGAGAGAGCTTTGAGTGGCAATATTCTAGAGCAGCACGGCAGAGTGTTGCTTTGCACCAGTAGTGAGAAGATAGCTTACTGTTGGTCAGGCCACTCTGTCAACTTTGCCCAGGCCAAAAATTAAAAATTATGAAATGCGACCATGTCTGAATGCTACCAGCTAGCATGGTGTCATGGACATAGCAGCTGGCCCATCTCCAGCAGACTCTGGGATGTTCAACAGGCAGCATTTGTTTCACGTGGTTAACAGGACAATGTGTCTGTTGTAGCAGACCATTGTTGTATGGTGTGGTCCAGAGAATCTGCTGTTTTTTTAATGCTCAGTGGCAAAAGTTGGACTATGTTTCTTGGATGGATCGTCTTGAATGGTTAATGTTGGTTCCTTGATACTAAAGGGTTCAATATTTTCTTGTACCTCATCAATGACCTACACCAAGATGACTGTAGCCTGAGGAATAAATTCAGCAAAGCTGGGTGAAGAAGACTCATCTCTGCCCTCACACTGAGCGAGGAACTCACTCCCTCACCAATCTGTGTGTGTATGTCTCTCTGCTTCACTCATTTCCATGCTCTGACTCTAACCCCTGTCTATCATGTGATCTTTCCATCTCCCTTTCTCCTATCTCTGCTCGTCTTTCCCTGAGCTGGAGACATTTAAATATTTCATTTACTTCAGCACTATCAGTTCCTTACTTTCCTACACTACAACTATACTTCAAAAGTACTTCATTAGGTGTAAAGCACTTTGGGATGTCCTGAGGTTATGAAAGGCGCTATATAAATGTAAGTTCTTTGTCTTTCTTACAGATATACGAAGGCTTAAACAGATTTGAGTTCCTAACCTTTGATTTTGTTGAATTGCACCTGACTAGACATCAAATCTGAGCACTGATATTGCAGTCTATTACCTGACGAGACCTTACTATAAACAGCATTGTAATGTATAGCTTTAAGGATTTGTTCTGAGTTGGAATTCTGTCACCTGCTCACAATTGGCTGGCTCCATTTCCATTGGGGTTGGATATTCCAGCTCACTTCCTGCTTCACAAGCCACTCTGGGAATATTGAACTTTATGATGTGTTTTCTGTGACTGGATCGAAAGAGGCCGGCCTAATCCAATCCAATCCAATCCAGATAACATTTATTATGAAGAGCTCAATCCATCCCTGCTAGAGGGTGAAGATCGCTCGCGCTCTCTCTCTCTCTCTCTCTCTCTCTCTCTCATGTGGCACTGGGTGCTGCAGTATGTTAGACTCTGTTGGGACCTGGATTCCAGTCTATCCGGACAGCTGGGTAAAGGATTGCTTTGTCTTTGACTGTGAGTCCTCCAAAGTGAGAGTTTAGGGAGTCTCAATCCAGTTCCTGGTGAGTATGGTCCCACAGCACTGAGCTGCTTGTGTCTGCTCTCCTTCAGAGAAGCCATAGGGATAGATAATAAGAACTTGCATTTATATAACACAGAAAAACATCCCAAGGTGCTTCACAGAGGTGTGAGGGAAACAATAGAGACACTGAGCGAAAGGAGAGATTAGGAAGAGTGGCCAAAAGCTTGGTCAACGAGGTGTGCTTTAACCAGGGAGATGGAGAGGTTCAGAGAGGAAATTACAGGGAATGGAACCTAGATGGCTACATAAGAAATAGGAGCAGGAGTAGGCCATTTGGCCCCTCGAGCCTGCTCTGCCATTCAATAAGATCATGGCTGATCTGGTCTTAGCCTCAACTCCACTTCCCTGCCCGCTCCCCATAACCCTTGACACCCTTATCGTTCAAAAATCTGTCTATCTCCACCTTAAATATATTCAATGACCCAGCCTCCACCGCTCTCGGGTAGAGAATTCCAAAGATTCATGACCTTCTGAGAGAAGAAATTCCTCCTCATCTCTGTTTTAAATGGGCGACCCCTTATTCTGAAACTATGCCCCCTAGTTCTAGATTCCCTCACAACGGGAAACATCCTCTCTGCATCTACCCTGTCAAGCCCCCTCAGAATCTTATATGTTTCAATAAGATCACTCATTCTTTTAAACTCCAATGAGTATAGGCCCAACTTGCTCGACCTTTCTTCATCAGACAACCCCTTCATCTCAGGAATCAACCTAGTGAACCTTCTCTGAACTGCCTCCAATGCAAGTATATCCCTCCTTAAATAAGGAGACCAAAACTGTACGCAGTACTCCAGGTGTGGTCTCACCAGCACCCTGTACAGTTGTAGCAAGACTTCCCTACTTTTATACTCCATCCCCCTTGCAATAAAGGCCAACATTCCATTTGCCTTCCTAATTACTTGCTGTACCTGCATGCTAACTTTTTGTGTTTCATGTACAAGGACCCCCAGATCCCTCTGTACCACAGCATTTTGTAGTGTCTCTCCATTTAAATAATTTGTTTTTTTATTTTTCCTACCAAAGTGGATAACCTCACATTTTCCCACATTTATACTCCATCTGCCAAATTTTTGACCACTCACTTAACCTATCTATATTCCTTTGCAGATGCTTTGTGTCCTCTTCACAACTTGCTTTCCCACCTATCTTTATATCAGCAGCAAATTTGCAAAAGGCACTGCTGTCAATGGTGCAGTGAAGGGAGGGGAGTAGTGTACCAGAAATGAGTTAGAGGATCGAAGAGTTGAACAATTGGCTGTAGGGTTGGAAGAGGTTACAGAGATAGGGAGGGGTGAGGCTGTGGACATATTTAAATAGAAGGATGAGGCATTGGGGAATCAAATGCCAATGTAGGTCAACAAGGATGGGTGAGCAGGATTTGGTGTGGGATAGGATATGGGAAGCAGAGTTTTGGATGAGCTGAAGTTTATGGAAGATGAGAGGCTGGCTACAGAAGCATTGGAGTAATCAAGCCTGGAGGTGACAAAGGCATGGATGAGGGTTTCAGCAGCAGATGGGCTGAGGCAGGTGCAGAAGCGAATGATGTTACGGAGGTGGAAGTAGGCAGTCTTTGTGATGGCGAGGGATATAAGGCCAGAAGCTCAGCTTGGGGGTCAAACAGGACATTGAGGTTGAGAATAGTCTGGTTCAGCCTGAGGTAGTGACCAAGGACGATGAGGTAGTCGGTGGCAAGGGTATGGAGGTTGATTGACTGGATGAAGTTACGGCTCATCCGAGAGTGAATATTGGACATGCATCTGACATAATGGTGACAGTGAGGGGAGTGGCCCCGAGAGGTGGTGGTGAGGTAGAGCTGGGTGTCATCGGCATACAGGTGGACTCTGAGCTCATGGCATGTAAATGAGGAAGAGAAGAGGCCAAGAATGGATCCTTGGGAACTTTGGAGATGATGGTGTTGGGGTGGGAAGAAAACCTGTATGTTCTGTGATTTCCTCAACTTCAGTTAAATTAGTCACATACAGCCCGCTCTTTACAAATCTTGCCTGTAGAAGTTTGCCCACAATTTAGCTAAGCATAACTACCGTATAATTTTCCGGATTAATCCTGTTCCCCTTTTTTGAATAGGGGTGTAATAATTTCCACCCAACAATTTTAATCGGTACTTACCGATGAATGTCAGAATGATCATAAAGGAGACAAATCTGAGAATGTCAGATTGGTGGAATTCTCGAAGTTTGCCGATTATGTTGTGGATGAAAACCTCCAGTTCCTCTCGGATAGTTTGAGAAGACATTCTGGCAGAGAGCTGCAGGAGTGAATCAAAGGGAAATTCTACTGCACGGAAAGTGTTGGATGGGCCACTGGATAATTATCTGTAATACACATTGACGGCAAGTTGACGTATTAATATTAAGAGGGTTCTGCGTAGTAGGCAGGGAAGGAGCCTGAAAAGTGTACACAGCAGTTGAAGATTCTGGACTTCACATTCCCAGAGGCGATGAGAAGAAAGTGCTGGAAGGTAAAGCAAGTCCAACAGAATCTGAAAGCGGGCTAACATTTCCATTGGAGAGCTTTTAGAACAGATGGTCCTGCTGTGTTTTTCCAGCATTTGCTCTTTTACCTGCTATGTGTTTTACTCTGACCACGTGCCAGCTGTGACTCAGTGGGTAGCACTCTTGCCTCTGAGTTAGAAGGTTGTGAGTTCAAGTCCCATTCCAGAGAGTTGAGCACACAATCCAGGCTGACACTCAGTGCAGCACTCCCTCAGTACTGCACTTAGCGGATGCCTTTTTCGGATGAGACGTTAAACCGAGGCCCTGTCTGCCTTCTTGAGGACGTAAAAGACCCCATGGTACTATTTGTAGAGCAGGGGAGTTCTCCCCGGTGTCCTGGCCAACTTTTATCCCAAAACCAACATCACTAAAACAGATTCTCATTGCCGTTTTTGGGACCTTGCTGTGTACAAATTGGCTGCCACGGTTCCTGCATTAAAACGCTGATTACACTTCAAAAGTACTTCAGTGGCTGTAAAGCGCTTTGGGACATCCTGAGGTTGTGAAAGGTGCTATGTAAATGCAAATCTTTCTTTATAGGTTCTGTATTTGCCTGGAGCACCTCCGGTTCAAAGTAACCAAATTGTATGGGGTGATTGCAACCTCTCGCCCACTGTAACCTGATCCCTGCCACCGTTCTGAATGCTGACTGTCCTGAGCAGTTGCTGGCACAGATGCTAATTGTTGCAGAGCTACAGAAATCTGCTGAGCAGACTTCAATTCAGAGGAAAACTTCAGCAATGCAGAAAGAATACTGCTGTCTTTCTGGCAGTCATTAGACCCTTGGCTCCTGTCCACAGTAATCGTTTTCAGACTTTTCTCTGTGGGGACCCCCTGCAAAGATTGACACCCTGTCCTAACTTCAGAAAGACAGTATTGCCACCCAAAAGGAAACCGTGCGCTCATTTCATTAGTATATGGCAGAGAAGTAATGTGCTAGTCAGACACCAAATAAAAAAATACAGAAACCTGATGATCTTGGAGATCCCAGTTTGAAAAGGGGTGCATCAGGGCAGTGTGCAGGCGTGTAACTCTCTTCCGCTGTCCAAGTCCGGCAGTGTTGCTTGTATTTTACACTCTGTTTACTTCTATCGCCTCCATTTGCGGGGGGAAAAAACTCACGATTAAGTCGAATTCTCAACTACATTCCTGGCATCTTTATATCTTGGACATGTTACTATGAATGTCGGTTACTTTACTCTGGAAAAAGCTGCAAGTTTGTAAGAAAGGTCCAGGGAGTCTTGGTGAGATAAGCAAAGTGTCTTTATCTTCTGCTCACAGACTTGTTGCACTGAATTGCCACATTCTCCTCTGCTGTGTGGCTCGTACATGCCTCGCCTGCACTCCAGTCCGAGCTGTTAACGGCAGCTGATATTCACACTGAGGAAGTGTTCTGTGAGTAAGCTCTTTGCGGTGCTGTTGGGCCTCTGTTTAGAGAATATAGGAGCTGTGTTTGCTGTAGCTCGGCCCCCAAGTGAAGGACAAAGCCAGCTCTCATAGGCAAAGGAATGCATTGGTTCAACCCAGTAATACTTGTCCGACTATTAATGGGAATTTCATTGCGGCAAGCACAACAGCAGCAAAGTTACACTCGTACAGAACAGTCTGAGTAACTGTTTCTCTGCTGTGTTCAGGGTATGAAGAAGTGGCACTGGAATTAATTCCTTACATAAATATTTTTCAGTGAGAGAAAATATTTGTCTTAGACTTCAGCCTGTGCTGTACTGTTAGCTCCCTATTGCTTAATTACAGCATAGCCAGTTGGAAGAATCATGCTCCCAATGTTGGATGTGAACCTGGCTTAACAGGATCGTACTCCTGGTACTGCACCTGGAACGAGTACATGCGGAAATAGGAACAGGAGGAGGCCATTCACCCCTCGTGCCTGTTCTGCCATTCAATGAGATCACGGCTGATCTGTACCTCAACTCCATTTACCCGCCTTTGCTCCATATTCCTTGATGCCCTTACCTAACAAAATTTATCGATCTCAGTCTTTCAACTGACCCAGCATCCACAGCCTTCTGGCAGAGCGAGTTCTAAATTCCACTACCGTTTGTTTGGAAAAACTGCTTCCTGATTTTGCTCCTGAACAGCCTAGCTCTAATTTTAAGATTATACCCTCCCTGTTCTGGATTCCCCACCAGAGGAAATAGTTTCTCTGTCTCTACCCTATCAAATTCCTTTTGCATTTTAAACGCCTCAATTAGAGCAACCTTCTAAACTCAAGGGAATACAAGCAAAGTTTATATAACCTGTCCTCATAATTTAACCGTTTTAGCCCCAGTATCATTCTGGTGAACCTGTGCTGTACCCCTTGCAAGGCAGTATATCCTTCCTGAGCTGTGGTGCCCAAAATTGATTGCAGTATTCCAAATGAGGTCTGACCAAGGCTCTGTACAACTGAAGCATAACTTCCTCCCCTTTGTATTCCAGCCTTGAGACAAAGGCCAACATCCCATTAGCTTTTGTGATTACTTTTTGTACCTGTGCACTAGCTTTTAGTGATTTGTGTACATGAACGCCTAAGCTCCTTTGCTCATCCACAGTTTCTAATCCCTCACTATTAAGAAAATTCTCTGATTTGTCTTTCTCTGATCCCAAGTGGATGACTTTGCACTTCCTGCATTGAACTCCATTTACCACCGTTTAGCTCACTCACTTAGTCTGTCTGTGACCCTTTATAACTTCCTGCTCTCATCTACACAACTTATTGTGCCTCCTAACTTAGTGTCACTTGCAAACTTGGATACACGACTCTCTCTTCCTTAATCCAAGTCATTAATATGAGGTGAAAAGCTGAGGCCCCAGAACAGATTCCGAGGGAACACCAGTTGTCACGTCCTGCCAATCAGAAAATGTTTGCTTTATCCCTACTCTGTCTCTTACCTCCCAACCAATTTCCAACCCATGTCACAAGGTTACCTCCAATTCCATGTGCTTTTACTTTTGGTAACAATCTCTTGTGTGGAACCTTGTCAAATGCCTTCTAGTAGTCTGTATAGGCAACATCCAAAGATACTCCCTTATCCACCATTCTGGTGACCTCTAAAAATTCAATTAGATTAGTCAGACGTGACCTCATCACAAATCCATGCTGACTGTCTTTGATCAGTTCATACTTGTCCAAGTGCTCAGTCACTCCGTCCGTGATAACAGATTCCAGTAACTTCCCCACAACTGATGTTTTACTGATGGGTTTGTAGTTAAAGGGAATCTCCCTCCCTTTCCTTCCTAAATAATGGAGTGACAGTTGAAACCCTACATAAACTTGTGCTCATCCAAAACTCTGCTGCCCATATCTTAACTGGCACCAAGTCCCGTTCACCCAGCACCCCTGTGCTCGCTGACCGACATTGGCTCCCGGTCCAGCAATGCCTCAATTAAAAAAAAAAAAAATGTCATCCTTGTTTTCAAATCCCTCCATGGCCTCGCCCCTCCCTATCTCTGTAACCTCCTCCAGCCCTACAAGCCTTTGAGATCTCTGCGCTCCTCACATTCTGGCGCATCCCCGATTTTAATCGCTCCACCATACTGGTAGTGCTTTCAGCTGCCTAGGCCCTAAACTCTGGAATTCCCTTCCTAAACCTCTCCGTCCTCTACCTTCTCCTACTTTAAAATGTTCCTTAAAACCTACCTCTTTGACAAAGCTTTTGGTCATCTGTCCTAATATCTCCTCCTGTGGCTTAGTGTCAAATTTTGATTGATAATCGCTCTTGTGAAACGCCTTGGGATGTTCTGCTATGCTAAAGGTGCTATATAAATGCAAGTTGTTGTTAATCTCCCTTACCCATGTGAGCCTGGTATATCTGGTTGGTAATCTGTACCTGTGGATGAGCCTGGTATATCTGGTTGGTAATCTGTACCTGTGGATGAGCCTGGTATATCTGGTTGGTAATCTGTACCTGTGGATGAGCCTGGTATATCTGGTTGGTAATCTGTACCTGTGGATGAGCCTGGTATATCTGGTTGGTAATCTGTACCTGTGGATGAGCCTGGTATATCTGTGTGGTAATCTCCTGCATCCATGTTTGAGCCTGGTATATTTTCATCAACCCCTGTGGCTGGTGGTTAAATGGAAAAGAACCTCTTGTAAAGTAGCTAACACTGTGTTAATAAACCTCAGTGCAAAGCTGGATGAATATCTGGCTAGGAGTGGGAGTGAGGGTTTGAACGCACACCACAGAAATATCATGCCTAGGAAGGCAAACGTGGATATATAATGCAGGTTCTGAGGTTAGATAGGTTTCTGGAGTTTTGCTTGATGTAGGTGAGGGAGGTTAAAAGGAAAAAGTCTGCAGAACCAAGAGATTAAATAGTTTGGGGTAGAGTCCCTGCTAGAGTGGATTGTAGATGGTCTAAATGCTTTATTGTTGTTTCAATGCTTTATTTTCTTCTTATACAACGCATAGCAGGGTCCTGCTCTGTGACTCTTGTAACTTGCATGCTAGATAACTGGCACATATATGTTGATATCCTGTTAGTGACTGGCTCTCTGTGGGTTGGTTAATCCAGTAAAGCCTAAAGTGAACCCGGGTGTCAGCATCCTCCTCCGGTGCATTACTAGTCTGAGTCATGCTTTTGTGGAGACTTGCTGAGTGGAAGACTTATACAGGGTGGGGGAGAATCGGAAGAAGGGCTGTCACTGGGTCTTGTTTGTGCACCATTGGGAGAAACATTGCTGCAGTCAGTGCATAACCAGAAGAACTCAGGACAAAACACAGGGATTTCACATTTTGAACCAAAAACATATTGAAGAAAACTACATGGTGTGTGTCCTCCATGTTGGTTGTCGTGTACGTGGGGTAAATGTAGGTGTTTGTCAGATGGGTGTTCATCATAGTAGCATGCTACAGGGTGCTGTCAGGCCCTGGTTTTGAAGCTGCAGGATCTGACTCTGTCATTTTGTATCAGGTGTCGACATGCATCCATTGCCAAGTATTTTGGAGATGAGGTGCCAGGCTGTAATCGGGCATGCGATCACTGCAAGAACCCGGAGATTGTGATGAAACAGCTGGATTCCCTTCACAGACTTGACATCAGCAAGGCCCAGGCATCTGTCGAAAAGCTAGCAGCCCAGGGGCCATTTGGGTACATCCGTGACCTGTATGAGGGGGGAAGGAAGGGCTATGGCTTTGAAAGGTAGGTTCATTATGGTAAGATTTACCGTCAATATTTGCAAGTGATGTACTGGTAGTGTATGTGTTGTTGACAAATGGATTGAACTTTGTAGGAAAAGAGGCGGGGTAACTCGTTAGAGCTTGAGATGTTGCCAGGCTCGTATTGGGAGAGCCATCTGCTAAAAGTGCTCATTCTGACTGATCACACTCCGGAGCTGAGCTGCACGACCAAACTCTGAAACACAATTGGTGTTGATTTATTGCAAAAACCCGATTTTTGCTTTGGGTTTCAAATCAATGGATTAATGAGAAATTCTGCTCAATTCTGACTGTCTAACTTGACTTTATACCTAGCTGACAGAAAAACGTTCCCTTTGAGAGCTGATGGACATGACTGGAAAATAAATGCCACCTCATAACCAGTGTGAGGAATTAAATAGCAGATTTAACAAGCCTGTGAGCTAGAAACGAGTTGTGGAATGTAAAGCCAGCTGGTTACTGTACATTCAGTAACATGGCCACCTGCACATTATATCTTATTATAAACCGTAATATTTTGAGCCAGGTGCCTGTTTACAGTGAGTTCAAAAAATTGCAGCTTGAACATTTACAACTTATTCAAAATTTGGAGAGTATGGTGTTGGATGTATAGAAATCGAGGGGAGTTACATTAACATGCATTCTGCTCAACAGCTTATTAAATCCACAGTCTGAACATGTAAAAATACTGTTTAAAGTTAGTTTAACATTACAACGTTGTAAATGTTAGTATGCTCAATGTGCTGGTCAGCGGATCATGTGTAGTTAACAGCAGGCATGGTATTGCATTCACTGCTTAACAGCAGGCATGGTAACCAATCGGCATTACATTCACTAACACATGCCCCACTCACCAGTATAGTAAGCAAGCTCGGAGTTACAATGCTAAACATTCTAAACAGTACTGTTAATGCTCAGGCTCATGGAAGAAACAGTTCTAAATGTTTGAAATTCTGTGGCAGTGGTAAGTGGCTATTAAATGCTGGTATTTAACAAAGTAATTGTGTGGAGCCAAGTCGGTGTGCTGTTCAGAGGCAGGCTTTCATCATGAGCAGCTCTACCAGGTGAAAGGTGCCTTTGAATTAAAGGGACAAAAGCAATGGCGATCTGATGCCTGGTGTTTGTCTCATGCAATTCAGCAGTGGAAGTGTAGCAGTTAATCGTTTAGAAGTGATGGTATAGGTTGATAATGAAATTGTTATAAGTCCCAGACTAATGAAGGAAGCTGTATCTGACCATCCTTATATACTGCTCGACTGAGCTGAGCGCGTCTCAGTGTGACATTGTATGTTTTTGTTTTACTTTTCCTTGGTGAAAGACCAAGGTCCCAGTGCAGGATTGAAAGAAAAGAAAGACTTGCATTTATATAGCGCCTTTCATGACCACCGGACATCCCAAAGCGCTTTACTTTTGAAGTGTAGTCACTGTTGTAATGTAGGAAATGCAGCAGCCAATTTGCACACAGCAAGCTCCCACAAACAGCAATGTGATAATGACCAGATAATCTGTTTCTGTTATGATAAATATTGGCCAGGACACTGCTCCCCTGCTCCTCTTCGAAATAGTGCCATGGGCTCTTTTACATCCACCTGAGAGAGCAGACGGGGGGGGGGCTCAGTTTAAAATCTCATTTGAAGGACGGCACCTCTGACAGTGCCGCACTCCCTCAGCACTGCACTGGAGTTTCAGCCTAGATTTTTGTGCTCAAGTCCCTGGAGTGGGACTTGAACTGACAACCTTCTGACTCAGGCTACCCACTGAGCCACAGCTGACACTAACAACAAGGTGGAAAACAGTAAAACAGACACCAAAAGTAAATTGGGAAGAAATGATCAAGTGACACCAAGCTTGGGTTTTAAAAGCCTGAAGATTATAGGAGGAAGAAAAGACAGAGTTCTACAGTATCAAATAAATCTGCATATCTTTTTCATCAATTTTGGCAGAACACACCAGCATGGATTTACAGACAGGCTGTGGACTGACAGAAATAGTAACATTGTGTGCAATGGCCTGTCACAAGTTGATGGAGACTGGATTATTTGATATTTGACCAGCTCAATCTGTCTTTCAGCTGATTCTACTCTCTCTTTCAGATATGATAATGAAGCTGGTGACAATGAATCAGATGGAGACAATGAGTCCAGAAAGAAGGAATGGAATGGTTTTTTCCAGGAGCAGATGAAGCTGCGGAAGGTAAGGTTGATGCGGGAGTGAACTGATTTAAGATCAGGTGAGCACTTTGACCAATTCGGTGGCTCTTAGTAACAAAGCGTTCAATTGGTGTTACATGGGACTGGGTAAGCATTAAACTCTTCTGTTCTCCTTTGAGCAAACTGCGGCAGTGTTTGTCTGGGCTGTGTGGCTGGGGAGGTTTATAACCAGAAACACAACTTCCAGTCAGCGAATGTCTCCATCACTAACCCGTATCTCAGCCTCTTGGCTGAAAAAGGGCACGGTCACAGTGGCAGGTGCAAGGGGAGAGAACGGGTGGAAAGTGGTGCGATCAGATTCTCTAGTTTCTGTGCTTCCTGTGCAAGGTGGTGTCTCCTAATGTCTTTCTCTCTCTTTCCCATAGAATGGAGAGCCTGTAAAGGATAAATTTGTACCACCAGGTGAGTATGAGAGTTTGTTTAACGTTTACATGCAAGTTACACTGATGTGTTTCATATGTTTTCAATGTAAAAGAAATTCTGGAGCCTTGCTCACCGTGTTTGAGAGCCCCACCCTCAGTGTTGTGATGCTAGCAGTACAAGGACTACAGCTAGGCACTGTCGCATGAAGCTACCTGTGTGGAAGCCGATATTCTATTCTCTGATATAATGTGACCAAGGAAAAGAATTCCTGACTGCAAAGCTCTTCTGAGTTAAATTTTGAGAATTTCTGTTGCATAGAATTTTCAGAAACAGGCCATTCGGCCCAACTGGTCCATGCTGATATTTATGCTCCACACGAGCCTTCTCCTACCCTACTTTGTCTAACCCTATCAGTGTATCCTTCTATTCTTTTTTTTCTCTTATACTTATCTAGCTTCCCCTTAAATGCATCTATGCTATTCTCCTCAACCACCCCATGTGTTCGGGTATCGTTGCTGCAGAATGGAATATTGATCCACTTTTTGCCCCAGGGTCAGTCTCAGCACAGGTTACATGCATAGAATCATACAGCACAGAAGGAGGCCATTCGGCCCATCGTGCCTATGTTGGCTCTTTGGTAGAGCTCTCTAATTAGTCCCACTCCCCTGCTCTTTCCCCATAGCCCTGCAAACTTTTCCCCTTCAACTATTTACCCAATTCCATTTTGAAAGTTACTATTGAATCTGCTTCCACCGCCCTTTCAGGCAGCGCATTCCAGATCACAACAACATGCTGCATAATTTTTTTTTCCCCTCATGTCCCCTCTGGTTCTTTTGCCAATTACTTTAAACTTGTGTCCTCTGGTTACTGACCCTTCTGCCACTGGAAACAGTTTCTTCTTATTTACTCTATCAAAACCCTTCATGATTTTGAACACCTCTATTAAATCTCCCCTTAACCATCTCTACTCTAAGGAGAATAACCCCAGCTTCTCTAGTCTCTCCACGTAACTGAAGTCCCTCATCCCTGGAACCATTGTAGTCGATCTCCTCTGCACCCTCTCTAAGGCCTAGTAATGCATAGTAAAGCTTGCCCTACATTGCCCCCTGAGCAGTGGTTAGCTGCAGAGTAAAGCTCACTCCACACTGTCCCATCAAGCAGTTTCATGTCCGGTATAGTGTGAGTTAGATACAGAATAAAGCTCACTCCACACTGCCCTATCAAGTATTCCTACCTAAGGTACAGCATTTCAATCAGCGAGCACTCCGAATGCACCAGTGAGACATTTTCTATACAAGCTATCCTGTGGTATCTCTGAGGGTATTAAACTGTGAGCCGTTGGGCATGGTGGATTTGTGTATGTTGACCCACAGGATTGAGATTGCCCCAAACTCCTTTAATTTTGTTGAGATTGAGATTATTGATGAAGTTTTGTAGCCATGTCACACGTACGTGACTTGTGCACCCATGTTCTGATGCCCAGTTCAAATGCAATAGCCCAACAAGGAAGGAGGAGGTGCTAGGAAATTAAGTGGGGTAAGTCGGTAATGTAAGAGTAGGGCAACATCTAAACCCTGGGTCAAACGAATGGATCAATATTCTATTCTGCAGCAATAAGAACATACGAAATTGACGGGCGTGAAAAGACCAGCTAGTCTATCAAACCTGCCCCACACTCATGATGCTCCAAACATCATAACTAGGCACTTCCACATCCACTTTCCCCTCCAATCCCTCGCCCCCTGCCCCCCCAACAGCCATGTAATCTTGGAGAGGCAAAAAGATCATGGAAAAAAACCCAGGACCAATAAGGGGAGGGTGAAATATGGAAAATCCCTCTCTGACCCCCTCAGGTGATCGAAACCAGTCCAGGAAATCACATTGACCACGTGTACGTTAACTGTTAATCCACTTAACATCTATATGACACCTCAACATCTAGAAAACAGCAGCCATAATATAATCTAAACATTTGAGAGGGTAAACGGTCAAAGATACAGGTACTTGACTGGAAAAAAGTACTTTTCAGTGAGATAAAAAGGGAACTAGCGCAGATTAATTGGGAAGAAAAGCTGCCAGATCAGACAGTGGACAAAGAATGGGAAATGTTTAAACAGGCGATGCCCTTTGGGACGCTACCTTCGCCGGGAGCTAATTTTAGTGCCCCGAAAAAGTTAGTGCCCCCGCGGCTGATTTTCCCAGGTAGCGCCCCGAGAGGGAGGAGGGGCACGACTGGAAGCGTCCCTCTTGGGGCGCTACAAGCCAATATCACGGTGCTACGTGCCACAGCGCCACGGTACTGCAGGCCTCCCCCCCCCCCCCCCCCCCCTTATTAAAGGGGAGAGGCCTGGCTAGACCACCAGGGATCGAGAGTGCCGGCAAACGAGCCCACCACTCGAGGAGTGCCGGGCTCACGGAAAGCAGCCGGCACCCCGTGGGGGGGGGGCTTCACGGGGGCCGGGGACAGCAACGGGGGCAGGTGCTGGTAGGCGGCCAGCAACATAAATGGCCGCTCGCCACCTCCACTTTAACTAGCGCTGCCCCAGCCGCAGGTAGGCCCCCCTGACCCCGGCGGACATAGCGTCTGGCGGTAAGTCAGGGGGCGCCACCCAGTATTACAGCTGGGGCGCTGCGCACGGCGATGACGTCAGCGCCGTGTGACGCTAATGGTCAGTGGCGCCGCGCCCAGGCGCTAGTTGATTTGCGCCCTCTTAGGGTGCTAACTGGAGGCGCAAATCAACCGTATTTAGCCCCCTAAGAGTTAAGGAAAAGGGTATGATTGGTTAGGGATGGAAAGGAAGTCTTGTGGGGATTAAAGGAATGGCAGAGACATAAATGAGTACCTTGCCTTGGTTTGCACAGCAGAGTATGGTAATGGAATGAAATGGTGCAAAGAGAAGGAAACGGAACAATTAGATAGGATAGCTATAGATAAGGAGGTAGTACTGGTAAAACTGGTAGAAATCAGAAGTGAAAAAGGCACAAGGCCCTGATAGCATGCATCAAAGAATGATAGGGGAAGTCGGAGAGCAAATCGCATAGGCTGTGATCACAATCTTTCAAACATCCTTGGATATGGAACTTGTGCCAGAGGATTGGAAGGTTGCCAATATAACACTTATTCAAAAAGAAAGGAAGAGCGAGGCCAGTTACTCTAACTGGTAGTGGTTCAAAAAGCTGTAATACTGGATAAAATTAATGCCCTTGAGAAAGATATGGGTTAATTAAGTGCAGCAGCATGGATATGCAATAGGCAAGTTGTGACTGGCAAATTTGACGGTTCTTTGGCGAAATAAAAAGAATGACTTGAATTTATATAGCGCCTTTCACGACCTCAGGACATCCCAAAGTGATTTACATCCAATGAAGTACTTTTGAAGTGCAGTCACTGTTGTAATGTAAGATAATATAATATTAGTTGCAAAACTAGAGTATATCTCCCCCTCCCCCTCCCCCCCACTCTGTCCCTCCCCTCTTCACACCCTCACGATGTCTCCATTATTCCCCACCCTCTAACTCTGCTTCATCTGAAATATTCAAACTCTTGACTCCCTGAATGCCATGCCACAAGTAATCGACTAGTGTGTAATTTATATAAAACCAATAGGGACTTGGGTGTAGCAGGCAAAATATCAACCTTTGCCGATGAGGCAAAAATAGGGAGAATGGTTAACTAAAGAGGATGTAAGCGACTTCAGGAGGATATAGACAGGTTTGTAGATGGGGCAGAAATCAGACAGAATTTGATGTGGAGACATGTGAGATGCTGCATTTTGGCAGAAAGAATAAGAGGAGGAAATATACATTAAATGATGACGCTTCAAAATGAGCAGAGAAAGTTAAAGGTTCAGATTATCAAACCTTTAAAAGAAAACAACATATGGATCCTCGGTTTATAAATAGTGGCATTGAGTACAAAAGCAGAGAGGTAATGTTAAACCAATATAAATCGTTGGTTTAACTGCAGTTCGAATATTGTGTTGCGCTTTGCTTGTCTTCACTTTAGGAAGGATGTCAAGGCCATGGAAGAGGGGTCACTAGGATGACACCAGGGATGAGCAGCTTTAGGTATATGGAGAGTGTTATAAATTCGAGTCTGCCGTAGATACCTTCTCCGGTTCAGTGACATCAGCTGCTCTTGTAGGCAGTCTAAACATCTTACTTTTACGGGAGTTGACTACTTGTACAGTAGTATCCCCTTGTGATCGGAACAGGATATTCATGTCATTTGTATGGGTAGTTCATCAAAGGTGGACTGAACAAACACTTGGTTAAACGAGGCCAGATATGAATTGTTGAGCTGCTTTATTTCACAGTAAACTGAATATACGGAAGAGCAGTCTGAGCGGACTTGCTTCATTTAATCTGGACAACTTATCTTTGCGTAGTTAAAATAAAGAACGAGTCATGCTTTCCCATATTAGTCTTGCTTGACATAAACAATATGGCTTCTAACTGACCTCAATCATCTGTAACCTCCCGGGCTCTGTGAAAGCGCTCTCATCTTTCTCTTGAACAAACCTAACTGCTTTTGCAACTTTCCTGTTTCAAAAGCCTTTACCGCATGTGTCTGTTTCCGTATTTTATCTCTCGCTGCTCACAGCCAGGAAAGGAAGACCAGTCAACCGCATATTGATTACCCAACTGCAAATTATTCACAGTCCATGAGGAAACATCAAACTCATTAGCATCTTAACTACCTATCGCCTCATTTACATGAATACACTATTCTTTAAAGCAATATTTAAAGTAACTCTTTTTCCAAATCTTTTCTGTGGAAAATGGGCAAAAGATCCCAAATGTGACAGGGAGATTGAGGGGGCAAGGGCAGGGGAAGGACACTAAATTGATAGCTCTTTCAGAGAGCTGGCACAAGCAAGACGGGCTGAATGTCTTCCTCATTCTATAAACTTCTGAATCTATGGTACTGATGTCGAGAGCTCGCTGCTCATTCAGCTAGAGGGAGAGGTGAATGTGAAAGTTAATGTTATATTCTGCGTTTTTTTCTGTTAAGATCCTGACTGTCCCCTCCGAGATGCAGCCAATCGGAAAATACCCAAGCTCTCTGTCAAGGTAAGGAGTACAATTACAGTAAATAGCTTCCTAAGGGGTAATAAGTAGGAGATTGAAGTAGTATTTGAACTACTATACATTAACGAATAATATATTGAATTATTTTTTGTACCACTGCAGGGATGTACGGTGGGAATTAGCTTATCAACTGTTTAAACCAGCAAGTGATGTCCATTGTACAGTGCAGGATGGACTGCTGTGTACTTTGTTAAAACCTTTTGTTTGTTATACTGCGCACACGTTTGCAGTCAGAAAGCTGGAAACTCTTCGGTTGTTCCCAAGTGATCTTGTCTAACCATTTAGAAACATAGAAAAAATAGGCCCTTCGAGCCTGCTCCGCCATTCAATATGATCATGGCTGATCCTCTATCTCAATACCATATTCCCGCTCTCTCCCCATACCCCGTGATGCCTTTTGTGTCTTGAAATCTATCTCCTTCTTAAATATATTCAGTGACTTGACCTCCACAGCTTTCTGTGGTAGAGAATTCCACAGGTTCACCACCCTCTGAGTGAAGAAATTTCTCCTCATCTCAGTCCTAAATGTCCTACCCCGTATCCTGAGACTGTGACCCCTCGTTCTCGACCCCCCAGCCAGGGGAAACATCCTCCCTGCATCCAGTCTGTCTAGCCCTGTCAGAATTTTATACGTTTCAATGAGATCCCCTCTCATTCTTCTAAACTCTAGTGAATACAGGCCTAGTCAACCCAATCTCTCCTCATATGACAGTCCTGCCATCCCAGGAATCAGTCTGGTGAACCTTCACTGCATTCCCTCTATGGCAAGTATATCCTTTCTTAGGTAAGGAGACCAAAACTGCACACAGTACTCCAGGTGCGGTCTCACCAAGGTCCTGTGCAACTGTAGTAAGACATCCTTGCTCCTGTACTCAAATCCTCTTGCAATGAAGGCCAACATACCATTTGCCTTCCTAACTGCTTGCTGCACCTTTGCTTTCAGTGACTGGTGTACCAGGACACCCAGGTCCCTCTGTACATCAACATTTCCCAATCTATCACCATTTAAATAATACTCTGTCTTTCTGCTTTTCCTACAGAAGTGGATAACTTCACATTTATCCACGTTATACTGCATCTGCCATGTATCTGCCCACTCACTCAACTTGTCTAAATCGCCTTGAAGCTTCTTTGCATCCTCCTCCTCAACTCACAATCCCACCTAGTTTTGTATCGTCAGCAAACTTGGAAATATTACATTTGGTTCCCTCATCCAGATCATTGATATATATTGTGAATAGCTGGGGCCCAAGCACTGATCCCTGCGGTACCCCACTAGTCACCGCCTGCCATCCCGAAAAAGACCCATTTATTCCTACTCTCTGTTTCCTGTCTGTTAACCAATTTTCAATCCATGTCAGTATATTACCCCCAATCCCATGTGCTTTAATTTTGCACACTAACCTCTTATGTGGGACTTTATCAAAGGCCTTCTGAAAATCCAAATACACCACATCCACTGGTTCTCCCTTGTCTATTCTACCAGTTACAACCTCAAAAAAACTCCAGTAGGTTTGTCAAACACGATTTCCCTTTCATAAATCCATGTTGACTTTGTCTGATCCCGTTGATATTTTCTAAGTGTCCTGTTAGCACATCCTTTATAATAGACTCTAGCATTTTCCCTACTACTGATGTTAGGCTAACCGGTCTGTAGTTCTCTGTTTTCTCTCTCCCTCCTTTTTTAAATAGTGGGGTTACATTTGCCACCCTCCAATCTGCAGGAACTGTTCCATAATCTATAGAATTTTGGAAGATGACAACCAATGCATCCACTATTTCCATGGCTACCTCTTTTAGTACTCTGGGATGCAGATTATCAGGCCCTGGGGATTTATCAGCTTTCAGTTCCATTAATTTCTCCAGCACTATTTTTTTACTAATACTAATTTCCTTTAATTCCTCCTTCTCACTAGACCCTTGGTTCCCTAGTATTTCTGGGAAGTTATTTGTGTCCTCTTCCGTGAAGACAGAACCAAAGTATTTGCTTAATTGCTCTGCCATTTCCTTGTTCCCCATTATAAATTCTCCTGTTTCTGACTGTAAGGGACCTACATTTGTCTTCACTAATCGTTTTCTTTTTACATACTTGTAGAAGCTTTTACAATCCGCTTTTATGTTCCTTGCAAGTTTACTCCCATACTCTATTTTTCCCCTCTTAATCAATCTCTTGGTCCTTTTTTGCTGAACTCTAAACTGCTCCCAATCCTCAGGCTTGCTACTTTTTCTGGCAACTTTATATGACTCCTCTTTGGATCTAATACTATCCTTAATTTCTTTTGTTAGCCATGGTTGGGCCGCTTTTCCTTTTGTGTTTTTGTGCCAGAAAGGAATGTATAACTGTTGCAATTCATGCATTCGTTCCTTAAATGTTAACCATTGCCTATCCATTGTCATGCCTTTTAATGAAGCTCCCCAATCTATCATAGCCAACTCACTCCTCATACCATCGTAGTTTCCTTTGTTTAGATTTAGGACCCTAGTTTTGGATTGGACTTCTTCACTTTCCATTTTAATGAAGAATTCTATCATGTTATGGTCACTCATCCCTAAAGGACCCCGCACAACAAGATTATTAATTAATCCCTTCTCATTGCACAATACCCAATCTAGGATAGCCTGTTCCCTAGTTGGCTCCTCAACGTACTGGTCTAAAAAACCATCTCGTACACACTCCAGGAATTCATCCTCCACAGTATTATTGTTAATTTGGTTTGGCCAGTCTATATGTAGATTAAAGTCACCCATGATTACTGTAGTACCCTTGTTACATGCATCTCTAATTTCCTGTTTGATGCCATCCCCAACATTACCACTACTCTTTGGAGGCCTATAGACAACTCCCACCAATGTTTTCTGCCCCTTGGTGCTTCTTAGCTCCACCCAGACTGATTCTGCATCTTTATTTTCTGAGCCAATATCCTTTCTCACTATTGCTCTGATTTCATCCTTTACTAACAAGGCCACCCCACCTCCTTTTCCTTTTCGCCTGTCCTTCCTAAATATCGAATATCCTTGGATATTCAGCTCCCAGCCTTGGTCACCCTGCAGCCATGTCTCCGTAATTGCAATTATATCGTATCCGTTTACATCTATTTGTGCTGTTAATTCGTCTACCTTATTACGAATGCTTCGTGCATTCAGATACAGTGCCTTTAGATTTGTCTTTTTAACATTTTTAGACATCTTAACATTTTTTTTTTACTATGGCCCTATTTGTCTTATTACCATTTTTTCTTACCCGGACCCTATTTGCTAGTACACTCCTTTGTTTGTACGCTCTGTCCCTTCCTGACACAATCTGGTTATCCTTACTCCAATCACTTTCCTGCACTGCTTCCTTGTCTTTTCTCTTGGTCCAACGGAACCGCTCTCTCTTTCCCCAGTACTGGTGCCAGTGCCCCACGAATCGAAAACCACTTCTCCCACACCAATCTTTGAGCCACGATTTCATCGCCCTGATCCTATTGACCCTATGCCAATTTGCTCGTGGCTCCGGTAATAATCCAGAGATTATGATCTTTGTGGTTCTGCTTTTTAATTTAGTCCCTAGCTGCTCAAACACTCTCAGCAGAACCTCTTTCTTTGTCCTACCTATGTCGTTGGTACCTACGTGGACCACGACAACTGGACCCTCCCCCTCCCACTCCAAGTTCTTCTCCAATCCGGAGGAGATTTCCTTTACCCTGGCACCGAGTAGGCAACATAGCCTTCAGGACTCACGCTCCTGGCTGCAAAGAACAGTGTCTATCCTCCTAACTATACTGTCACCTACTACAACCACCTTCCTTTTTACTCCCCCCCACTTGAACGGCTTCCTGTACCACGGTGCCGTGGTCTGTTTGCTCGTCCTCCCCGCAGTCCCCGCACTGGTCCACAAGGATTGCAAGAACCTCGAATCTATTGGACAAGTGCAGGGAGTGAGGCTCCTGCAATACTGCCTCCTGGATCCCCGTACCTGCCTCACTCGCAGTCACACCCTCCTGTCCCTGACCACATGCGTGTCAATTCTAAAGCATTTAATCTAAGGGGTGTGGCTGCCTCCTGGAGCAAAAGGTCCAGGTAACTTTCTCCCTCCCTGATGCATCGCAATGTCTGCAGCTCGGACTCCAGCTCCTCAACTTGGAGCCGAAGTTCCTCGAGCCGCAGACACTTAGCGCAGATGTAGTCGCCCTGGACAAAAATGTCCACAAGCTCCCACATATTGCAGCAGCAACACATCTCCTGTTCTCCCATTATTTTATTTGTTTAATTAATTAGTTTAGTATTAATCAAATTCTTTACCTCGTTTAGTTTATTAAATTAAGTGTAGTTTTTTAAATTTAGTTGTATGTTATATGTTAACTTAAAACTTAGCCCCAGTCACTATCTTAAAACTTAGCCCACAGTCACTATCTTAAAACTTAGCCCACAGTCACTACCAATCACTTACCTGCCTTACCTGTAACGTCACACTGCCGTTTTCTCTTGTTGATACAGGTCTGTTGCTGCTTTTATCCCCGCTCTCGGGCCTTGGTCTGCTCCCGCTCAGGTCCGCTGCCGCTCTGCGGGAGAAGTTACGAAAAGCAAGCACCTCCTTCCCCCACTTCACCGAACTCCCACACTTTCCAAACTCGCAGTTATTCACTCTGTGCTGCTGCACTCATTTCTTACTAGGTGTTGCCTCTACACACTGGTCTGTCAGTTTCACTCACTATTACATGTTGATCTACAACAAGGAGTAATTTGGAAAAAGACTTTCTCACTAGTTATTTGTCATAGCAGCACTGCAAAGGATATCTGATCTTTGCAGAACGCTGAATGTTCAGACTGGCAAGAATGGATAAGCATTGTTGACTGGAAGTTTTTCCATCTACCTTTTGCTACTTGTTTATCACAGTGTGGTTCACATCTGATTATAAAGTCGCCAGCAGAAAGAACAGCAATGAAAGAATGAGGAAGATAGCTAGATCCATGAGGGCTCAGTTGGTAAAGACAGTGTGCAACTGAGCCGTGCAGACCAGATGGTCCCAGGTTTTATTTGTGGCAGGTGATGAGTTAACTGATTTCAGCCAGGCTGGCAATAGAGTTGCTCCAACTGACCTGAAAGCCCTTGTGCGAGGGAGGGTAACTAACCCAGGGGTTCTGTTCCTGATCACTATCACTGTTGCATGTTGCTCTGTAACAAGGAAGGAGTACTTGGGGAAAAATACTACCTCAAGGGTTTAGTTATTTGATACGGCAAAGTTTCTACGATGAGTTGGCTGATTTCAACCAGGTTGGCAGTAAGGAACTACAATTGGTCCTTAAGCTAGGAAGGGGATAATCAGCCAGGCCTTGTGCTTCTCATCATTGTCCAGTCACCCCTGCTGGGAAGTGCGAGTGTGTAGGACAGGATCAAGCTTGTCTTTGATGTCCTCCGCTCTTATAATTACTATCTATGTCATACATAGACACTAGATGCTTGGGGGAGGTCTTGCAGGGCAAGAGCTGTAGAATCACACCCTAAAAGAATTTGCTTTCAGGTGAGAAGGGGGTGAGAAAACTGACCAAAATGAAAAGGGCCAACTCCTGCATCAGTGCTGATGTAAAGCCTTCCTCAGAAGATTCCTTGATCAAGTATCCAGCTCAGCATCTCACCAGGATCTCTTTTATTGAGAATCTTAGCTGAAGGGCCATGGCCCCATGAAGCAAGACACCACCATAATTGAAGAGAGTAAGAGAGAAGCCGAGGTAAATCACCTAGGTATTGGGTGACGTGAGGCTTGGGTTTTAAAAGCCTATAGGAGGAAGAAGGAGGGAGGTAACAGGTTCTATAATATTGAAGTCCTGAGAAAGGATGAGTAGGCGAGGAATGGAATGAGTTTTGATTTCACGAAACAACTTACATTTGTTTAGTGCCTTTAATGTCGAAAAACGTCCCAAGGTTCTTTAGAGGTGTAATCAAATAAATGGACCCCGAGCTAAAGGAGGGATATTATGAGGGCTGACCAAAAGCTCCATTTAAGATGAAGGTCCACCACCACTACCTTCTCAGGGAAACTAGGGATGGGCGATAAATGCCAACGATGCACTTATCCTGAAAATGAATTTTTAAAGTACTAGTGTCGATATCAAGTACTGCCACATCAGGTAAAGCTCCCTCTACTCTGCCGCAGCAATGTGCCTCAGCCTCAACCTGAGAGCACTTCCGACTGCACTGGTGAGATAGTTTTCCATTTCCTGCACCAACCATCCTGTTTCCTCTGAGTGAGATTGACAGTTTAGTGCTAATTCGTGCCAAACTTGGGGCTGAGAGTGCTCGGAACCGGATTGAAACTGCCCAACTTTTCTTGTATAGCCAGCAGACAGAGGAGACTTTTCATCCCATAATATTGGCTTGGATTTGAACCCAGGGTCTCTGTTATAATGCGATTATTTTAGTTGAAGAAGTTGCAAGTGTTCAAAGGTTAATGTGATTGGTTGTGTTGGCTGTTTTCTTTACCTGGGGTGGGGGGCGGGGGGGGGGGTTGCCCACAGCAAGGGACTTGCATTTATATAGAGCCTTTCACGACCTCAGCACATCCCAAAGTGCTTTGCAGTCACTGCTGTAATGTAGGGAACCGCAGTAACCAAGTTTGTGAACTAACTCTTTTGCCTTTCTCCTTTTTTTGCGGTGTTTGCCACTGCTGTCTGCTGCATCAGGCACGAGAACATTGTCTTCACATGTTGGAAGAGGCACTGACCAAGAATAAACAGCAGGGTGTTGCAAAACCCGAGTGGTAGGTAAAGTATGCAGCAGCCAAGTGCACACATGGATATTATTCTACACAACCATAACAACTTGCATTTATATAGCTCCTTTAATGTAGTAAAACGTCCCAAGATACTTCACGGGAGCGTAATCAAACAAAAATTGATACTGAGGCAAACATTAGGACAGGTGACCAAAAGCTTGGGTTAGGTTTTAAGGAGGGTGTTAAAGGAAGAGAGAGAGAGAGGCAGAGAGGTTTGAGGAGGGAATTCCAGAGCTTAGGCCCTAGACAGCTGAAGGCACGGCCACAATGGTGGGGCAAAGGAAGAGCACAAAACTGTGTTCTTACTCAGATGCCTTTATACTTTCATAAGTTTGCACTATAACCTGTCTTCCACTCACTAAGACATTAGATCCTTATGTCAATGAGGTCTTTGTGTGCCTATTGTGCCAATGTGCACTCTCTCTCAAGTATCTGGATTAACACAGCTGATCTATATACATGCACTGATGCCCATCTCCTCTCTCACTAATAGGGCTGACCCTCATTCATGTGCCGTAGAGATGGAATATGAAGCTTTCAAAATCACCAAGATGGCTAACTTATACAAAGCACTGGTGCTGAGAAAGGTAGGTGAACAAAATGATGCATTGTTGGGGACCTACTACATTTTCATACAGTGTAACTTGTAAGCATATTTACATAATGTCAGTACGTAGCAAGCCCAACAAGAGAGGGCGTGGTTCTGGACCTTTTTTAAAAATTCGTTTATGGGATGTGGGCATCGCTGGCAAGGCCAGCATTTATTGCTCATCCCTAATTGCCCTTGAGAAGGTGGTGGTGAGCTGTCGCCTTGAACCGCTGCAGTCCGTGTGGTGAAGGTACTCCCACAGTGCTGTTAGGGAGGGAGTTCCAGGATTTTGACCCAGTGACAATTAAGGATCGGCGATATACTTCTAAGTCAGGATGGTGTGTGACTTGAAGGGGAACTTGGAGGTGGTGGTGTTACCATGCGCCTGCTGCCCTTGTCCTTCTAGGTGGAAGTGGTCACGGAGGTGCTGCCGAAGAAGCCTTGGTGAGTTGCTGCAGTGCATCTTGTAGATGGTACACACTGCAGCCACGGTACGCCGGTGGTGGAGAGAGTGAATGTTTAAGGTGGTGGATGAGGTGTCAATCAAGCAGGCTGCTTTGTCCTGGATGGTGTCGAGCTTCTTGAGTGTTGTTGGAGCTGCACTCATCCAGGCAAGTGGAGAGTATTCCATCACACTCCTTACTTGTGCCTTGTAGATGGTGGAAAGGCTTTGGGGAGTCAGGAGGTGAGACACTTGCCGCAGAATACCTAGCCTCTGACCTGCTCTTGTTGCCACAGTATTTATGTGGCTGGTCCAGTTAAGTTTCTGGTCAATGGTGACCCCCAGGATGTTGATGGTGGGGGATTCGGCGATGGTAATGCCGTTGAATGTCAAGGGGAGGTGGTTAGACTCTCGTTTGTTGGAGATAGTCATTGCCTGGCACTTCTGTGGCGCGAATGTTACCTGCCACTTATCAGCCCAAGCCTGAACGTCGTCCAGGTCTTGTTGCATGCGGGCATGGACTGCTTCATTATCTGAGGAGTTGTGAATGGTGCTGAACACTGTGCAGTCATCAGCGAACATCCCCATTTCTGACCTTATGTTGGAGGGAAGGTCATTGATGAAGCAGCTGAAGATGGTTGGGCCTCAGACCTAGTTTCAGGGAGTGAAGCTGGGCAGGTGGAAAGAGTATCAGTGGGAGAGCATATTGGTGGTAGTGATCATAATTCAGTTAGATTTAGCGTAGTTATGGAAAAGGACAAGGATAGACTAGGAATAAAAGTTCTCAATTGGGGATTCGTTAATTTTACTGAGATGTGATTTAGCCAAAGTGGACTGGAGACAGAAACTTGAACGTAAATCAGTGTCAGAGCAGTGGGAGGCATTCAAGGAGGAGATAGTGAGGGTTCAGAGCAAGTATGTTCCCTCAAAGAAAAAGGGTGGGGCTAACAAATTTAGAGCTCCCTGGATGTCAAGGGGCATCCTTCATCGTCGCTGGGTCAAAATCCTGGAACTCCCTCCCTAACAGCACTGTGGGAGTACCATAAGAACATAAGAAATAGGAGCAGGAGTAGGCCATTCGGCCCTTCGAGCCTGCTCCGTCATTCAATGAGATCATGGCTGATCTGCCTCAACTCCATTCACCGGCCCTATCGCCATATCCCTTGAAGCCCTTACTAGTCAGTAATCTATCGACTTCTGTTTTGAATATACCCAATGACTGAGCCTCCACAGCCCTCTGGGGTAGAGAATTCCAAAGATTCACCACCCTCTGTGTGAAGAAATTTCTTCTCATCTCAGTCCTGAATGACCTACCCTTTATCCTGAGGCTGTGGCCCCTGGTTCTAGATTCCCCAGCCAAGGGAAACATTCTCCCAGCATCCACCCTATCAAGCCCTGTAATAATTTTGTATGCTTCAATGAGATCCCCTCATTCTTCTGAATTAAAGAGAATAAAGGCCTAGTTTACTCAATCTCTTCTCATACGACAGTCCCGCCATCCCAGGAATCAATCTCGTGAACCTTCGTTGCACTCCCTCTATGGCGAGTATATCCTTCCTTAGGTAAGGAGACCAAAATTGTACACAGTACTCCAGGTGTGGTCTCATCAAGGCCCTATATAATTGGAGTAAGACTTCTTTACTCCTGTACTCAAATCCTCTTGTAATGAAGGCCAGCATACCATTTGCCTTCCTAATGGCTTGCTGCACCTGCACATTCACTTTCAGTGACTCATGTTCAAGGACACCCAGGTCCCTTTGAGCATCTGCATTCCCCAATCTTTCACCATTTAGGAAATACTCTCCCTTTCTGTTTTTTCTACCAAAGTGGATAACTTCACATTTATCCACATTATATTCCATCTGCCATGTTCTCGCCCACTCACTGAGCCTGTCGAGATCCCCTTGAAGCCTCTTCACATCCTCTTCACAACTGACACTGCCACCTAGCTTTGTATCATCAGCAAATTTGGAAATGTTACATTTAGTCCCCTCATCCAAATCATTGCTATAGATTGTGAATAGCTGGGGCCCAAGCACCGATCCTTGCGGTACCCCACTAGTCACAGCCTGCCATCCTGAAAAAGACCCGTTTATCCCTACTCTTTGTTTTCTGTCTGTTAACCAATTCTCAATCCATGCTAGTATATTACCCCCAATTCCATGTGCCCTAATTTTGTTCACCAACCTCTTGTGTGGGACCTTATCGAAGGCCTTCTGAAAATCTAAATACACCACATCTACCGGTTCCCCTTTGTCTACTCCACTAGTTACATCCTCAAAGAACTCCAATAGGTTTGTTAAACAGGATTTTCCTTTCATAAATCCATGTTGACTCTGCCCAATCTTACTATTAGTTTCTAAGTGCCCAGTTATTCCATCCTTTATAATAAATTCCAGCATTTTCCCAACTACTGATGTGAGGCTAACAGGTCTGTAGTTTCCCGTTTTCTCTCTCCCTCCTTTCTTAAATAGCTTCACCACACAGACTGCAGCGGTTCAAGAAGGCGGCTCACCACCACCGTCTCAAGGGCAATTAGGGATGGGCAATAAATGCTGGCCTTGCCAGTGACGCCCACATCCCAGAACAAATTTTTTTTAAAATACAGGGAAGGATAAAGGAAAAAAAGGGAAGCTTATGACAAATACCATGGGCTCAATACTGCAGAAACCCTAGAGGAGTATAGAAAGTGTAGGGGTGAAATTAAAAAGGAAATTAGGCAAGCAAAGAGAGGGCATGAAAAATTATTGGCAAGGAAAACCCAAAGATGTTTTATAAATACATTAAGAGCAAGAGGATAACAAAAGTAAGAGTAGGGCCTATTAGGGACCATAAAGGTAACCTGTGTGTGGAGGCTGGAAGACATGGGTATGGTTCTTAATGAATACTTTGCGTCTGTTTTCACAAAAGAGAGGGACGATGCAGAAATTGCAATCCGGGAGGAGGAGTATGAAATATTAAATGAAATAAGCATAGTGAAAGAGGAAGTATAGGGGTTCAGCATTTTTGAAAATGGATAAATCCCAGGCCCAGATGAAGTGTATCCCAGACTGTTAAGAGAAGTAAGAGAGGAAATAGCAGAGGCTCTGATCATTTTTAAATCCTCTCTGGCTACAGGTGTGGTGCCGGAAAACTGCTAACGTGGTACCGTTGTTTAAAAATGGAGAAAGGGATAGACCGAGTAATTACAGGCCAGTCAGCCTAACCTCGGTGGTGGGAAAATTATTGGAAAAAATTCTGAGGGACAGGATAAATCTTCATTTGGAAAGACATGGATTAATCAGGAACAGTCAGCATGGATTTGTTAAGGGAAGGTCCTGTCTGACTAACTGTATTGAATTTTTGAGGAGGTAACAAGGAGGGTAGTGCGTTTGATGTAGTCTATATGGATTTTAGCAAGGCTTTTGATAAGGTCCCACATAGTAGGCTGGTCACGAAAGTAAAAGCCCATGGGATCCAAGGCAAAGTGGCAAGTTGGATCAAAATTGGCTCAGAGGCAGGAAACAAAGGGTAATGGTCGAAGGGTGTTTTTGTGACTGAAAGGCTGTTTCCAGTGGGGTTCCGCAGGGCTCAGTACTGGGTCCTTTGCTTTTTGTGGTATATATCAATGATTTGGAGTTGAATGTAGGAAGTATGATTAAGGAGTTTGCAGATGATACAAAAATTGGCCTGTGGTTGATAATGAAGAAGAAAGCTGCAGACTGCAGGAAGATATCAATGGACTGGTCAGGTGGGCAGAACAGTGGCAAATGGAATTCAATCTGGAGAAGTGTGAGGTAATGAATTTGTGGAGGGCTAACAAGGCAAGGGAATACACATTAAATGGTAGGACACTGAAAAGTGCAGAGGATCAGAGGGACCTTGGAGTGCATGTCAGGTAGCAGGACAGGTAGATAAGGTGGTTAAGAAGGCATACGGGATACTTGCCTTTATTAGCTGAGGCATAGAATATAAGAGCAGGGAGGTTATGCTTGAACTGTATGAAACACTAGTTAAGCTACAGCTAGAATACTGCGTGCCATTCTGGTCACCACATTACAGGAAGGATGTGATTGCACTAGAGGGGGTGCAGAGGAGATTTACGAGGATGTTGCCTGGACTGGGAAATCTTAGCTATGAGGAAAGATTGGATAGGCTGGGGTTGTTTTCTTTGGAACAGAGGAGGCTGAGGGGAGACCTAATTGAGGTGTATAAAATTATGAGGGCCCTAGATAGTGGATAGGAAGGACCTATTTCCCTTAGCAGAGGGGTCGATAACCAGGAGGCATAGATTTAAAGTAATTGGTCGGAGGTTTAGAGGGGATTTGAGGAGATTTTTTTTCACCCAGAGGGTGGTGGGGGTCTGGAACTCACTGCCTGAATGGGTGGTAGAGGCAGAAACCCTCATCACAAATAAAAAGTACTTGGATATGCACTTGAAGTGCCGTAACCTACAAGGATACGGACTAAGTGCTGGAAAGTGGGATTAGGCTCTTTGTCGGACGGCACGGACAAGATGGGCCGAATGGCCTCTTTCTGTGCTGTAAATTTCTATGATTCTATGATAATTATACATGACTATCAACAGCCAAACATTTTGTTGTAACTAGGGGAGGGGCCAGCGGGATGAGGAGATTAAAAAGAATTCAGAACCTGTAGCAACCCAGTAACATACAGTATTTAGAAGAGGGTTACAATTGAGAGCTTTAGCCTTAGAATGAGAGACTGTTCTAACTGAAAGCCTTATAATGAGGATGGGATGTAGTTATAATTGGGAACCTTGTAATACGAGTAGAGTATGCAATTAAAATTGAATTTTAACTGAGAGCTTCATAAGTGTGGGGTATGACGGTGTTAAAATGAGAGATGTTGTGAAGCATGCTGCCCCATTAATCTGGAGCAGGCCTGTGCATTGCATGGTGTCATGATGTACAGTAAAGGTTGTTTTGTATGCGTTGGCTTTAAAGTGAGGATTGATGGCCTCAATGTTTGGCTTGCACTGTTAGCATAGAGTGGAGTGAGGCGAGATTACATGGGGAATGAGAATGTTCGCTTTCATAATGGCATTTTCTTCAAGGCAACAGAATTAATAACAAAATACATACCTTTTGTTGCATTGCAGACGAGTGCCTTGTTATATGACACTATGAAACTGATAATAAAATGCATCTCATTCTACAGTTTTTCACAGAGCATGCCTCTGCTGGTTTTAGTGCTGTTTAATCAATTACTTCGTCAGTTTAACACCAGTTATGGGGAAGTTACTGGAATCTGTCATCAGATACAGAGTGACCGAGCCCGTGGACAGGTATCAGTTGATCAGAGGGAGTCAGCATGGATTTGTGAAGCGTAGGTCATGTCTGACTAATCTAGTTGAATTTTTTGAGGAGGCCACTCAGCATGATGGATAGGGGAGCGTCTATGGATGTTGTCTATATGGACTTCCAGAAGGCATTTGATATGGTTCCGCACAAGGGATAAATAGCAAAAATGAGAGCGTGTGGAATTGGAGTTAACTCGTTACATGGGTTGGTAAATGGCAGGACGTGATAACTGGTATTCTCCAGGGATCCGTACTGAGGCCTCAGCTTTTCACCATAGATATCAATGACATAGATGAAAGAATGGAGAGTTGTATATCCAAGTTTGCAGATGACACTAAGTTAGGAGGCACAGTAAGTTGTGTAGATGGGAGTAGTTTGTTACAAAGGGACATAGACAGACTAAGTGAGTGGCCAAAACAGTGGCAAATGGAGTTCAATGTGGGGGAGTGTGAAGTCATCCATTTTGCATCTGAGACAAATCAGAATATTTTCTTCAATGGTGAAAGACGAGGCGCTGTGGAGGAGTTTAGAGATTTAGGTGTCCATGTACACAAATCATTTAAAGCTAGTGTGCAAGTATAAAAAGTAATCAAAACACTTCATGGAATGTTGGCCTTTATCTCAAGGGGATTGGAGTTCAAGAGTGAGCAAGTGATGCTTCAGTTGTACAGAGTCTTGGTTCGACCCCATCTGGAGTATAGCATTCAGTCCTGGGCACCGCACCTCAGGAAAGATATACTGGCCTTCGAGAGGCTGCAGTGTAGATTCACCAGAATGATACTCGGGCTTAAAGGGTTAAATTATGAGGACAGGTTGCATAAACTTGGCTTAGATTTGCTTGAGTTTAGAAGTTTGAGGGGCGATCTAATCTAGGTTTTTAAAATGACAAAGGGATTCAATAGGGTAGATACAGAGAAACTGTTTGCTCTGGTAGGGAATCCAGAACAAGGGGGCACAATCTCCTGTTCCTATGTTACTTGTTGCTTCTTTCAGGTTGCAGAGATTAATAAGTCATCCCAAGATGAGCCGTTGCATCCACAACTGTCAGAAATGGACACTACGGCATCAACAGTGACAACAGCAGACCGTGACAAAGATAGTGAAACATTTATTTCCGCCTCACAGCTCTATTCTGTGAGTACATCTCTTGTCTCTTCGTGGAGGAGTGTAATCCCCTCTGTCTTTTCTAATGTGTCTGGGTTAGGGGGGATTTGAGATCTCACAACACACTTCCTGCTCCCTGAAACCTCACTGCGCTAAACACATCACAACCTTCCATTCCAACTCATTCTTTCGCAGGACTTTAAAACTATGGACACTCCCTTAGTCTCTCCTTCTTCCTACAATCTACAGGCTTTTATAACCCCAGCTTGGCATCATCTAATCACTACTTCCTGATTTACTTCATCTTCTCTTTGCTCCTTGTAACCCTGGTGGCGTCTCTCAAAGTGGCCTTTCACCTTTCCACTTACGCTTTTCCATTTAATTTTTTTTATGAATGTGGTGTGACCTTATCCCTCATACTATTTTTAAATGACTATTTATATATTTGTTACAAAGTGTAGCTCTATCCCAGCCAGTTTCCTTTAGGTCAGATGGTGAGAGGTGCAGCATGGACACTGTTGCACATGCTGCCTGGCTGCAGGTAGGTGGCTGTGTTCGGCCACAGTCTGCTCAGCCCATTGCTTGTAAAACGGTGGCATTGCTGGAGTAAAAGGAGCACTGCTCCTCTTGGAATTTTAAAGCACACTGTAATGCAGTATACGTACACCTCTAATCCTGGTAAATACACGTAGAACTGGACATTAGGAACTCCACACTGATGATACCAGATTATTCCCATTCCCTTAGGCTGTACGATTTTTTTTTCATTAAACTGTTCCTCCTTCCTGTTTCTTTTCTTCCCTGTGAGGCAATCCTGCCACATTTCCACTGATCCTAATTGCCAAGCTTGAGGTGCTAGCTGCTGGAATGTGAGCGGGTGACTGCATGGGTATGTGACTTATCTTAAGCTACATCGTGAGCGTCACTGACCTCAAGCCGCTGCCCACTGTATCGTGAGCGTCACTGACCTCAAGCCGCTGCCCACTGTATCGTGAGCGTCACTGACCTCAAGCCGCTGCCCACTGTATCGTGAGCGTCACTGACCTCAAGCCGCTGCCCACTGTATCGTGAGCGTCACTGACCTCAAGCCGCTGCCCACTGTATCGTGAGCGTCACTGACCTCAAGCCGCTGCCCACTGTATCGTGAGCGTCACTGACCTCAAGCCGCTGCCCACTGTATCGTGAGCGTCACTGACCTCAAGCCGCTGCCCACTGTATCGTGAGCGTCACTGACCTCAAGCCGCTGCCCACTGTATCGTGAGCGTCACTGACCTCAAGCCGCTGCCCACTGTATCGTGAGCGTCACTGACCTCAAGCCGCTGCCTGCTGTGTCGTGAGCGTCACTGACCTCAAGCCGCTGCCCACTGTATCGTGAGCGTCACTGACCTCAAGCCGCTGCCCACTGTATCGTGAGCGTCACTGACCTCAAGCCGCTGCCCACTGTATCGTGAGCGTCACTGACCTCAAGCCGCTGCCCACTGTATCGTGAGCGTCACTGACCTCAAGCCGCTGCCCACTGTATCGTGAGCGTCACTGACCTCAAGCCGCTGCCCACTGTATCGTGAGCGTCACTGACCTCAAGCCACTGCCCACTGTATCGTGAGCGTCACTGACCTCAAGCCGCTGCCCACTGTATCGTGAGCGTCACTGACCTCAAGCCGCTGCCCACTGTATCGTGAGCGTCACTGACCTCAAGCCACTGCCCACTGTATCGTGAGCGTCACTGACCTCAAGCCGCTGCCCACTGTATCGTGAGCGTCACTGACCTCAAGCCGCTGCCTGCTGTGTTGTGAGCGTCACTGACCTCAAGCCGCTGTGTCGTGAGCGTCACTGACCTCAAGCCGCTGTATCGTGAGCGTCACTGACCTCAAGCCGCTGCCTGCTGTATCGTGAGCGTCACTGACCTCAAGCCACTGCCTGCTGTATCGTGAGCGTCACTGACCTCAAGCCGCTGTGTCGTGAGCGTCACTGACCTCAAGCCGCTGCCTGCTGTATCGTGAGCGTCACTGACCTCAAGCCGCTGCCCACTGTATCGTGAGCGTCACTGACCTCAAGCCGCTGTGTCGTGAGCGTCACTGACCTCAAGCCGCTGTGTCGTGAGCGTCACTGACCTCAAGCCGCTGCCTGCTGTATCGTGAGCGTCACTGACCTCAAGCCGCTGCCTGCTGTATCGTGAGCGTCACTGACCTCAAGCCGCTGTGTCGTGAGCGTCACTGACCTCAAGCCGCTGTGTCGTGAGCGTCACTGACCTCAAGCCGCTGTGTCGTGAGCGTCACTGACCTCAAGCCGCTGTGTCGTGAGCGTCACTGACCTCAAGCCGCTGTGTCGTGAGCGTCACTGACCTCAAGCCGGTGTCGTGAGCGTCACTGACCTCAAGCCGCTGTGTCGTGAGCGTCACTGACCTCAAGCCGCTGTGTCGTGAGCGTCACTGACCTCAAGCCGCTGTGTCGTGAGCGTCACTGACTTCACACTGTACCATAAATACGAGACAGGTGTTGATCTATTTCTGTTTTGCAGTTCAAGCGAAAGCGTGTTGGAGTAGTAGGTCAGAGTTCATCCAGCCCATTCCAGACTGCAGGAGAAATGCTGAAGAGCTCTGTGGCAGTGGCCAATGAGCAGAGGACTGGTGCTCAATCAGAGGGTCAGGTATACCCCTCAAACAGAGCTGGAATGAAAGAAGATACGAGATCACAGGATGTCGCACAACCCTCTGTAGACAGCAATGAGAGAACAGGTCAGTCCTTGCCTCTTCAGGCCAGTCCCAGCAAGAAGAAATCCACTAAAAGGCAACTGCTGGCAGAGAGTGCCAAGAAGGACTCACAGAATATTACCAAATTCTTTCGGCAGAGCAAATCTAACAAGGTAGCAGAGGCTTCAGGCGAGGGCCTTGGTGGCAACTGCAACACCCTTGTGAATGATGCACAGCAAGTGAAGGACAGCAGGAAAGGATCCTCTTCCGTTTGGACCTTGTATAGAGAACTGGAATCTTTTCCAGATCTGGATAAAGTGACTAAGACTGTAAATGTGGAAACAGCGGAGAAACGTCTGCAGTCCTGTCATCATGTGGAGGAAAAGACAAGGTAACTCTCAAAGCTGGGCATTACTGTGTCCCATTACCTGTTACTTCCTGCCTACTGACTTTCTATGCTCATCAAAGTGAGGGATTTTAGGCACCCAGTGTGAGCATCAAGCTTCCTCAACTCTGCCCCCTCAATGGCTAAAGAACTTGCTAAAGAAATTGTACCATTTCCCACATCGGCTGTCCATCCTGTGGCCTTTCTTGGTATGAGAACAATTTTTGTGCTGTGTAACTGGATTGAGGCTGTTCAAATGTATTTCACTAGACCCTTACAGGCAGCAGACATTCTTACAAATCGTTGGTTAGACCTCAGCTGGAGTATTGTGTACAATTCTGGGCACCACACTTTAGGAAGGATGAGGGTACAGAGGAGGTTGACCAGGATGATACCAGGGATGAGGGAGTTCAGTTACGTGGAGAGTCTGGAGAAGCTGGGATTGTTCTCCTTAGAGCAGAGCAGGTTAAGGGGGGGCCAAATAGAGGTATTTAAAATTATGAAGGGTTTTGATTGAGCAAGTATGGAAAAACTGTTTCCTCTGGCAAGTGGATCGGTAACCAGAGGTCACAGATTTAAAATAATTGGCAAAAGAACTAGAGGGGAAATGAGAAATTTCTTCACACACAGGGTTAAGATCGGGGACCCTGAAAGGGTGGTGGAATCAGATTCCGTGGGAACTTTCAAAAGGCAATTGCACATGTACTTGCAGAGGACTAATTTGCAGGGTTATAGGGATAAAGCTGTGGTGTGGGACTAAATTGGACAGCTCTTTCAAAAAGCCGGCACAGGCATGACGGGCCGAATGACGACCTTCTATGCTGTAAGATTTTACAGGTCTTTCATCCAATGAGTCTGTACTGGATTTGAACCCAGCTCCCAGTGGTGAAAGTGTCTAGCACACTGCACCACTCACTCTCCTTAATGTTGGATCTAATCTTTAATTTTCTTTTATAGCATTTATGTAGCCAATAATAACTTGTACAGTTTGACGACCGCTTGGCTCCCGACCTCATTACAGCCTTGGTCCAAACATGGACAAAGGAGCTGAATTCCAGAGGTGAGGTGAGAGTGACTGCCCTTGACATCAAGGCAACATTTGACCGAGTGTGGCATCAAGGAGCCCTAGTCAATGGGAATCAGGGGGAAAACTCTCCACTGGCTGGAGTCATACCTAGCACATCGTCACTGGGTCAAAATCCTGGAACGCCCTACCTAACAGCACTGTGGGAGTACCTTCACCACACGGACTGCAGTGGTTCAAGAAGGCGGCTCACCACCATCTTCTCAAGGGCAATTAGGGATGGGCAATAAATGCTGGCTTTGCCAGCGACGCCCACATCCCATAAAAACGAATTAAAAAAAAAAAAGGAAGATGGTTGTGGTGGTTGAAGGTCAATCATCACAGCCCCAGGACATCACTGCAAGAGTTCCTCAGGGCAGTGTCCTAGGCCCAACCATCTTCAGCTGCTTCATCAATGCCCTTCCCTCCAACATAAGGTCAGAAATGGGGATGTTCGCTGATGACTGCAATGTTCAGCGCCATTCACAGCTCCTCAGATAATGAAGCAGTCCATGCCTGCATGCAACAAGACGTGGACGACATTCAGGCTTGGGCTGATAAGTGGCAGGTAACATTCACGCCACAGAAGTGCCAGGCAATGACCATCTCCAACAAGCGAGAGTCTAACCACCTCCCCTTGACATTCAGCAGCATTACCATCGCCGAATCCCCCACCATCAACATCCTGGGGGTCACTATTGACCAGAAACTTAACTGGACCAGCCACATAAATACTGTGGCAGCAAGAGCAGGTCAGAGGCTAGGTATTCTGCGGCGAGTGTCTCACCTCCTGGCTCCCCAAAGCCTTTCCACCATCTACAAGGCACAAGTAAGGAATGTGATGGAATACTCTCCACTTGCCTGGATGAGTGCAGCTCCAACAGCACTCAAGAAACTCGACACCAACTAGCACAAAGCAGCCCGCTTGATTGGCACCCCATCCACCACCTTAAACATTCACTCCCTCCACCACCGGCGTAACGTGGTTGCAGTGTGCACCATCTACAAGATGCAAGGCTTCTTCGACAGCACCTCCCAAACTTGCGACCTCTTCCACCTAGAAGGACAAGAGCAGCAGGCGCATGGGAACACCACCACCTCCAAGTTCCCCTCCAACTCGCACACCATCCTGACTTAGAAGTATATTGCCGATCCTTAATCGTCACTGGGTCAAAATCCTGGAACTCCCTACCTAACAGCACTGTGGGAGCACCTTCACCACACGGACTGCAGAGGTTCAAGAAGGTGGCTCACCACCACCTTCTCGAGCAATTAGGGATGGGCAATAAATGCTGGCCTTGGCAGCAATGCCCACATCACATAAACGCATAAAAACAAGATGACCCTCTAGACCAATAGTTTAGCATCTCTTAATCTCTCTACTTACCATAGTTATTCCTCCCCCAGCCTCCCCCTTGCTTTTTTATCTGTTTCATTTCCTGCTTTTTTCTCAGTTCTGACGAAGGGTTTCGACCTGAAACGTTAACTCTGTTTCTCTCTCCACGGATGTTGCCTGGCCTGCTGAGTTTTTCCAGCGTTTTCTGTTGGTGTTTCAGTTTATGCTCACTTGTTTGTTTCCCACGTGAAGCCAGTGGGTTTATTGTCGTGGATTAGTGTTACACAGAGACATACTTGGTTGCCAAGACATTCAGAAATGATGACACAACAGTAGAATGACCTTGTTGCAAAGACAGTGACATGAAACATGCAACACAATCCAGCAGCAGTGATACTCGTGTAATAATACAGAATAATAAATGTGCTATGCTTCCCTACATTAGAGGGTCATCCTGCTTGACTTAAAATAAAATAACCACCTGCTTCCTTCTGAGCCTGGCCAAAGCTTGCTCTTGCAGCTTTCTGTTTAAAACCTGACTACCTGTGACTCTGTCTTTGTTTTTATCGCCGTGTTCACAGCAAGTAGGAAAGTCCTGACAGACCACCCACATCGAGTGTCTGGGACCAGAGACTTCCCAGTGCCCCCGGTATGAGGTGTTTATTGATTGCCAAGACAGGTTACAGAGTTGCTTACCATTTAGTCTTTGGGGTAGCAACATCAAACCTTGGCTCAATAGCATTTTAAGCACCTTTCATCCAGGTGCATTCTTTTCCCTAATGAGCGCCCTTAATATCAGGTGGGCATAAGATAGAGGAATTGGGTGATGAACTTAGCTTTAAAAAATTAACATTTAAAACAAACTCTCTTTCCAAATACTTTTTGTGGAAGAATGATCAAGAAACCCAAAACAGGACAGCCACCCTCACTGAGATCAGCTAACTCACCACAGGCAGGGGATCAAACTGAGGATCTTTTATGTATTTTTAAAAATTTATTCATTCACCGGAATTCACAGGGCATCGCTGGCATTTATTGTTCATCCCTAATTGCCCTTGAGAAGGTGGCGGTGAGCCGCCTTGAACCGCTGCAGTCCGTGTGGTGAAGGTACTCCCACAGTGCTGTTAGGGAGGGAGTTCCAGGATTTTGACCTAACGACGATGAAGGAACAGCGATATATTTCCAAGTCAGGATGATGTGTAACTTGGAGGGGAACGTACAGTTGGTTGTGTTCCCATGAGCCTGCTGCCCTTGTCCTTCTAGGTGGTAGAGGTCGTGGGTTTGGCAGGTGCTGCCAGAGAAGCCTTGGCGAGTTGCTGCAGTGCATCTTGTAGATGGTACACACTGCAGCCACGGTACGCCGGTGGTGGACGGAGTGAATGTTTAAGGTGGTGGATGGGGTGCCAAAAATAGCGAACTGCTTTGTTCTGGATGGTGTCGAGCTTCTTGAGTGTTGTTGGAGCTGCGCTCATCTAGACAAGTGGAGAGTATTCCATCACACTCCTGACTTGTGCCTTGTAGGTGGTGTAAAGGCTTTGGGGAGTCAGGAGGTGAGTCACTCACTGCAGAATACCCAGCCTCCGACCTGCTCTTGTGTCCAAGTAAGGAAAGACCACTGCCAACCACACCTGCGCTTATCAAAAAGATGGACTATAAAGGCATTGCTGGTGTAGCACTAATCTCATACATGCCAGAAAGTTCCAGGTTCAGTTCTGGTCTGTGCTTAGTTAATCTTCACCAGAATGATACCAGGGCTTTAAGGGTTAAATTATGAGGACAGGTTACATAAACTTGGCTTTTATTCCCTTGAGTTTAGAAGGCTGAGGGATGATCTAATTAAAGTTTTAAAATAATAAAGGGTTTCGATAGGATTGATACCAACTATTTTCTCTGGTGGGGAAACAAGGGGGCATAATCTTAAAGTTAGAGCTAGGCTATTTAGGAGTGAAATCAGGGAGCAATTTTAAACACACAGGGTGGTGGATCTGGAACTTTCTCCCCCAAAAGACTCGGGATGCTGGGGGTCAACTGAAATTTCCAAGACTGAGATCAATCGATAGATTTTTGATAGGTAAGGGTATCACGGATAGAATAATACAGCACAGAAGGCGGCCATTTGGCCCATCGTGCCTGTGCCGGCTCTTTGGTAGAGCTCTCCAATTAATCCCACTCCCCTGCTCTGTCCCCCATAGCCCTGCAAATGTTTTCCCTTCAAGTATTTATCCAATTCTCTTTTGAAAGTTATTATTGAATCTGCTTCCACCACCCTTTCAGGCAGAGCATTCCAGATCACAACAACTCGTGCGTTTAAAAAAAAATGTTTCCTCATATCACCTTAAATCTGTGTCCTCTGGTTGCCGACCCTTCTGCCAGTGGAAACAGTTTCTCCTTATTTACTCTATCAAAACCATTCATGATTTTGAACACCTCTATTAAATCTCCTCTTATGGAGCAAAGGCAGGTTTTTGGAGTTGAGGTACAGATCAGCCATGATCTAACTGAATGGCAGAATAGGTTTGAGGGGCCGAATCGCCTACTATTTTTTATCCCAGAGAAGTGCACAACACTGGGAGATTGAATATAGACAGGGAAGGACTGTGTCTGGTTTGTATGTTGCTGCTGTTCATGTCCCAGGATCATCTCCTTGATGTGTATTGTTGTTTTACCAAGTGACAGAGTCAGGAACATCGAGAAAGCTCCTGGTGGGAAAATGCTGGGTGACACAAGCAGCCAAGTGTGGGAAACTGCCCCCTCTGCTGGTGAGAAAAGACTGGCAACAGACGAGGTGAGCCACCTAGGTATTTGTTACACTCACCCTGACTTGTGGTGTATGTGCCTTGAATTTATCACCTATATTCTTTCAGGGATCAGGGTCACTGGAGCCAAAACAACAGCGAACCAGCATCAATTCCTCCATCTTATGTCCACCTGATATTAAGGGCACTCAGAGCAAGAAGAAGGTGACCTTTGACTCCTTGTCTCAGTTACGTAAAGTGGAGAGCCCCAAGGTGCCTCCAGCTGCATCGAAGGGAGGACAACTGAAACAGACAGCAGACATCGTTGTCAAGTGCCTGACCCCTTATTACAAGGAGGGAAGATTTGCTTCTAAGGTAAAATTCAGCTGCTTGTGCAATCAGAATAGGACATCCCAGGCCCCTTGTTCTTAATTTGTGACTAGCAGATCTCCTGTGGCATTGCTCACCAAATGCCATTGATATGCTATTGATTTGTTCACTTTTAGTCAATTGTATATTTGATTGGTGATTTAATAGTTCAGACTTCACTTCAGTTAATCAATAATGGTTCATGTCTTTGCATTCCTACAGGATTTGTTTAAAGCCTTTGCTCGACACCTTTCTCATTTACTGGCTGTTGAAGAGAACTCGGCGAAGAGAAACGGTAAGAGCAGACTCCACCTTCAGTTGCGGTCTGTTGTGTCTTGGGAAAGGGGGTACGCCATTAGTCTAAGACGAGTGCAATCCTGCACGGTAAGCTTCTCTCCAAATAAAACAACGTCCAGCATGATTGGAGCAATGTGGGAGTGGATAAGGTATTTGAGTTGAACTGTGATAGTTGAACAAGAGGGCACAAGTTCAAACAAACTGATTTCAGGACGTTCTTCAAAGAATGATCAAATATTGATGGAGCTCTGAGTAGGGAAGTCGAGGCGAAAACTCTGGAATCAGAGTCAGGTGGATGCTGTGATGAATCACACAGAATCACAGAATCCCCACAATGCAGATAGAGGCCATTTCGGCCCATCGAGCCTGCACCGACACATATCCCATCCTATCCCCGTAACCCCACGTATTTAATCCCCCTAACACTAAGGGTCAATTTATCATAGCCAAATCAACCTAACCCGTACATCTTTGGACATGGGGGCACTGCAGCTTTTTTCTGGACAGATGAACTAGCAGAGACCAAATGGCTTTCCTCATCTGTATCCGTCAGCTGATCCCAACAATCAACAGTTTTTAAAACCAATGCATCAAGTCACTTGTGATTTACTTTTCTCCCTTCCTCTCCGAAGGTCCCAGCTCTTGCTCGTGCATGACCGTATGGGCACCGGAAGTTTCCCCAGCCATCCATTCTTCACGTGTCAGCAGGTTCTTTGACTCTTAATTGAAGACATTAACCATACTACTTTGTCATGTTAAAACTCTTCAGCATAACAACTTTAGCTTTCACCAGTGTATGTGTTTAACTAGTTATCTCCCCATCCCACCTCTGCAGCTACTAAATGTCCTGGGCGAGACAAAAAACCTTCGCCCAGTTTTGGAAAGAATTCTGGGAAATTCCTCTCTCTCTCCCCCCCCCCCCCCCCCCTCCCCCGGCCAAAAGGTGATCAAATAAGCTGCAGGAGACCGTGGTGCCCCACATGACCCGCCTACCTTCTATCTGCAGATGTGTCAGCCACTCTCAGGAACTTGTGCAACTCCTTTCGAATGCCTGCAGCGAATCTACACTCACTGCACTTATCGGCAACTTGTTCCAGAGGTTGACAACTCTCTGCGAAAACAAGTACTTACCTGCTTCTAGTTTGGTGCATACGTGACTTATGCTTGTATCCCCTGGTCCTCCCTAGCCTTTCTATTTCGAATAGTCTATACACTTTCATTATTGTAAGTACCTCAATCAAAGCTCCTTGAAGTTGACACTTTTCTAGAGTAGATATCACCAGCCAATCATGGCTTCTGTTTACCAGTGGCATTAATTTGTTGTAGTGCTGCACCGTTCCAGGCCATGTAAAGCTATCTTGTGTCATTCTCTGGTAATGCAGTACTATCCTATCCCCTCATTCCCTACTCTTTGATATTCTGTTCTGTGGTATCTACTCTTTAATAGCACATCCTTCCCTGTTCCCTGCATGCAGCTCTCTGCCTCTGCTCCATTTTGATTCTGGAGTTCCTATTGCCACATTTGAAGAATGTTTATTTTATACTTTAGCCTTAGGACAGAATGAACTGTGAGGCACTGATAGAATTAGTATTTGAGAGAAACTAAAATCAGTTTTAATTACAGCCCGTCATACCCACTCAACCCCAAAGGGAGGGAGCAGAGAAGGGGCAGAGGCACGGTATAACACAACTTGCATTATTATAGTGCCTTTACCATAGCAAAATACCCCAAGTCATTTCAGTCAGATCCAAGCAAGCAGAGGAATGAGAGGAGATGGCCAATAGCAGAATCGGGGATCTTGAGGTTTTTGAAGATCGGGAGGGATGAAGCAAGGCAGGGGAATTTCAGGAAGGCGTTCCAGAGTTGATTGGCTCTACCCGAACCCTATTAATTATGTCAGTAATTTAAAATGCTTGACTGATACCAGTGGAGAGGAAGGTTTTCGACCATGGCCTGCAGGTTATTGTTAAAGAAACTGAGCCCACAATTAAATACTCTTCTGGTTGACCTTGTGAGATTTGTATTGACATCTCTACTTCAAAATATCTAATTATGGTGATGGTATTTGAACAGTTTACATTAACATAGAAACATAGAAGATAGGAGCAGGAGTAGGCCATTCGGCCCCTCGAGCCTGCTCCACCATTCAATGCGATCATGGCTGATCATCCAAATTCAGTACCCTGTCCCTGCTTTCTCCCCATATCCCTTGATCCCTTTAGCCTTAAGAAATATATCCAACTCCTTCTTGAATATATTTAATGAATTGGCCTCTACTACCTTCTGTGGTAGAGAATTCCACAGGTTCACCACTCTCTGGGTGAAGAAATTCCTCCTCATTTCTGTCCTAAATGGCTTACCCCTTATCCTTAGACTGTGACCCCTGGTTCTGGACTCCCCGACCATCGGGAACATTCTTCCTGCATCTAGTCTGTCCAGTCCTTTCAGAATTTTATAAGTTTCAATGAGATCCCCTCTCATTCTTCTAAACTCCAGCGAGTATAAGCCCAATCGACCCAATCTCTCCTCATACGTCATTCCTGCCATCCCAGGTATCAGCCTGGTGAATCTTCACTGAACTCCTTCCATGGCAAGAACCTCCTTCCTCAGATAAGGCGACCAAAACTGCACACAATACTCCAAGGTGTGGTCTCACCAAGGCCCTGTACAACTGCAGCAAGACACCCTTGTTCCTGTACTCGAACCCTCTCGTTACGAAGGCCAACATACCATTTGCCTTCTTAACCGCCTGCTGCACCTGCATGCTTACCTTCAGCAACTGGTGCACAAGGACACCCAGGTCTCGTTGCACTTCACCTTCTCCCAATCTATTGCCGTTCAGATAATCTGCCTTCCTGTTTTTGACACCAAAGTGGATAACCTCGCATTTATCCACGTTATATTGCATCTACCATGCTTCTGCCCAATCACCCAACCTGTCCAAATCATCCTGGAGTTTCTCGGCATCCTCCTCACAGCACACACGCCCACCCAGCTTTGTGTTTAAGTAATATGCCACATATTGACTAGCTTATAGTAAGTGATCTTACATTTACTCAGTAGAGTGAGAGGATATATATTTACTCAGGTTTGATTTGCTAGGTTTGTGTCTTTCTCTTGCTGTCGTGTTCTCTCGGATTGTTTCTGGCTGTCAGTGCTCCTGTCTCTATCAGCATCTCTCTCTTGTCTTTCTGGCTCTGACTGTGTCTCCCACCCCTGTCTCTTTCCCACTGATTGTCTGGATCACTCACTTTCCAACCCTGGCGTACTCAGCAGCTGTCACTCGGATTCACGTTCCTGCAGGGTCTCTGGTTTGGTTTGTGACTCTGCATTTCTACCTAGGGAATCCATATTAGGTTCTGTGATTTAGAGGATGAATGAGAAAAATGAGACAGTCAAACTGCAACTCAGCCCCAGAGAGAGCTGAGGTGAAACATTACACATTTACTTATGAACGGATGTTGAATATCATGATTTCTCTTGCTTATTCTACAATGTCCAGCAGGAGGCTGCTTTTTTGAGCAGTGTTTTAAATTTGTTTCATTTTGATCTGTTTCAGTAAAAGAAGCAGCCCAGCGACTAATCCACAGCTTCTTTAAAAGCTGCAGGAGGTGTGAGAGTGAGGATGATTGGAGAAGCCTGAACTCATCATAGCCATTCCTTTGCACTTGGTGCTGTCTAGGAGCTATGTGCTTTCTGTTTATATTTAGTTTGAATATTTAATATAAGGCTTCAGTGCTATAGAGCTGCTTATTCTCAGGTATGACCACATCGATCAGGGCTGATCTCTGATTTGGAAAAAAAGCCATTTAATCGCCACCTCTATGCAAACTCCTTGGAATACTCGCCATGCCTGGTGAACGAGAATGGATTAATTTAATTTATAAGATTATTATTGTTCTGTTGTAATTAGTGAGGGAATAGGAAAGGCTTCACCAAAATAAAGTTTTACTAAACAACTCTGTTGTCTAGATTTGTTGAGTGATGCTGCTCTTACCTTGAGTAAGATCACAAGATGGGTTCAGATGAAGAAGTCTTGATTTCATCCTTCAAGAATACAAACTCCCTTCTCTTTTTTTGAATAGGGTCTTTTATGTCTAAGTGAACGGCAGATAGGGCCTTGGTTTAACATCTCGGCCAAAGGACGGCACCTCTAACAATGCAGAACCTTATTACTGTCTAGGTTACACATGTGGGCAGTGTGAAGCTGGGCTGTGTAAAGTGTGCATACTTTATCTCATACTAATAAATCACCACAGATCTAATTTACTTCATAGACTCCATACACTGCCAGCTAAGGCTGTTTGCCAAATTGTGGTGCTACCTATCCTTTGGACAGGAACCTCCTGTGGATTACCAGATGTCAACATATTGGGGAAGACCCATGGACTTCAGAGCTTGGTAGCAGTTCCTCCTTTCAGTGGTACCTTATTAATGATACGATTATCATGAAATGCTCATCAAGTTTAAGCAAAAGCAGCAAGCTGAGAGACAGTCTTTCTCCTAAATCTATCTCCCCATGGCTCGGCTAGGTTTGGGTTGAAACATTAGTTCCCTTTGAAACTAGAACCACAAGCTCATTCTGCATTCCACACCCTTTACATACTGTAGGAATATAGCCGACGTTGGTGGTTCCGGAGAAACTAATGAGTACGCACGTGAAAATGTCATCTTGATATTAGAAGTAATGCCTCGTGGTAACTGACCCCATCATTCTGTAAAGACGCAGGAGCTGCATAATACTGCCAGTTCCTTTCTCCCCAGCTGAAGGTGCTTTGTTTACATCAGACCTCTCACTGCCAAAAGTTTGGAACTAGGACTTTAGCCTCTAAAGAAGTAGGTCAGATTTGTCAGTCAGAGTAAATTCATCAGGCTTGTCCTTCCCATGACAAACATACAAAAGAAAAAGAAAACTATTATTCAGCTTTTAACACCAGCAGTCAATCCTATATTCCCTAGAATGAGTACAGAAAGCAGACAAAAACAAACAAGAACAGTAGAACACAGGGGGCTAAGGCACACTATGGCCAATTGGGCTGTCATTGTACAGCACACTTTCAGCGGTGATCTACACAATGCACTGCCTGCGTCAATACAAAGTGGTTCCAGAGGTGGGTCAGGATGTCTGTACTAAGATCAACCACATGCTTTAAATACTGTGCAAAATGCAACAGTCCATTCACAATTGTAGATGCTCATGATTGTACAAAATATTTGTCTAAACATTATACTGTGACTTGTCAAAGAGTCAGCAGACCCCTTGTATAACACACCAGTTGCGAAGAGGCCCTGACACTCCTCAGGACAGCCCTGCTAAGGCAACTCCTGTGCTCATCAATATTGGGTATCCTTTGGACTAAATTCCATCAGGCTTATTCAAAAATGTATATGTTCTCCTGAGGGACACTGGGAGGCCTTCTATAGAGTAGACCAAGAAAATATCTAGAATGAGCCTAGATTTGAACTCCCAGCATTCCTCTACTTGCATAAGTATGGTTCCTGTCCAGTGCATTTCTGCTGGGTGCTCCCCCTCCTCCCTCCATGTACTCCCTCTGAGGAAAATGAGCATAGAAAGCAACCAAAAACGAGCTATGTTTTAGGCTAAAGCACTGGTTCTCTTTGAAACAATAAATGCAATATTCTATCCATAGCAGGGTAGACCACACCACAGCCAGTGAAAACCATTGGTCCACTTTAGAATGTACTCCACCTACATGGGATGGGGAGCTGGAGGTTGGTGGCAAATTGACCAAAGGCACATTATTAGATCAAAACTCTAAACACAGGTGTTTTATGCAAGAGTGTCCCAAAGCCTCAATATATGTGGTTTCAAAGGTCCTAGACCTGGACCTCGGTGGGCGTTTTCACCAGATTTCTTGTAGCTGCATCAATTTGTGTCTCTCTTATTCATTTACGGGGTGTGAGCATTTATTGCCCATCCCTAATTGCCCTTGAGAAGATGGTGGTGAGCTGTAACCTTGAACCGCTGCAGTCCGTGTGGTGAAGGTACTCTCAGTGCTGTTCGGTAGGGAGTTCAAGGATTTTGATCCAGTGACGATGAAGGAACAGCGATATATTTCCAAGTCAGGATGGCATATGACTTGGAGGTGATGGTGTCCGCATGCGCCTGCTGCCCTTGTCCTTCTAGGTGGTAGAGGTCACGGAGGTGCTGTCGAAGAAGCCTTGGCGAGTTGCTGCAGTGTATCTTGTAGATGGTACACACTGTAGCCACATTGCGCCGGTGGTGGAGGGAGTGAATGTTTAAGGTGGTGGGTGGGGTGCCGATCAAGCGGGCTGCTTTGTCCTGGATGGTGTCGAGCTTCTTGAGTGTTGGAGCTACACTCATCCAGGCAAGTAGAGAGTATTCCATCACACTCCTTACTTGTGCCTTGTAGATGGTGGAAAGGCTTTGGGGCGTCAGGAGGTGAGTCACTCGCCGCAGAATACCCAGCCTCTGACCTGCTCTTGTAGCCACAGTATTTATGTGGCTGGTCCAGTTAAGTTTCTGATGAATGGTGACCCCCCCCCCCCCCCCCAGGATGTTGATGGGGGATTTGGCAATGGCAAGGGGAGGTGGTTAGACTCTCTCTTGTTGGAGATGGTCATTGTGTGGTGTGAATGTTACTTGCCACTTAGCAGCCCAAGCCTGAATATTGTCAGTTACAAAGGTCTGAGCTGACCCACATAAATCATCTAATCCTAAAATAAACTGAGCACACAGCATCCACCAAGTTTTTGCAGATTCAATGGCCTTTCCTAGCATAGGAAATCCAAGCCGTTCAGAAGCTTCATCTCAACCCTCGCAAGCAAGAGTAAAACAAATGGAAATGCTGATTGGTGAGTTTATCAGCAAGAGAATAATCAGGTGAGGGTAGCATACCTCAGACACACAGGGCAGGATTTGCCCACCAAAACACTACACGGACACAGGTAGTTACTAAAACAGATTGGTGCATTTTCTAAAAAGTCAGCTATTGCACCTGAACAGCATTCCATACCCTGGACTCAGCAGCATAACCCATATCTTTTGAAATGAATGCATTTAGTATAATGTCAGCATCAGCAGCATCTAGCTTTGGATGGGAAAGAGATTTTTTGCAGTTGGCAGGGGAAATTATGGAATATTTTAACAAAACAACAGCTAAACATGACTAAGTCAGGGGTGGTTATGGAAAGCAAGATACCCAGCTCAATGAGACAAGCAAGTTACGACCAGGCCCAGCTCAGCTGCAGCTTTTCCATGGCACCACCTGGACTTCCCTGGCTTCGTGCCCTAGACTCTCCCTCTAATTTTTGAGCAATATCCAAGGCTTTTGCCAGGGAAGCTCCCATGTATCCAGGTCACTTCAAGCCTTGCATCAAGGATGAGATGAATATTCTCTTCCCACTTGCGGGAGTTTGTGGCCGTATGGGAAAATGTTGCATGAATTCTATGAATTATCATAAAAATCTGCCTTCTCCATTTCACAAGCATCTCTTGACATTCTGTGGCTGATCCATAAAAAGAATCAGCACCTATAACAGTAAGTTTGGCAGGCTTGCATTTTGGTGTACAAAAAACATAACCAATAACAAATGTAAATTGAGCAGCAGATAGCCAAATGGATGGTTGGTTGCATCTTACACATTTACTATTTATTAATTGATCGAGAGTAATATTTTCCTTACAATGGACTGATGCAGTTGTGTCAAAGCCTGCCTGTTAATACACCTTTGAATGCAGAAAGGGAGATTTCGCTCTTAAAGCTAGTGCGATTCATGCCCAGACTGGCAGGATCATTTGCGGGGCTGCCATCGACTGTTTTCTTATCACTGACTCCATTCTCCTCCTTGGTTATGTGCTCAGGCTGAATTAGACTGTATAAAATTTGTCTATCCTGATTGATCAACAGTTGAACTTCACACCTCCCATCCTATCCCTCACCAAGACTGCATACTACCGCCTGTCACCTGCCTTCACCCTACTGCATCCCTATCCACTATTTTGTAATTTCTAGACTTGATTTCTCCAATATCCTCCATAAGCTTCAAATTGTTCAAAATTCAACTGTCATGCACTAAATCATAAGAACATAAGAAATAGGAGCAGGAATAGGCCACTTGGCCCCTCGAGCCTGCTCCGCCATTCAATAAGATCATGGCTGATCTTGGGCTCATAGCCACTTCCCTGCCCGCTCCCCATAACCCTTCACGCCCTTATCTTGTAAAAACCTGTCTATCTCCACCATAAATGTATTTAATGACCCAGCCTCCACAGCTCTCTGGGGCACAGAATTCCACAGATTTACGACCCTCAGAGAAGAAAATCCTGCTCACCCATCCTCACTCACGTATACTGAAAGAAAAAACTTGCATTTATATAGTGCCTTTCACATCCTCAGGATGTCCTAAAGAATGTCATAGTGAATGACGTACTTTTGAAGTGCTTATAATATAGGCAAACGTAATCAATTTTACACATAGCAAGATCCCAAAAACAGCAGCGAGCTAAGTGACCAGAGAATATATTTTAGTTGTGTTGATTGAGAGGTAACTGTTGGCCAGGACACCAGCACCAGAAATCCTTGCTCTTCTTTAAATAGTGCCATGCAATTTTTTACACCACCTGAGCAAGTCAACAGAGCCTCAGTTTAATGTCTCATCTGAAAGATGGTAACTCCAGAAGTGTCAGCCTGGATTATGACTCCTCAGAGAATTCTTATTAAAATAACTATTAAGTTATAACCTGCAATACAGTCTGACAGGAGTAACTTTTTTTTTATTCGTTCATGGGGTGTGGGCGTCGCTGGCAAGGCCAGCATTTATTACCCATCCCTAGTTGCCCTTGAGAAGGTGGGGGTGAGCCGCATTCTTGAACCGCTGCAGTCCATGTGGTGAAGGTACTCCCAGTAATGATAAACTTTGGTTGCAAAGATCATTTGTCAAGAGAGAATATCAGCAAATACTAAACACAGGACTGAGGGATGACCCTAATTGACCACCATGAGACCATCTGATATTCCCAAGGAATCCAGCCCCTAATTATTTAGAGAACTGGGAGCCAAGTCATGCCAGTGCCACTACTCAAGGGATGGCAATCAAACCCTGTGGTACAGATCGACCTAAAATGAAGAGCATTTTGGAAGAGGAGGGTGAACAGCCAGTTGTCGTGGTGCATATAGGTACCAACGATATAGGTAAAAAACGGGATGAGGTCCTAAAAGCAGAATATAGGGAGTTAGGAGGTAAATTAAAAAATAAGACCTCAAAGGTAGTAATCTCAGGATTGCTACCAGTGCCACGTGCTAGTCAGAGTAGAAATAGAAGGATATTTCAAATGAATACGTGGCTAGAGGAATGGTGCAAGAGGGAGGGATTCAAATTCCTGGGGCATTGGAACCGGTTCTGGGGGAGGTGGGACCAGTACAAACCGGACAGTTTACACCTGGGCAGGGCCGGGACCGATGTCCTAGGGGGAGTGTTTGCTAGTGCTCTGGTGGAGGGTTTAAACTAAAATGGCAGGGGGTTGGGAACCTGAGCAGGGAGACAGAGGAAAGGGAAACAAGGATAAAAGCAAAAGATAGGAAGGAGAAAAACAAAAGTGGCAGTCAGAGAAAACAACGGTTTAAATCAAACATGGCCACAGTAAATACTAATTCTAATAGGTCTAAGAGCGTTAAAAAAAACAAGCCTGAAGGCTTTGTGTCTTAATGCAAGGAGCATTCGGAACAAGGTGGATGAATTAACTGCGCAAATAGAGGTAAACAAATATGATTTGATTGGGATTACCGAAACATGGCTCCAGGGTGGCCAAGGCTGGGAACTCAACATCCAGGGGTACTCAATATTCAGGAAAGATAGGCAAAAAGGAAAGGGAGGTGGGGTAGCATTGCTGGTTAAAGAGGGGATTAACACAATTGAAAGGAAGGATATTAGCTCTGATGATGTGGAATCTGTATGGGTTGAACTGAGAAATAACAAGGGGCAGAAAACGTTAGTGGGAGTGGTATATAGACCTCCAAACAGTAAAGGTTGGGGATGGCATTAAAAGGGAAATTAGAGAAGCGTGCAATAAGGGCACAGCAGTCATCATGGGTGACTTTAATCTACATATAGATTGGGCTAACCAAATTAGTAACAATACTATGGAGGAGGAATTCCTGGAGTGTTTACGGGATGGTTTCCTGGACCAATATGTCGAGGAACCAACCAGAGATCAGGCCATCTTAGACTGGGTATTATACAATGAGAAAGGATTAATTAGCAATCTTGTTGTGCGAGGCCCCTTGGGTCGGAGCGATCATAATATGATAGAATTCTTCATTAGGATATAGAGTGAAGTAGTTGACTCAGAGACTAGGGTCCTGAATTTAAATAAAGGAAACTACGATGGTATGAGGTGCGAGTTGGGTAGGATTGATTGGGGAATGTCACTCAAAGGGTTGACGGTGGATAGGCAATGGCAAACATTCAAAGACCGCATGGATGAACTACAGAATTTGTTCATCCCAGTTTGGCATAAGAATAAAACAAAAAGGGTGACTCAACCGTGGCTAACAAGGGAAATTAGGGATAGCATAAGATCCAAGGAGAGGGCATATAAATTGGCCAGAAAAAGCAGTAACCCTGAGGATTGGGAGCAGTTTAAGATTCAACAAAGGAGGACAAAGGGATTAATTAAGAAGGGGAAAATAGAATACGAGAGTAAGCTTTCAGGGAACATAAAAACTGACTGTAAAAGCTTTTATAGATATGTGAAGAGAAAAAGATTAGTGAAATCAAGCATAGGTCCCTTGCAGTCAGAATCAGGGGAACTTATAATGGGGAACAAAGAAATGTCAGACCAATTAAATACATATTTTGGTTCTGTCTTCACAAAGGAGGACACAAATAACCTCCCAGAGATGTTGGAGAACATAGGGTCTGATGAAAGGGAGGAACGGAAAGAAATCAGTATTTGTAGGGAAATGGTGTTAGGGAAATTGAAGGGATTGAAGGCCGATAAATCCCCAGGGCCTGATAATCTACATCCTAGGGTACTTAAGGAAGTGGCCCTAGAAATAGTAGATGCATTGCTGATCATCTTCCAACATTCGATGGAATCTGGAACAGTACCCATGGATTGGAGGGTAGCTAATGTTACCCCACTATTCAAAAAGGGTGGTAGAGAGAAAACGGGGAATTACAGACCGGTTAAGCCTGACATCTGTAGTGGGGAAAATGCTAGAGTCCATTATAAAAGATGTAATAGCTGAGCACTTGGAAAACAGTGACAGGATCGGACAAAGTCAACATGGATTTACAAAAGGTAAATCATGCTTGACTAATCTACTGGAATTTTTTGAGGATGTAACTGGTAAAATAGATAAGGGAGAACCAGTGGATGTGGTGTATTTGGACTTCCAAAAGGCTTTTGATAAGGTCCCGCATAAGAGATTAGCGTGTAAAGTTAAGGCACATGGGATTGGGGGCAAGATATTGACTTGGATAGAGAACTGGTTGGCAGACAGAAAGCAAAGAGTTGGAATAAATGGGTCTTTTTCCGAGTGGCAGGCAGTGACTAGTGGGGTACCGCAGGGATCGGTCCTTGGACCCCAGCTGTTCACAATATATATATTAATGATCTAGACAAGGGAACTAGATGTAATATCTCCAAGTTTGCAGACGACACAAAACTGGGTGGGCGTGTGTGCTGCGAGGAGGATGCCGAAAAACTCCAAGATGATTTGGACAGGTTGGGTGATTGGGCAGAAGCGTGGCAGATGCAATATAACGTGGATAAATGCGAGGTTATCCACTTTGGTGTCAAAAACAGAAAGGCAGATTATTATCTGAATGGCAATAGATTGCGAGAAGGGGAAGTGCAACGTGACCTGGGTGTCCTTGTGCACCAGTCGCTGAAGGTAAGCATGCAGGTGCAGCAGGCGGTTAAGAAGGCAAATGGTATGTTGGCCTTCATAGCGAGAGGGTTTGAGTACAGGAACAAGGATGTCTTGCTGCAGTTGTACAGGGCCTTGGTGAGACCACACCTTGAGTGCTGTGTGCAGTTTTGGTCGCCTTATCTGAGGAAAGATGTTCTTGCCATGGAAGGAGTTCAGCGAAGATTCACAAGGCTGATACCTGGGATGGTAGGAATGACGTATGAAGAGAGATTGGGTCGATTGGGCTTATACTCGCTGGAGTTTAGAAGAATGAGAGGGGATCTCATTGAAACTTATAAAATTCTGACAGGACAGGACAAACTAGATGCAGGAAGGATGTTCCCGATGGTTGGGGAGTCCAGAACCAGGGGTCACAGTCTAAGGATAAGGGGTAAGCCATTTAGGACAGAAATGAGGAGGAATTTCTTCACCCAGAGAGAGTGGTGAACCTGTGGCATTCTCTACCACAGAAGGCAGTAGAGGCCAATTCATTAAATATATTCAAGAAGGAGTTGGATACATTTCTTAAGGCTAAAGGGATCAAGGGATATGGGGAGAAAGCAGGGACAGGGTACCGAATTTGGATGATCAGCCATGATCGCATTGAATGGCGGAGCAGGCTAGAGGGGCCAAATGGCCTACTCCTGCTCCTATCTTCTATGATTCTATGATTTTTTTTCTGATTGAAAAGTAGCTCAAAGCATACTACCATTGAGTTCAGGCTGACAGTGGCTCCCTGTCCCCCAAAACATTAATTTAAAATCATTGATCTCCTTCAGATTCCCCACACAGCTTTGTGCCATCCTGTTTCTGCAACCTCCTACAGCCTTACATCTCCGCCTTGCACTCTTTGGTATTCTGATCCTGGCCTTTTGTGCATGTCCTCTTCGTCCCACCACTGATGCTAAAGCCTTTAACAATCTCGACCCTACTCTGAAACTTCCTGCCTAAACTCCTTCCCCTCTCCACTTTTAAAAGCCTTCTCAAAACATATCTTTTTAACCAAGCTTTTGGTCGCTTCTTCTTGCAACTTTATTCCTTTAGCTATTCCCTCCACACACTACCCCACCCCGCTCACCAGCTGTGGCTCAGTTGGTAGCACCCTCACCTCTGAGTCCAGAAGGTTGTGGGTTCATAGTCCCACTCCAGAAACTTGAGCACAAAAATCTAGGCTGACACTCCCAGTGCAGTAATGAGGGAGTGCTGCACTGTCAGAGGTGCCATCTTTCGGATGAGACGTTAAACCGAGGCCCCTGTCTGCTCTCTCAGGTGGACGTAAAAGATCCCATGGCCACTATTTCGAACATGAGCAGGGGAGTTATCCCCGGTGTCCTGGCCAATATTTATTCCTCAATCAACATAACAAAAACCAGATTATCTGTTCATTATCACAATGCTGTTTGTGGGAGCTTGCTGTGAGCAAATTGGCTGCCGCATTTCCTAAATTACAAGTGACTACACTTCAAAAGTACTTCATTGGCTGTAAAGCGCTTTGGGACGTCTTGAGGTTGTGAAAGGCGCTATAGAAATGCAAGTCTTCCAAGTTTTTCTTTACCATGTAAATCACCTTCTACATTAAAGGCACTATATAAATACAGTTTATGGATATGAATGCTTTGTGTTATTATTCAATCAGAAAACATTCATGCACTCTCTTTATTTCAGTTCGAACTGTATCGCAGGGTTTGATTGCCATCCCTTGAGTAGTGCCATTGGCTTGGCTCCCAGGTTGCAATCTGGATTAGTTAACAAGTTGATGAAAGAATTCTCTGATGGCGGCCAGTGGTTGTCCCTGGGTTCCTTGTATGAACGTAAGTACTGACAGGCTCAAGCCACACTGCTGAAAATACTTGACAAATAATGACAGAAAGCTTTGCCTTTCGGCCCTCACATCTGGGTTGATGCCGGCCCTTGGGATCCCGTGCTCTACCGCTGGGCCGCAGGCCGATTTGCCGTCGTTTGGCTTCACACTTCAGCTTCCCGCCCACGGCGCTCGGCAAATGGCGGCAGCAGTGCGCCTGCGCAGACATGGGAACGGCAACAGCGCGCATGCGCACGATCTCACTGCGCATGCGCATAGATCGGGCGGCAAGAGCGGTTCGGGGGCGGAATCACACCCGGCGGATCACGCGACGGTCGCTTAGCAACATGGAGAGGCCTCTGGAAGTTGCGGCTATTTGTGGTATTTTTAATCATTTCAGGTTATTTTTTGTATAATTCGCTGCTGTGCCTGATTTAAGAACTAAGGGGGAAAAATTGGGTTGATTTGCGCCTCTCGTTAGCGCCTTCCCGAGGGGCGCTAACGGGGCGCAAACCCCCCCCCCCCACCAAGCGCCCGGGCGTGGCGCCGCTAACGCCTCCCGCGAAATTCAGCGGTTAGCGGCGGCGGTTGCCGGTAGCACCCCGCGGTGCCGCCGTCGATGACATCCTCGCTGTGTGCAGCGCCCTGCGTGCACCGTGGCCGCAAACTTCCCTTGTGCCCCCTGACCTATCGCTGGACGATATGTCCGACAGGATCGGGCATTTTTGCAACGGCGGCGGCGCAAGTTAAAGGGCCGGTGTTGGGCGCCCAATTTTTATTTTGGCCGACTGCCAGCACCTGCTCCCTTTCCCTTTTTTTTCAGGGTGCCGGCCGCGCTCGCTCGCTGTTTTCATGACACCCTGCTCCCCGGTGGTCCAGCAGAGTCCCAGTGTGCGCAGCGCTAGGCCCCTCCTCAAAGGGGTGCCACCCAAATTTTCCCCTTAAATCGCCTCAGCACAGTAGGTTGCGGCGGGTGTGAGTGCCAGGATTTCACTGCTACCTAAAGCCACCAGCGGCTGCAAATACAACACCGGACACCGGGCAAAGTCGTGGCCACTCCCCTTTTATTATCTCTTTATTATACAATCGAAGAAAGGGTACGGTCACAGCCGCTGTCCGCAGCTCAGTACCCGTGTCAATTCTGGTGGAAGACGGCCAGGGCCTCGGGCGGCTGGTGACGGACCAGTGCTTGTGTTTCAGTGAAAGCGTTGATTCATTCAGCAACTCCAGTGGCGGGAATCCCGCCTGTCTCATCTTGCGTCGTGTGTGCTCATGTGAAGGTCTGCTCACAAAAGCTCATCCAGCATCATTGCGATCGTGTGGCAGATTTCCTTGGCCTGGGGAAACATAAAATGGCACCTATCAAAACACTGGCTCTTACTCTAACCCCACCTTCTGCTGGGGGATGCTGACTTGCTGTTGTATGGTTCCACAGTTGTGGGGCGGTCTCCCAAGTGCCCATTCTTCATGTCAGAATCTTGACAGTTGGGGGACTGGATTACCCTGAATTCGCCCCAGACGGGTCAAGGAAGGAATTTCTAACCAAGCCCAACAATGACTCCAGCCCAGTTTCCTCTTTGGGCCATGTTATATATGCAGTGTGGGCTCCTGCCGGACCTCCACGATCAAGAGGGAGCCAGAGGCTGCTTAGAGGAATGATACGGCGGTGCTGAAGCAGGACTCCCATTACAACATCAGAAGAGGCGGGAAATATAATTCAAGGGACAGAAGCGCGCCAAAGACTTTATATCAAATTTTGTACTGAAGGCTTCAGACTGGTCAGGGGCCTTCAACAGGTGAGGTTTTGGGGCCATTAAAGGACAGGAGGACACTATTAGACTCTCCAACCACCCAAGTAGAGGCCTTGGGCGCTGCTATCCCAGGGACTACCGCCAGTCCGCCACCCCTTTCAATGTGATCCCTGGGGTTGGCAGTATTAATGCCAGCAAGATTACCATGCCTCGCCTCCCCTTCATGATTTACATGTGGAGGGCAAGGAAGGGGTGGGTGGTAGCCTTCCCAGCCTGAGCCAGGGAAGGAAAATAGAGGTTGGGGTGGAATGCAGCTGTAGGCCTTGCTGCCCAATTGTGCTTTGTTTACCGATTTGGGGCAGCATAGGAAAGGAAAATCCAAGCCTGAGCGTCAGCAGGTTATTTGATCGTGGAGGGCATTATAGTTCATCCCAAAAACCTGTTCTCATTCGACATCCATGTGCACTTTACAGCAGCGATCACTGGATAATGGTCAAGCGTGGGAACGCTGACTGATTTTCCCATCCCTACCAGTGCTGAGGCTAGCGACTACTTGACTTCAGACTGGATTGAAGCTGGCACCTTTCTGATCAGAATGGCTCAGGACCACACCAGGCAGTTAAGAACTGAGCATTGGGGAACTATATGGCATCATTGATTTGTGAGTGGAACTGAAGTTTTGTTCAGTTGATTCTGCTCCAGTTTTCTCATTTACAGAGTTGCTCGCCTGTGATAAACAATGTGTGCATTCTGCATTATTTCAGTTCACGGTGAGTGATAAAACATGCCCTTATTTAGGGGAATGGGTGGTGCAGTGTGTTAGACATTGTCCTTTTTTCTCCGGATTTTGGGTTCAAATTTAGCCCAGACTGATGCATGGTGTGGGTATCTCCTCTGACTGCTGTTTGTAAGGATTCCATGAGTTTGTGCATTCTGAGTTCACTTCCTAGTGGGCATGGGCTCACAACACAAAACTACACGTAATTTGGTACTAATTGTCAATCTCACTCAGAGAGGTCAGGGTGGCTGATGTGGCTCAGGTACATTGCTGGAGCTTTACTCTGTACATAAGTGTGGTATACGTAACCTGAGAGTGCTTGATGCTGGCACTGAATGCCTGAAATGGAAAGTGACCTGTTCAGCAGCAGTAACATCCCTCATCTTAACTAACACGGTGAATAAAATATGAACAACAAGTAATTCACTGAGCAGGAACAGCCTGTATATCAATAGTATATTTACTAATTTTATTCAGTTGTATTTATAAAGCATCAGAATGCTGGCAGTCTGTTACTACAGTAACATTCCTCATAAAAATGCCCTGACCTGTAACATACCACACCACATATTGTTATGCTTTTCATTTTAATGCTTCACATTCCTTGCAGTAACTCCTTTTATCCTTCGCTACGATGATGTATGCATCTTGCTGTAATACCACTCACTGTAACACTGCACTGTACCATCTACTAACCCTTAATGTAATACACCCTGTGATGTAACAGCAATACAACGTACAGTATAACATTCAGCAGTAAATGCCTTAACAATGTTATCTCAGTGTTACCTCCCAAATGTTTCTCCAATCTTCCTTATCTAACTCAGGTTTACTCACACCCTCACTAGTGCATCCACCCCCCATACACACAAGTCATTGGCCTAGATTCTCCTCATCGGGACTAAGTTTCGGCTGGGTTGTACTTCTGCTTCTCCCCACCCCCGTGTCTGTTCAAACACAAACTCAATTCCTGGGTCAGGGCGCATTGGAGAGACACAGTGGATTCCCGGCAGGATTCCTGTCATCAGCTGGGAGCCTGCCAGTGAGGAGAGCTAAGTATTGGCAGTGCTGCAGCACCAGAAAATGCAATGAAGGATGCGCCCTGAAGATTGGAACAAAGACTCTCACTCAAGGCTTTGGCTGAGATTGAGGTCTTCAACAGGTAATTTTCTGGGGCCATCTGGAGGGAGAGGAGGCCACTACAAAGCCTTCTTCCCAGGGTCTACTGCCACCTTCCACATGCAGCCCTGGGAAGCGGCAGTGTGTCAGAAAGCAGGAAAATCCACCAGGACAACAGACCTTGTCCCCCTGGCAGTGCCAGGAGAGGAAGGAGCGGGCAGTGACGGAATTCCCAGTCGGGTGGAGGCTGGGGTAATTCTCTGCCCAAATTCTCCGCCATGACCACATGATGTAGTACCGACGGATCTGTGGCTGATAGGCATATTTAACCGTTTAAAGATTTTTTTTGCTCATCAAGGTGAGGGATGTGTAATGAAAGAGTATCCATTTCAGGCACCAAGTGTCAGCATCAAACATACTTAGATGCAGAATAAAGCTCCCTTTACATATCTCAAAAACTCCCTTTGCTCTGCTCCAACAGTGATCCTCAGTCACAAACTCAGAAGAGCATCCCCTCTTGTACCAGTATGACATTTTTCCATTTGCCACATCACTCACCCTGTGGCTTTTCTGAGTGGGACGAGCAGTTGGTGCTAAATTAGGAGTAGCTTTGTACTGCATACCAATTAAGAACTGGATTCAGGCTGCCCAAACATAACTCACATAGCACCTTTGCAGCCAGAGACATCCCCTCAATCTGTGCTGGATTTGAATCCAGGAACCAGTGATGAAACGCCAGTGACTAACTCACTGTGCCGCCTACTTCTTAAGTTGTGGCATTTTACAATTAGCTTTGATCTGTGCCCTTACTCTTACCTCGTTCAGTTCAAAGGAGATTGTCTTTAGATTGGTTGGAGATCCAAAATTAATTTCCATCGCTGGGAGTTTTGACCCATTGGATGAACGCAAGGAGCGCATCGTCTGGATCTTCGTCAGAGGAATCGTCAGGAGCTCACTCTGCAAGAGATTATAGACTATACAGATCAGGCATGCTCATAAATTGGGAAGCATGTGGTGTAGGGATATGTTCATATAACAGGCAGCACACTGCAAGCATGTTCATGTAATATGCAGCTTGGCCCAGAGGTGTTTATATAATAGGCAGTGATTGATGCACACATGTTCACATAGTGGGCAGTACTAAATGCAGGCATGTTCACATAGTGGGCAGCACTTACCTGCAACAGATGGATTTTGTTTATTTGTGGGCTTTATGTCTGGACCTGAGTAGAGGATCTAACTGTGTAATGGTCTCCATAGTGAATCTATGAAGGCATTGCTCCTCTGTAAAGTCTATTTATCATGATAGATTCAGTTTGCGTGGTACCTTTGGGTAGGAGCTCTCCTCCTGCAATGTTGCCTGATATCCTGCAGTTCCTGCTCATCTTCGTCTTCTTCCTCCAAGTAGCTCAGGCACAGTAGGACCCTGAAGGGGACACCCATTGTACAAGCGTGGTGGTGACAGGCAAGAATTGGGTCCCACAACTACTTCTCTGATTCCACTGGGTCCACATAGTGAAGTCTCACTGCTATTTTACACTTTGATGCTGCTTTGCACCTCCTTTAATTATGTCCTGCAAACAGTGGCTACTCTCTTCAACTTTCTTATCACCAAATTTATATGGGGTGCACCCACTGCACACCTGGTGTAACATGTGAATGATGTTAAAAATATCACTTCTTGCTCATTTAGATATGATTTGAATTTCCCTACTGAATCTCCTGGACGTTATGCTGCCATCCCTGCCCATGACTTACCCAGTAATGCATGTTGAGTGCTACTGATGCTGAGACCCAGCATTATGGGTCTCTTCCCATTTTTCTATATCTGAATACCCAGAAACAGGCACCGATGGGGCATTCCGATGAGGAATATCAGGATTTTAGTGTCAGTACCCTAGTCAACTATGAGGGCATCACAGCTGAGCTTGATTTCACCCAGCATGTACATGTATGCTTTCTAGCAGGGTCCCTGGATATTAACCAGGAGTAGGAACCCTGGCTGATTTTTCCCTGATTTATGCCAGGGGCGCTGAGATCAACTATAGCACTCCTATCAACTTCCCAGCTGTGATCAGCTAACTCATCACTGTGATGTACATTCATTTGTCTTCAGTGAAATTCTAATAGTCAATTAAACCCTTAAAGAAAGAAGTTGTATAGCTTGAATATGAGTCAGGGTGGGTTGTTTGCATAAAATAAAAGACTTGTGTTGTGGCTACAATAACTCATATATATATATAGTCATGAGTCATGTAACCAGTGCAGTTTGGTATATTTTATATAGACTACCAATCTCCCACATCCCCTATATATACTTCGTCATACAGAGCAGATGTTCAAGGTATTTGATCCATGCAGATTACCAACCTTGGTATCCTCACTTATGACCGTTACATTTTCCTGATTGACTGCGATAATGCACGGAGTTTGAATCCATTGTTCACTGGTCTTCTCCACCGTGAAGATACTGTAACCAAACAGGCCCATGGACTTCACTATAGCTGAGCAGAGAAAAAAAGAGAAAGGTAAGTGTCATCCTGAGTATGTATGTACTGAGCAGAGCATGGGAAGGAATCAGATGGATTGCCCTACTGGCCTGTCCAGTGGGGTTGTGGTCGGGCTTTTCGCCCTTTTAGCATAAGAACATAAGAAATAGGAGCAGGAGTAGGCCATACAGCCCCTTAAGCCTGCTCCACCATTCAGAAAGATCATGGCTGATCATCGACCTCAACTCCACTTTCCTGCCTGATCCCCATATCCCTTGATTCCTTAGAGTCTAAAAATCTATCGATCTCAGCCTTGTATATACTCAACGACTCAGCATTCACAGCCCTCTGGGGTAGAGAATTCCAAAGATTCACAACCCTCTCAGTGAAGAAATTCCTCCTCATCTCAGTCTAAATGGCCAACCCTGTACTTCATTGTCTGTAAAGTGCTTTGGGATGACCTGTGGTCGTGAAAGGCACTATATAAATGTAAGTCTTTCTTTTCTGTAATTTTGACCTGCATTAATGCTGTTTGCCCTGTTAAGACAGTGAATTGTGTGACTTTATACTTGATGCGTGGCCTTAGAACAACGGAAATGTAGCCTCCCGCAAATCCAACTTTATAACAGGAGCCCATTCTCTTTATTCCACAATTGTTCAGAGTGACTTATTTAACATACCAAAAACAAGAATGGGTTTTCAGTTTTCGAGACTAATTTTCAACTTTCTGACGTAAAGGAGTTTATGCTGAATATTTTCTCTCTCAGGTCCTTCAGCATAGCTGTAAATTTATTGTGTTACCCACATCATTCCTTTCTTGAGTGCTAAAACCTCTTATGTGGCCATGCTACCTTAAACCAGAGGAGACCTTTCAACGTAAGATTTTCCAATGAGACCCTCTGGGGTCCAACCTATTTCAGGGACCGGGAGGACTTCCTGTATCTCTTAACAGAAGTTATTTTGTACATTTGAAAAATTACAGGCGGTATAGATTGGTGACGTGTGTTCTTGCACCTGGCCCCCTACACAATGGGGGTTAAATTGGCTAACCCCCGAAGACGGTACGCAATTAACCTGTGCCCGTTCACTGCGTTGCAGGCAGCACGTCAAATTGGTGCTACCTGCTGTTTTAAATGATTTCTGGATGCAGTGCAGGAGGAAGTTTAACGATCTTACACGAGTTGACAAGGTGAGTGAGTTCATCTTCAAATGGCATATCCTACCAACTGCACCACTAGCCTCATCCACTGCTCAATTCTCTACACTACCATCACCTACCAACAATCTCTATCAATCAGTACTTAAGTCTTCAATTCATATGCTTTACCTCATCCTCACACACGTAGCACTATTGCAAGCCTTGCACCCACAACTCACAGCTCGCACACACACTGGAGGAAGTGCAACAGAACGTGGAGGAACACGAAGAGGAAGGAGACTACAACGTAGACGGCCCCTTTCTGAGGTAAGAGAATTGCTCCCTAAAGACTCTCAGCGGATATGTCCTCCTGCTGAGAGCCCATCCTCACCCCCTCCTCCTCCCTCTTCTAGCAGCTTGTCCTGCTCTGTGTGACCTCTCTTCATTCTCCCAGTCATGCTCAATTCCCAGAGGAAGCCCTACCAGGCCACCCATATCTGGAAGCAACTTTTTTCAGCACAAGCTTTTAAATGAACAGGAAAGTACTTCAGCACCAGCCAGACCACTCCCTGTAGACTATTCAAACTTTAGCCAAGTATAGGAAAGCTCCTAAAACATGTACAATTGCACCAGCAGCCAGAAGAAATAATCCAGCAACTAACCTGTAAGTAGTTCCTTATCCCTTTAAATAGTGCTGGTGGGGGGGTCCTTCATTCCGTTTAATATTGTGTTCATCTGTACAAGATTAAGACAGGGCGTTCGCTGGAGTGTGGAGTTTGAAAATGACAGCGCTGGCGTCAAATCAGCATTGTACACTGATTGACGTCATAATCTGCCTGCTCTGCAAGCTGCCGGCGATTGTTAGGTGTACGCGAACAAATCCCTTTACCAAGATGGCATTTTGTGCACTTCCCGTCGAATATGTGTGCGCATTTCGGACCCCATTTTTGAGCGTTAGGTTGCCGGGTCATGCCTAAAAAACGGCCGCTACAGAGCCCAATTTAGCCGTCAATGAGTTCCCATTCTCAGTCATGTTATTATGAATCACTTTCCCACAGAATAGTAAGGAAATCAGAAAGATTTACTCCAGACCACACTTGTATATCTCCTTGTGGTCATTTACAGAGCAGAGATCTGGAAGCAGGCCAACTGCTCATCATGCACAGGCAAGTGGGGTTCTAGAGAGGGTGAAACACGGAGTCAGTACATAAAAAATAGTGGATAGATGCAGCTGCAAAACAATACACTTCATAATGGCACTACACACCATCAATGACGGGACCCTAAAGATGAGGAAATATCCCATCTGAGTATGCAGCTGGTTGAGATGATAGTGTGTGTTTGTGTGAGATGAGATATCAGAACACTGTAAAGAGATAAAAACATTAGTAGACACCTACCATGGAAAATGTCTTCACTGTGTTGAACTTTTTCTACGTCTTCAGTACAGTCTTGACAAAAAGCTTTTGAGAAGCATGGCCCTCACAACTAAAAATGGCAAGTCTTCTTTGCCAAACCTCCCTCAGCATGACTTACAGGGCTTTGTCAGAAACCGAGCCCTTACAGTCTCCTGGCTCATCCTCTAACATGCAGGGAGGAAAACAATCCAAAAATTCCAAGGCTGCTCCACAGGAAGTGCAGGTCCTTCTTTAAAGAGCTGCAGCTGCACTTTTAACCTGCTGCCCTAGATTACCCGCTCCCCTGGCCTCCATTCCTGTAGTGCTTGATCCAATCAGGAGTGAAAGAGCGTTATCATGATGTAACAAGAGTATCTTGGAACATCCTCGGAGGTCCACTTCCAGCGCCGTAACACAAAATGCCCCGGAACTCTTCTGGGTACACCACAACTGCACCACCAGCAAAAAAAAATCGGCTCTTTGATCTTTGCACAGCTTGAATAAAGTGTTGATATAATCCTTACATACAATGTTGGCGTTGTACTTGCACATCCAGCCCAATGCAGTGTATGTGTAGCCTTTTCAAATATGTATATATATATATGCAGTGCAGCATTTACAAATCTTGTATGGTGTGGGTGCTCAAATCTTTTATAGGATGCTCATGCATTTTTTTTTTGGTGAATTGTGCTCATTAAAACGAAGGATGTCAGTGTTGTGTTACGAAAGTCTTTTCCATTTTGGAACCCAAGGGGGGAAGTTTTACCTAAAAAAGTGTGTTTGGGAGCAGGCGGATGGTTAAAAAGGATGAAATGTGCATCGGTCCCTGAACGTGGCAGGACATATTGAGAGAGTGGTTAACCAAGCATATGGGATCTTGGGCTTCATAAATAGAGGTATTGAGTACAAAAGTAGAGAAGTTATGCTGAACTTTTATAAAGCGCTGGTTAGGCCACAACTGGAGTATTGCGTCCAGTTCTGGTCACCACACTTTAGGAAGGATGTGAAGGCCCTTGAGAGGGTGCAGAGGAGATCTCCCAGAATGGTTCCGGGGATGGGCGATCTTAGCTACAAGGACAGGTTGGAGAAGCTGGATTTGTTTTCATTAGAGCAAAGGAGGTTGAGGGGTGATTTGATAGAGGTGTACAAGATTATGACGGGTTTGGATAGGCTAGACGGGGAAAGGCTGTTCCCACTAGTTGATGGTACAAGGACTAGGGGACACAGATTTAAGGTTTTGGGCAAGAGATACAGGGGGGATGGGAGGAAAAACTTTTTTACGCAGCGAGTGGTGAGGACCTGGAACTCGCTGCCGACGGAAGTGGTGGAAGCGGAGACACTCAATGTTTTCAAGGGGAGACTGGATAGGCACTTGAGGGAAACAAACTTGCAGGGCTACGGGGATAGAGCGGGGGAATGTAACCGACTGGATTGCTCTACAGAGAGCTGGCACGGACTCGATGGGCCTAATGGCCTCCTTCTGTGCCGTTATGATTCTATGACTCTATGAAACTGACAGTGGGTCAGGAAGCCGGCTCAAACCCGTCGACTTCAGCTTTTAACTGCAGCATTTTCGGCTACATGCGAGAAACCCCCATGGGAGAGGCGGGTTGGCTATTAAAAGATGTTAAGAGGCAATTAGGAAATGCAAAGAGGCAATTAGGAGCTGTTTTAACTGCAGATTTAAACTTTAACTGAGTCTACAGATTTCCCGGGCTTTCTGGAACTCGCCAGTGAAAGCAAGGCGAGATGACAGCGCGAATTAAGGGGGCTGAGCAAAAGGCAGGCAAACAATGCTATAAGTACTCAGACCTCACACCTGCTTCCTTGCCTAAGTGAAAGGCTTTTGCTCACAGGACTTGTTCCGAGAGTGTGCTTTCACTTCTTTGCAGGTGATTTCCACTACTTTGGAGGTCATTTCTGCTACCTTGGCTTTTTCTAAGTCTGATCTACACTTACTATCCGTCAAGCATCAGTTCAGCATCGGTGCCACTTATGTAGCTTTATCTTGGACCTCAGATGAGGACCAAGATGAGCTGCAGCAACAACAGCACCAGTAGGCTTCTCTTCACTGACCTGCCGCTCCACAGGAGAGAGGGGATGAGCACAGGGGTGCAGCTCGCAAGAGGTGATACCCCCAATACAGGGTATATAGGCAGAGGATCAGCTTCCTGGACATGTCTGAACACCAGTTCCTCAGGAGGCTCAGGGTATTGCATCAGGTGGTCGCAGACATTTGCAGTCTCCTGGAAGAAGAACTCCTAACAAGTGGACCTGGTGGGCACGCTTGACAGTGACTCTCAAAGTCACCACTGCCCTCAATTTCTTCGCCACTGGCTACTTCCAGGGACCTGCAGGAAATATTTGTAGAACCTCGCAATCTGTTGCCCACAAATGCATCACTCAGGTGACCAATGCCATGTTTGCTAGGCCCAGCAATTATGTGCACTTTGCAACCAATGAGGCCAGTCAGAATGAGCGGGCGCTCGGCTTTGCGGCTCTGGCTGGTTTCCCACAGGTCCAGGGAGTCATCAATTGCACACATGTGGCAATCAAGGCGCCCCCAGATCACCCTGGAGTCTTCATCAATGGCAAGGTCTTCCACTCCATCAATGTTCAGCTTGTATGCAACCACAAAAAGATCATCATGCAGGTGCGTGCAAGATTCCCAGGCAGCTGCCATGATCCTTTCATCCTGTGCCAGTCCACCCTCCCAGAGTTCCTCGGACCTCGTAGCAGAGTTAGCGGCTGGCTCCTTGGAGACAAGGGCTACCCCCTGAAGACGTGGCTGATGGCACCCGTTAGGAGCCCAAACAATGATGCCCAGGAGAGATACAATCAAAGCCATATGACCACGAGAACTGTCATCGAGCAAGCAATCGGAATGCTGAAGATGCGCTTTAGGTGCCTGGACAGATAGGAATGGGTGCACCTGCAAGGTAAGTATATATGAGGAGTGATGTGCTGGAGTCGGCTTGGGAAGAGAATCTCCCTGCGGGCCCTTACAGAACGCAGCATCAGCTCCAGGGAAGCATCATATAAGCGAGGTGCAGCCTTGCCACATTGGGACTCCATTAATGCAGTTTCTTCCTCTGTTCACCCATCTGGACAATCCTTCAACTTTCATCTTCGCAGGGTTCCTTTAAATAGTTCAGCTTAAATAGACTCATGTGTGCCGTCATCATGCCCGCTCGCACTAATTGGTCGGGAAATCTGGAGGTCAGATGCTAATACAGTGGCTTCGTTAAAAAGCCACTGACAATCTTCCGGGTTCCCCACGCGCTACAGGGCTGCCCTGCTGCCAGGGTGTCGGACCGTTAAAATTCCGTCCCAAATGTCAACATCGAGTATTCTCATGTCATGTATAACAGGCCCATACGGACATGATGCGGAGATGCCGGTGTTGGACTGGGGTGGACAAAAGTGAGAAGTCGCACAACACCAGGTTATAGTCCAACAGTTTTATTTGCAATCACAAGCTTTCGGAGCTGCTGCCCCTTCGTCAGGTGAAGTATATGGAGAGTAAAGTTCCTCTACATTACACCCAGTATCAACCTCAGAAGAGGTCTGCTAGGGACTGGATTTCATTAATTTCATGTAGGACCCTTACAGCCATCAGGCAGCGGTGGCTGCAATAGGAATCAGATTACAGGGGTGAAAGGCCAGCCTAATCAATGCACTACATTCATTTATATTCTGTGACAAACCTTTCTGCTTATCAATGTGAAGAATATCAGTATTGGGAATGAAACCAGGGAGATATAACAGGTGGGCATGACATTGGATGATGAGATTAGTAATGAAACAAAAAAAAGGGGATATATTAAATAAATTAATCAAACTCAAAGAGGATAAAACCCCTGGTCCGGATGAATTGCATCCATGCATTTTAAAAGAATCTAGAGAAGAGATAGCAGAGGCATTACTACACATATTTAATAATTCGTTACAAAAAGGTATAGTGCCAGAGGACTGGCAGATAGCTAACGTAGTACCGATATTTAAGAAGGGGGATAGAAAATGTCCAGGGAATTATAGACCAGTCAGCTTAACATCGGTGGTAGGAAAAATAATGGAATCCCTACTAAAGGAGAAAATAGAAGAACATCGAGAAACCAAAAATATAATAATGAATAGTCAGCATGGATTTCAAAACCAACCTTATTGAATTTTTTGAAGAGGTAACAGAGAGAGTAGACAATGGTAATGCAGCAGATGTAATTTATCTGGATTTTCAAAAGGCCTTCAATAAGGTACCCCATAATAGACTGATGAACAAGGTCAGAGAATGCGGAGTTGGGACAAGTAGCAGAATGGATTAACAACAGAAAACGCTGGAAAAACTCAGCAGGCCAGGCAACATCCGTGGAGAGAGAAAGAGAGTTAACGTTTCAGGTCGAAACCCTTCGTCGGAACTGAGAGAGCAAGAAATAAACAGATAAAAATGCAAGGGGGAGGCTGGGGGGAGGAATAAAAGAACAAAAGGGATGGTCTTTAGTGAGTAGAGACATTGAGAGATGCTCAAGGCAAGACGAGATGGTAATGGGACAGGTTGTATTTTGCTATCGTAGCAGAATGGATTGCTGGCTGGCTTCAGGACAGAAAGCAGAGTAGGAGTAAAGGGTAGCTATTCACAGTGGCAGATGGTGGGTAGTGGTGTTCCACAAGGATCAGTGCTGGGACCACTGCTGTTCACAATTTACATTAATGATTTAGACTTAGGAATCAAAAACACAATTTCTAATTTTGCGGATGACACCAAATTGGGGGGATAGTCAATACTGAGGAGGACTGCAACAAATTACAGGAGCACATTAATAAACTTGCAGAATGGGCATATAATTGGCAAATTAAGTTCAACACAAATAAATGTGAGGTATTACATTTTGGTAGGAAGAATAGGGAGGTCACTTATCACATCATGACTTATCACTTGGAGGGTGCGAGTCTAGGTGGGGTAGAGGAACAAAGGGATCTCATGAGTACAAATACACAAATCACTAAAAGTTGCGACACAGGTTAGCAAGGCCATAAAAAAAGCAAACCAAGCACTAGGGTTTATTTCTCGAGGGATAGAATTGAAAAGTAGGGAAGTTATGCTAAACCTATATCGAACCTTGGTTAGACCACACTTAGAGTACTGCGTACAGTTCTAATCGCTAAATTATAAAAAGGATATAGAGGCACTGGAGAGGGTGCAGAGAAGATTTACAAGGATGATACCAGAAATGCGAGGGTATACATATCTGGAAAGGATGAATAGGCTGGGTCTCTTTTCTCTTGAAAAATTAAGGCTGAGGGGTGACCTAATAGAGGTCTTTAAAATTATGAAAAATTGTGATAGAGTGGATACAGAGAGAATGTTTCCACTTGTGGGGAAGAGCATAACTAGAGGCCATCAATATAAGATAGTCACCAAGAACTCCAATAGGGAATTCAGCAGAAACTTCTTTACCCAGAGAGTGGTGAGAATGTGGAACTCGCTACCACAGGGAGTGGTTGAAGCGAATAGTATAGATGCATTTAAGGGGAGGCTAGACAAGCATATGAGGGAAAAGGGAATAGAGGGTTATGCTGATAGATTTATATGAGAAAAGACGGGAGGATGCTAGTGTGGAGCATAAACGCCAGCATGGACTGGTTGGGCCGAATTTTTTTTTTAATTCGTTTATGGGACCTGGGTGTCGCCGGCAAGGCCTGCATTTATTGCCCATCCCTAATTGCCCTTGAGAAGGTGGTGGTGAGCCGCCTTCTTGAACCGCTGCAGTCCGTGTGGTGAAGGTACTCCCACAGTGCTGTTCGGGAGGGAGTTCCAGGATTTTGACCCAGCGACGATGAAAGATCGGTGATATACTTCTAAGTCAGGATGGTGTGTGACTTGGAGGGGAACTTGGAGTTGGTGGTGTTCCCATGCGCCTGCTGCCCTTGTCCTTCTAGGTGGAAGAGGTCGCGGGTTTTGGAGGTGCTGCCGAAGAAGCCTTGGCGAGTTGCTGCAGTGCATCTTGTAGATGGTACACACTGCAGCCACGGTACGCCGGTGGTGGAGGGTGTGAATGTTTAAGGTGGTGGATGGGGTGCCAATCAAGCGGGCTGCTTTGTCCTGGATGGTGTCGAGCTTCTTGAGTGTTGTTGGAGCTGCACTCATCCAGGCAAGTGGAGAGTATTCCATCACACTCCTTACTAGTGCCTTGTAGATGGTGGAAAGGCCTTGGGGAGTCAGGAGCTGAGACACTCGCCGCAGAATACCTAGCCTCTGACCTGCTCTTGTTGCCACAGTATTTATGTGGCTGGTCCAGTTAAGTTTCTGGTCAATGGTGACCCCCAGGATGTTGATGGTGGGGGATTCGGCGATGGTAATACCGTTGAATGTCAAGGGGAGATGGTCATTGCCTGGCACTTCTGTGGCGCGAATGTTACCTGCCACTTATCAGCCCAAGCCTGAACGTCATCCAGGTCTTGTTGCATGCGGGCATGGACTGCTTCATTATCTGAGGAGTTGTGAATGGCACTGAACACTGTGCAGTCATCAGCGAACATCCCCATTTCTGACCTTATGTTGGAGGGAAGGTCATTGATGAAGCAGCTGAAGATGGTTGGGCCTAGGACACTGCCCTGAGGAACTGCTGCAGCGATGTCCTGGGGCTGTGATGATTGACCTTCAACCACCACAACCATCTTCCTTTGTGCTAGGTATGACTCCAGCCAGTGGAGTGTTTTCCACCCGATTCCCATCGACTTCAGTTTTACTAGGGCTCCTTGATGCCACACTCGGTCAAATGCTGCCTTGATGTCAAGGGCAGTTACTCTCATCTCACTTCTGGAGTTCAGCTCTTTTGTCCACGTTTGGTCCAAGGCTGTAATGAGGCCGGGAGCCGAGTGGTCCTGGCGGAACCCAAACTGGGCATCTGTCAGCAGCTTATTGGTGAGTATGTGCCGCTTGATAGCACTGTCGATGACACCTTCCAATGGTCTGTTTCTGTGCCGTATATCCTATGTAATCCTGGGCCAAAAATTCGGCCCTTCCCGGGTGAGTACGCGCTGTGTACTCACCCGTAAGGCGTCCTGAAGTGCCGGTTTCCTGCATGCACTGCGCATGCGCGGGAAACCGGAACTTCCGGTCTGGTGAAGGGGGCGGTTCCTAGGTGAACCGCGTGCGCGGTAGAGGCTGCGCACACGCAGCAAACTTAGGTTTTTTTCAGGTTTCTCCGGGACGGTAAGTATTGAAGAACCTGCGCTTTTAAAAAAGGAGGCGCATGACCCGTTTTCAACAAGGTAAGTGGTTAATTAATTATAATTTAAAAACATTTTCAACAGGTTTATCTTTTTTAGATACTTTAAAGAAAGGTAAGTTTATTTTTAGCACTGTTAAAAAGTATTTTAATTTTTTCAAAAATGTAAATTTTTGTTTAAAGTAGTTAATTTATTTAACTTATAGTTATTTTATAAATGTGATGGTTTTAAAAAAATTTATTTTAAGTTTAGCTGTTCTTTTGGGGCCGATTTCAATTCATAGATTTGACAGGTCTTCTATGAATGAAAGATGGTCTGCTGCCATTGGCTCTCCATGTCGCACGTGATCCCAGGGGACGCATCGCACTAACTGCGCCCCTGGGACACGCAAGCACTGCGCGCCGGCAGTTGGGAGAGGCCCAGGAGCTGAAGTTCCCGTGGGCCCAGAGGTCAACGGCAGGCGCGGTAGGTAAGTGCGCGCGCGATCCTTACCCCCGCAGCAAGCCGGAGAGGCGAATTTCAGGGCCCCTGTGAAACGCTTTTCCATTTTCAGCACTCAGTGTCAGAGGTCAAGTATGCCCAGATGCAGAATAAAACTCGCTCTGCTCTGCTTTGGATCTTGGCCGCATCTTCAGAGGAGCACTCCCCTACTGTACCGCTATGGTATTTCCATTTTCCTCTCTGAGGCAATTTGTGCTGAATTATTGGCAGTTTTGTGCTGTTGGTCCTCGCTGACAAGAATTGGATTGAAACTGGACAAGCTCATTTTAACTACAACTTTTACAACCAGTAGAGCGAGGAGACCTAAGTTTCATCACTTTGGGCTTGATTCAAACCTGGGTTCCAGAGGTGAAAGACCAGTTATACTCCGATAATGTATGGATGTTTTCTGATAGAATGTATGGTAGTATGGTGGTGATGGAAATAGACTCGCAGTTCAGAGGTCAATAATTCAAATCGCACCATGGCAAGTAAGTTACCATGAAAGCTACTGCATTGTCATTTACATTAATGATCTAGATAAGGGAATTAAATGTAATATCTCCAAGTTTGCAGATGACACAAAGCTGGGTGGGAGTGTGTGCTGCGAGGAGGATACCGAGAAACTCCAGGATGATTTGGACAGGTTGGGTGAGTGGGCAGAAGCGTGGCAGATGCAATATAACGTGGATAAGTGCGAGGTTATCCACTTTGGTGTCAAAAACAGAAAGGCAGACTATTATCTGAATGGCAATAGATTGGGAGAAGGGGAAGTGCAACGAGACCTGGGTGTCCTTGTGCACCAGTCGCTGAAAGTAAGCATGCAGGTGCAGCAGGCGGTGAAGAAGGCAAATGGTATGTTGGCCTTCATAGCGAAAGGGTTTGAGTATAGGAACAGGGATGTCCTGCTGCAGTTGTACAGGGCCTTGGAGAGACCACACCTTGAGTATTGTGTGCAGTTTTGGTCGCCTTATCTGAGGAAGGATGTTCTTGCCATGGAAGGAGTTCAGCGAAGATTCACAAGGCTGATACCTGGGATGGCAGGAATGACATATGAGGAGAGATTGGGTCGATTGGGCTTATACTCACTGGAGTATAGAAGAATGAGAGGGGATCTCATCGAAACATATAAAATTCTGACAGGTCTGGACAAACTAGATGCAGGAAGAATGTTCCCGATGGTCGGAGAGTCCAGAACCAGGGGTCATAATCTAAGGATAACGGCAAACCATTTAGGACAGAAATGAGGAAGAATTTCTTCACCCAGAGAGTGGTAAACCTGTGGAATTCTCTACCACAGAAGGTAGTTGAGGCCAAGTCATTAAATATATTCAAGAATGAGTTAGATATATTTCTTAAAGCTAAAGGTATCAAGGGATATGGGGAGAAGGCAGGTACAGGGTACTGAGTTTGGATGATCAGCCATGATCTCATCGAATGGCAGAGCAGGCTCGAGGGGCCGAATGGCCTACTCCTGCTCCTATCTTCTATGTTTCTATGTATGTTTAAAAAAAAATCTGGTTCACTAATGTCCTTTAGGGAAGGGAACCTGCCTCAGCCCCCACCTGATCTGGCCTACATGGGACTCTAGTCGGTGACTATGAGGTTGACTTAATGCCCTCTGAAGTGCTCCAGCAAGAAGAAGATTTTGTCCACATCACCCACATGCCAAGAACAAATGGAAAAAAACAATGGAGCGATTTACTTGAGGGTGGTATTGTTGCCAGAATTGAGTTGAGATAGTCTCTTGATCCATTTTCTAGTGTCAGGGTTAATTACAAATGCAGGGCAGGCTCCCAGCTGTGTCTCTGCTCCTCAGTGGGAATCCACCACTGCTAAGGAGGCAGGAGTCAAGGGTAGTGCCAATTTTAACTGGGGCAGAATCCCTTAAATTTTGAATTGACTCTGAATGAACCCAGCATCCAAAGAACAGGCATTTGGGAAGTTTGGGAGAGGTAGAGGTGGCCATCTCCTACTTTGCAGTCAGTCTTCATGTATCCCACCGTCACAGTCCTCCAACCACCTTCTGACACTTCCCTCCATCAGCTGTATAGAGGTGGCAACATAGGGAAATCCGATGGAGTCTTAAGCACTGGCCGTCATTTACATGCAGCACGGCAGGCCGTGGAAGGACAGCCGGCATTGATGGTTGTGGGGGAAAGAGGGGAAAAGCAATTTCCCATAGAAAATTGCTTCCTATCTCCCCTTTTTCTCCCCTTGTCCAGTCTCTTCCCACCTACATCCTCAACTCTTCCAACACCCTCCGCCACTTTAACAGTTTCCTGGCCCTAACCGTCTCCTTTTCACCATGGATGTCCAATCATTCTACACCTCCATCCTCCATCAGGATGGCCTGAGGGCGCTCCGCTTCTTCCTTGAACGGAGGCCCAACCAGTCCCCATCCACCACCACCCTCCTCTGCCTGGCTGAACTAGTTCTCACATTGAACAACTTCTCCTTTGACTCCACTCACTTCCTCCAAATAAAAGGTGTTGCAATGGGAACCCGCATGGGTCCTAGCTATGCCTACCTTTTCGTGGGATATGTGTAACATTCTTTGTTCCAGTTCTACTCAGGTTCCCTCCCTCACCTCTTTTTCCAGTACATTGATGACTGTATTGGTGCCGTTTCCTGCTCTCGCCCTGAACTGGAAAACTGAATTCACTTTGCTTCCAATTTGCATCTGTTCTGACGATGCCACCTTCCATACTCGTGCTTCCGATATGTCTTCCTTTTTGCTCAATCGAGGATTCCCCTCCACTGTGGTTGACAGGGCCCTCGACCATGTCTGTTCCATTTCCCGCAATTCTGCTCTCACCCCTTCCCCTCCCTCCAGAACCACGATAGGGTTCCCCTTGCCCTCACCTTTCCCCCACCAGCCTCCACATTCAATGGATCATCCTCCGCCATTTCCGAAACCTCAAGCGTGATCCCACCACCAAACACATCTTCCCCTCCACTCCCCTTTCAGCGAAACCCTGGTCCACTTCTCAATCACCCTCTCCGCTTCCTATGGCACCTACCCGTGCAAGCACAGGAGATGTAACACCTGCCCTTTCACCTACTCCCTTCCCACCGTCCAGCGCCCAAAACACTCCTTCCAGGTGAAACAGTGATTTACTTGTACTTCTTGCAATTTAGTATACTGTAATCGTAGTCATGATGTGGTCTCCTCTACATTGGGAAAACCAAACCCAGATTGGGTGACCGCTTTGTGGAACACCTCCGTTCTGTCCATAAGCGTGACCCCGAGCTTCTGGTCTCCTGTCGCTTTAATTCTCCACTTCACTCCCACTCTGACCTCGGCCTCTTACACTGTTCCAATGAAGGTCAACGTAAGCTCGAGGAACAGCACCTCATCTTTCGATTAGGCACTTTACAGCCTTCTGGACTCAACATCGAGTTCAACAATTTCAGACCATAACCTCTGCCCCTATTTTTCCAGACAGCAGCTGTTGATGATTCTGCTATTCCCATTTACACCTCTACTGGACCCATCTTTTGTTTCTTTACTTGTCCCATTACTATCTCCCTTTGCCTTGCACCATCATACCTTTTGTCATTTAGGCCGCGAATTTAATTGACCTCAGAGGGCGGGTTTGGAGGCGGGTCGGTTGCGAAAATTGGAAAAATTGCCGGCGGGCTGTGAACCCGCCACCATCCCGCCTCCACGCGACTTTGGCAAGTGTCAAGTCAGCCGCTCCCGAACTGATCCGACACTAAACGGCTGGAGAGGCAGTTAAGGCAGTTAACAGCTTGTTAACTGCCTGGATAATCCTATTTTAACTACCTGTTCGGATTTTGGAGGTTTTTCAGCATGCTGCCTGCCTTCACAAAAACACGCCAGCTGAATCGAGCCGGGTTGAGTGAGGACCTGAATTGTTGCCAGCTGCTCGAACAGCTTAAAAGCGGTCCTGCAATCTCTCATTCTTTCACATGCCACAACTTAGTGCTTTGAGGTTTGGGAAAAATTTTCAGCTCTACTAATCTTGTGAGTGTTGAGGCTGAAATCCATGTGCAGTGTGAGCTCCTTGGATTACCCTCTGGCCCCTTTGAGCGCAAAGAACCTCCATTCCTCGACTGAGATATATATCAGCGGTATGGGATCCATTTATATCCTCTCATCCTGGTCGTCAGATTCGGAGGAAGAGCAGCCGCGGCACAGCAGCAGCACCAACAGCAGGCGCGCCAACCTTCTCCTCAGCCACCTGATGATGCACAGGGCAGAGGGCATCAGCGCAGGCCTGCACCCCGCCGCAGGAGATACCCCCAACACATGGTTTACAGGCAGAGGATGAGCTTCCTCAACATGAGTGAGCAGCAATGCCAAAGGAGGTTGAGACTGCCGCGAGATGTAGTCGCTGACATCTGCGCAATGCTGCACCAGCACCTAGAGCCCAGAGGAGTGTGTGGACACTCCTTACCAGTGGCTGTCAAAGTCACCACCGCACTCAACTTCTTTGCTTCGGACTCCTTCCAGGGATCAGCTGCAGACATCAGCGGCATCTCCCACACACACCTGCATCACGCAGGCTACCGATGCCCTCTTTGCAATTACATCCACTTCTCCACGGATGAAGCAAGTGTAACTGCGCGTGCGGTTGGCTTTGCAAATATGGCAGGCTTCCCAAGGGTGCAGGGCATCGTAGACTGCACACGTGGCCATTAGGGCACCCCATCACTACCCAGCTGTTTTTGTCAACCGCAAGGGATTCCACTCACTTAACGTGCAGCTGGTGTGTAACCACAGGAAGATCATCATGCATGTTTGCGCAAAGTACCCTGGCAGTTGCCATGACTCCTTCATCCTGCGGCGGTCTACTGTGCCTCATCTCTTCAATCCGCCAAACCAACTTTCCGGATGTCTACTTGGCGACAAGGGCTATCCCCTGAAAAAGTGGCTCATGACACCGATGAGGAGGCCATCAGACGAGGCTGAGGACAGTACAGTGTGAGCCACATTTCCACCAGAAGCATTATAGAGCAAACTATCGGCTTGTTCAAAATGCAATTCCGATGCCTCGACAGATCTGGTGGAGCCCTGCAGTATGCACCAACCAGGGTGTCCAGAATCATCGTCATCTGCTGTGCCCTGCACAACAATGCACAGCAGCGTGGCTCAGCGCTGCCTGAGGAACAAGTGGCTCAGTGCAGAGCATCCTCGGAAGAAGAGGGGGAGGACGCGGAGGAGGAAGAGGACGAGTAGGAGGAGGCACGCCTTGCGGGGCCAGATGTGGCCAATGCAGCAGCACTCGACCACATTGCTGGCTGTCACGTAAGGGATGCACTCATCCATGCCAGATTCGCGTAAGCTTACGCTTCAACCACAGGTGGCTGGCATATGACTATGAATGTGTGGACGACCTTCTTAACACACCACACATCATCTCTCCAATAAACGGTCCTTTTCTATCACTCTCAGCACCATCATTACAAATGCAAGTCGCCCTGAGCCCTCAATGTGCAACATCCATTTCCCAGAACACATAGGCCAGAACTTCAACTGTTTGCCATCACTTTTGTTTAATCTCATCACAAAAGGATGACAATCGAAAATATACAACAGAACAAAACACCCAAGTGACTACCCTTGTGACTATTTGTGTGTTAGCTTCCTCTTACACGTGCTTCTACGTGGTGCTTCCCCTGTGGCTTCAGCAGATGTAGAGGCACCTTGCTCACTTTGATGCTGCGCCTGCTTAGACGCCTTTCACGGGCATCCTCTGGGTTTGGGAGCCTGGGAGGGCTCCTCCACAGTCTGTGGCTGTGCAGGGGCTGAGACGGCCATCTCAGTTGCGGGAGGAATCTGGGGCTCTGACCAAGGGCTCCGCAGTGGCATGGTCATGTGAGTGCTTGGAGAAGAGCCCACACTTCCTTGTTGTCTGCCACCAACATCCCTCTCACCCGCACTTCAGTGCTACCAAGCAGCTGGAGAGCACCTTGCTGCACATCAGTGGGGTCATGAGGACCCGTCTCTGTACTGACAATCCTCATAACGGGGACGTCCATGTACCTCTGGTGTCTCTCCTCAATAGATGCCCATCTATCCTCCATAGCAGACCATCTATTTAGAAGAGTCACCATGTTCTCCTGAGTCTGTCGACTTAGGTCCTCCATGGAGGTTGCCACCCTCTCCATGGCGGCACGTTCATGCGCCATTGCCTCCACAAAGGCAGCGCTCATGTTTGAGATGGACTCCTCCATTCTCTCCACACTCGCAGTTACCCTGGATGCAAACCCTGTCAGAGACTCCTGCACTTGTTCCTGGGGTTCCAGCACCGCTCTCTTTCTGGATGGCCCCAGAGGCACTGCGTCTACATGCAGCTGAGCAGAGCTAGGAGCGTCCTGCGATCTCTGACAAGGACTCTCCACTGCTGTCGCTGTCTCCACCATCTGCTGATGCTCACTTGTGAGCTGTGATACACCAGGTGACAACACTACTCTATGTCGCGAAGGCCCCACCGAGGTGTGCGTTTCTGCACTGGTGCTGGGTGCGCTGAGTCCTGGTGACGCTGCTCCCTCAGAGGCTGCAGGTTCCTCTGAGGAGTCGTCCAGCTCTTCCTCCTGGACAGTGGGGAGGGGAGCTCTCGATGGTCCTGTGGGAGAGTAAAGGCATGAGTTAGACATCTGATTTTTAGGTAGCAGACACATCCTATTGTGCAGATGATCCAAAGTCAATCTTTATGAACATCATATGCCATTGCAGTCAATCATGAAATCTAAATGTGAGGGTTGAAAATCTATTCTGTCACTAGCTTCATCTGGTGCACCCATCTCTCGGTCCCCCACTTCCAGCTCCTCGCCACCTCCCACGATCTCGTGCGCAGCCTCCTCAGCACTTGTCAAAGTTGCCAGGGATAGTGGGCCTCCTCCTGTCTGTGCTCTCTCCCTCTTATTGTGGGCTATCTTTTCCTGCAAGGAGGGACACAAGTGGAGTTTCAACGAGAGTGATGGAGTGACTGTGAAGAATCCATAACATTGAAGCTTAGAGGGAGACCAAGATGGAGTGAGGTGCCAAGAGGAAGCTGCCTCCCTGTGCGTTGTTAGTTGTTGTCATTGCATAACGGTAAGAGCGAGTGTGAGGGGTGCATAGTAGGATGGTGAAGTGATTCAGTACAGAGAGAGATGGATAGGTAAGGGTGCAAGGGAAGTAAGGGTAACGTGGGATGTGGAGGAGCAGGCTGACAATGCAGTGTGCTGGTGATGAGAAGAGAAGGGAGGCAGATTGAAGGTAAGTGTGATGTGATACTCACTTTTGATGATCGTAGAAGATCATTACACCGTTTCCGGCACTGGACCCAGGTGCGTGAACATAAGGACCTAGCACTGACCTCCTCAGCAATGTGCAGCCAGGCTACCTTTGTTTGCTGAGGAGGCTTCCTCCGGCCCTCGGGAGGGAACAGAATCTCCCTGCGCCCTCTTACTCCCTCCACAAGAGCTTGGAGGGAGTCCTCATTAAACCTTGGAGCAGCCTTGGCTTTGGCAGCACTCATTGTAGCCTGGGCCCATTCAAACACAAGCAGAAACGAGAAATGAAAGGCTGAGGCTGCATGGGCCCCTTAAAAACAACTGCAGCAATGACATCCTCAGAGGCGAGTAACAGACCCGATCCCACTCATTGGACCGGGCAGCGCATACGACGGGACTTAATAGGCCACTTAAATTAAAATCTCAATTCGGGAGCGGCTGAAACCGGCAGCGGGACCAGAACCCGCCCACCAGACAACCCGACTCCAACCCGCCTCCTCTATTAAATTCGCGGCCTTAATCTCTCCTGCCTTCCACCCTATCGCAGACCTTCCCTTTTGTTCTTTCCTCCCCTCCCCGCTTTCCCTGCCTCTGTACTTGCTTAAAACATGTTACATCTCCAACTTTTCCAGTTCTGACAAAAGGTCATTGACCTGAAACGTTAACTCTGTTTCTTTCTCCACAGATGCTGCCTGACCTGCTGAGTATTTCCAGCATTTTCTGTTTTTATTTCAGATTTCCAGCATCAGCTTATATTTGGCGGTAGGCCTACCTGATGCATTTTTCCTTGATTTGTGTTTGGGCATAAATTTAGAGGAAAATTCTCCCCAATGTATCTTGTCTGAAGTGCAGCAATGCCACTAATTACAGCAGAAAAACTGCAGTTGTGCAATTTTGATTGGGTGGATGCAGAGCACATGGAATGCAGTCACTCAGGATTGTATGAAGTTTTATTTGATCATTTTACTGAGCATAAGACAGACAGCAGCAGACAGAGAAACAAAATACATTAGAAACTGTTACACATCAGAGACCGAGAATCTTAAAATACAGCAACAAGATCAGTCAGCCTTTCCCTTGGGCTGCTTTCCCATACAACAACAGGAGGCAGGGTAAGAGGAGCAAGTTCACCTTCTGTTAACTAATGTTTGATAGTGCTGAAGCTATACAGAGTTTGTGTCACCACCTATTATGGAAACGTTTAGCCAGTTCTACTAAAGTTCTGCCCTGTGGTATAGAGCAGATAAACTACAATTAGCACTAATAAGTAAACCACTTGCACCTAACCCATGGGCACTGAGGTTAATCGAGGGCTTCTGGGCTAATTAGTCCCTCTCATCAGGGTGAGAGTTGCCTTTGTTGCAGAAAAGAACAGTTTCTCATTCTTGGTACCCACTATCAGCAGCAAGCCCTTCCAGATTAGATGTAGTATGGATTAGATTCAGGATAAAACTCTTTGCACAATTTTCAAGCAAGTATTCCCAGTTCAAGTGTTGTATGGGTTAAGTACTGAGTAAAAACTCCCTCTACTCTGCCTCATCAAGCACTCCAAGGTATTTTAAACTTTACAACACCCTCTAGAGTGACTCACCAATGAATAAAACCAGAAAATGCCAGAAATACAGCAGGTCTGTCAGCATCAGAAAAGAGAAAAGGTTCACATTTCAGGTGAAGACCCTTCTTCAGAACAGGCCCACGTTCCCACATAGGGTTCTACACCCGAAATATTAACCTGTCGTTTCTCTTTACAGATACTGACAGATCCACTATGTATTTCCAGCATTTTCTGGTCTTGTCTCAGATTTCCAGCGTTTGCAGTTTTTTAAAAACTCAGTAATGACTCTCAATTTCAAAAGCATGGCGGCAGTCTGGTCTTTGATGCTAATTCATACTGGCATGTGAATTCACCTCTGAGAATTTGAGTTTCTTTTAACCATTCTAGGTGAGGGATAGTAATGCTAGAGAATGGAACCCTTTCTATTTCAGGCATCCAGTGTCCTCATTAAATACTCTCAGTTTAGGTACAGCACAGGTTAGATACAGAGTAAACTACTCTGCCCTAACATTGTGCCTTAGCTTCAACCTCAGAAGATCACCCCCTACTGCACCAGTGTAGTATTTTTCCATTTCTCCCACCAGCTGTCCTATGACCTCTCTGATTAATTTAGTCTCAATAGGAACCCTTAGAGCCAACAAAGAAAGGAGATTGGGTTGGATTTAAATCAGGTTTCAGAGGTAGAAGACATGGATGCAACCCATTGCACTAAAGAATCTGACTAATGAACTGTCCAGACTCATTCAATTAGGGGCAATTGGACGGAAGAGATTCTCATCCATTCCATCAGTCTGGGCTGGGTCCCCAAGATGAAAGGTCACTGCTCTGACCTGCTGCAGTTTCCATTCCCATTCAGCAGGTTAAGTTTTTCCCTCAGTCTATCCTTTGAGTCTTATACCTAAATCAAACTGTGATGATGATTCACAGAGTTTTTCATTGCAAGAAAATTTCCCTTCATCCAATGACTGTTTCAGCTTAGAAGTTGTCACAAACAGAAGGTACTCCAGAAATGTGAAAACAAAGCCTTCGGGAAATGGCTGGGATGCTGCAGCGCATCTGCCCCCCCCCACCCCCCCCCCCCACCCCCACACACCAGGATTGAAGGACAGGCAAGGCAGGCAACTCCTTACTGTACCATGGGACCCCTTTCCTGGGGACCCTGGAATGTACTGTAGAAGATTCTGGGCTATCCATTGCTGCTCTCATCAAAATATTTTAACTGTTTGTGGTCCTTGGGTAGTGCTCCATTCTACTGGACAGCATTCTCAGATGTTACTGTCAATGGTTTAACAGTTTTTTTGTTTCCTCATCATGGAGACACTTACATAAGAACTGGCTCTTGGCATCGACAGGACTGACTGTGTGCATTGTGCAGAGTTCCCGGATAGTTTGATTCAGGACTGCCTCAATGTTCAACTTTACCGCCATGGTTTTAGGGAGGTACGCCTTCAACTGCTGCCTGTAGAGACAAAAACCATGAGCTATCAAACCCAAGGCATGTAGTGCGAGCTGTCTGATGTAATGCTGCTCTGAGCTGTCTGTACAATGCTATTCTCTACCACTATCCAGGGGTGCCTACATAGGCGAAAAGGAAGAGCAACACTCCATGAGCTCTTGGGGAAGTTCAGTTTTCCATTTATTTACAAAATTTAATTGAGAAAGAAGCAAGTGAATTGGGAAAGGGGGGTGGGGCAGAAGTAGCTTAGAGAAAGGGGGACGCTTTCAAGACTTGGGGGGGGGGGGGGGCGGGGTGATGGGCACCATGGCCACTATCTGACAGGCTTCCTTTTTTTTCTTCCTCAGCTACTAGGTCTTCCATTCCCACCTTGCTGTCTGGCAATCTTCACTATCCCACTCATAGAGTTATACAGCACAGAAAGAGGCCCTTCGGCCCATCGTGTCCGCGCCGGCCATCAAGCCCTGTCTATTCTAATCCCATTTTCCAGCACTTGGTCAGTAGCCTTGTATGCTATGGCGTTTCAAGTGCTCATCTAAATGCTTCTTGAATGTTGTGAGGGTTCCTGCCTCTACCACCCTTTCAGGCAGTGAGTTCCAGATTCCAACCACCCTCTGGGTGAAAAAGTTTTTCCTCAAATCCCCTCTAAACCTCCTGCCCCTTACCTTGAAACTATGCCCCCTGGTTATTGACCCCTCTACTAAGGGGAAAAGTTCCTTTCTATCTACCCTATCTATGCCCCATATAATTTTGTACACCTCAATCAGGTCCCCCCTCAGCCTTCTCTGCTCTAAGGAAAACAACCCCAGCCTGTCCAGTCTCTCTTCATAGCTGAAGCGCTCCAGCCCAGGTAACATCCTGGTGAATCTCCTCTGCACCCTCTCCAATGCAATCACATCCTTCCTATAGTGTGGCGACCAGAACTGCACACAGTATTCCAGCTGTGGCCTAACTAGCGTTTTGTACAGCTCCATCATAACCTCCCTGCTCTTATATTCTATGCCTCGGCTAATGAAGGCAAGTATCCCATATGCCTTTTTAACCAGCTTATCTACCTGTCCTGCTGCCTTCAGGGATCTATGTACATGCACACCAAGGTCCCTCTGATCCTCTGTCCTTCCTAGGGTCCTACCATTCATTGTGTATTCCCTTGCCTTGTTAGTCCTCCCAAAATGCATCACCTCATACTTTTCAGGGTTAAATTCCATTTGCCACTGTTCTGCCCATCTAACCAACCCGTCTATATCGTCCTGTAGCCTGAGGCTTCCCTCCTCGCTATTTACCACTCCACCAATTTTCGTGTCATCTGCGAACTTACTGATCATACCTCCTACATTCATATCTAAATCATTAATGTACACTACAAACAGCAAAGGACCCAGCACCGATCCCTGCGGTACACCACTGGACACAGGCTTCCAGTCACAATAACAACCTTCGACCATCACCCTCTGCCTCCTGCCACTAAGCCAATTTTGGATTCAATGTGCCAAATTGCCCTGGATCCCATGGGCTCTTACCTTCTTGACCAGTCTCCCATGCGGGACTTTGTCAAAAGCCTTACTGAAGTCCATGTAGACTACATCAACTGCACTACCCTCATCCACACACCTAGTCACCCCCTCGAAAAATTCAATCAAGTTGGTTAGACATGATCTCCCCCTGACAAAGCCATGCTGACTATCCTTGATTAATCCTTGCCTCTCCAAGTGGAGATTAATTCTGCCCCTCAGAATTTTTTCCAATAATTTCCCTACCACTGATGTTAGGCTCACTGGCCTGTAATTCCCTGGTTTATCCCTTCTACCCTTCTTGAATAATGGTACTATGTTAGCTGTTCTCCAGTCCTCTGGCACCTCCCCTGTGGACAAAATTGAGAGGTCGCACAACACCAGGTTATAGTCCAACAGTTTTATTTGAAATCACAAGCTTTCGGAGCTATCGATTGCCCCTTCCTCAGGTGAAGTAAATAGATACAGAATCGCCAAAGCATATATAGATAGAGAACAAAGCATGTGTACCTTACAATTGCAGACCACTAAATTAAATCATCCTGACTATCTGCCGAGGTGTGATAAAGTTAATCAGGTCAGCCAGATGGTACCTTCCTGACTGACCTGATTAACTTTATCACACCTCGGCAGATAGTCAGGATGATTTAATTTAGTGGTCTGCAATTGTAAGGTACACATGCTTTGTTCTCTATCTATATATGCTTTGGCGATTCTGTATCTATTTACTTCACCTGAGGAAGGGGCGATCGATAGCTCCGAAAGCTTGTGATTTCAAATAAAACTGTTGGACTATAACCTGGTGTTGTGCGACCTCTCAATTTTGTCCACCCCAGTCCAACACCGGCATCTCCGCATCACCTCCCCTGTGGCCAGAGAGTTTCTGAAAATTTGTGTCAGAGCCCCTTCAATCTCCTCCCTTGCCTCACACAGCAGCCTGGGATACATCTCGTCTGGGCCTGGGGATTTATCCACTTTTAAGCCCGCTAAAACCTCCTCCCTCTGAATACTAATTTGTTCAAGTATATCGCAATCCCCCTGTCTAATTTCGATGCCTACTGAGCTGCCAAGTTTCCTCTTCTCCTCCAAAGTAAACACAGAAAATGCTGTAAAGGCACAGCAGGTCCCTCAGAGCTTGAATGAACAAGAGCAGTTAATGTTGTCTTGAGGGCTGGATCTATATCATTTACCCATTTTTCTCTCTCAGATGCTGATACCTGATGTGTTTTTCTGTTGTCATTTCAGGTTTCCAGCTTTCACATGTTTACTTTTTATCGGCTCTACTTCAAAGCTGTTTTTAAATATTTTTAAACAGATGCACTATTCCTGAGAAAGTGTTTGGTGCACTTTTTCCATTTAGACAATGCTTCTTTAAGGAATCAAAATGGCTGATTTGAATGAACATACAAAGTGGATACAAATAGATCTTTAAAAAAATTATTTCTAAATAAAACAGACTAACAAAACATTAATGAACACCGCACAGAAGACACCATTGATAAAACCTACAAGAAAAAGTCATTTTCTGATAAATGATCCCTTTCTGGCCTCCAACCTCCCTCCGCTGTAACTTTTCTTGTAATTCTCTATTTTATCAATAATATGATCTGATCTTCCCTCTCTTGTGAATATACAATGCTACATGCTCTTCCTCCTCTCTGCAACCTCACTGTGTTGAAATAAAGGCTCATCCCATCATCTCCTACGCTGACTGATTCATTCTCCAGGACCTCAAAACTGTAAAACTCCTTTCCTCTCTCAATATTCCCTTCCTCGTAAAACCCAAGCTTGGTGTCACCTAAACACTACTTCCTGATTTACCTAATTTCTTTTACCATTTTCAACCTTGGTGGTATGCTGTACTGTGCCCTCGACACCATCACCGAGTATTCTCAATTTAAAAGGAGCTGTAGCGGTTTCTGTGATTACACCACTTACCTATTTGGCTCAGGGCCTGCTCCTTTGGTTTTATGCTGATAGGCCGCCAGAATCGCAGCGTGCTGTTCTGCCTCACGGATGTTGTTTGGCAACAGCAGTTGTCCTTTTAGGTAAATAGGAAGTACCTGAAAAACACAAGGACTGGGTTGAATAAATAAGACTCAGTCTCTTAAAAGGTGAAAGTGCAGCGGTCAAAGGCTTACCTGATTATAATGTACATTAATATAGAGGTCATTGTCAAAGTGAAAAGGCTCTTTCCAAGTAATGCGTCGGAAATGAAGACAGATTGAGCTATCATCTAACAGAAAGTCAAAGAGGTATTCATTCCATCTGATGGGTCTGACAGCCTCTCCTGCAAAGAAAAAAAGACAACAGTGGTGACGGGGTTAAACACTGTGACAAGACATCAAGGGGCCGATCTTTAACATCCACCTGAAACAGGCGCAAAATCGACGAAGCAGCCACCGCCTGCCCAAAGCTGGTGTCAGGAAGCCCGAACCATCTGTACCTTTACTCTTCTGATTTTTCAGTCATGCTTTCTACCTCTACATATCTTTCATTTGTTCTCTCTAACCCTCTACCTTTCTTTACCTCTAACTTTATCAGCTCTCTCTCTCTACTTATGCCAGTTCTCTGTCTCTGCCTCTATCATCTCTACCTTTATCTCCTTTACCTCTATCTATTTCTATTTCCTCTATGGCTTTACCTTATTTCTCCCTCTGTCTCTAACCTCTATTTCCTCTCTCTACTTCTTGTGTGCATTACTTCTCTTTGTGCTTACCTCTACTCCCTCAATACCTCTCTCCTTGCCTTTAGCCCCCAACTCCCTCCCCTGATTGAATAAGTCTCCCCGTTGGTTCTTTATGCTCGGTGACCTTCACTCACCATTGTTCCTGTCAGCAAAGAGGGAAAACTCCTTGGTTTCTTCGGGGTCGCTGATCCCGATATCAGCACAAATTTCCAGCACCATTTCTTTTCCTACCTATAACCATAAACAAAGCAGGTTGAGCATCTTTTTCTGTTCTAGAGCTAGCAACAGCTCTCTGACATCACAGAGCCAGCCGGACCTGTTCAAGGTCGGAAGGTGGGCACAGTCCAGGGTGGTATGCACACACACGCACAAACACACACACACACACACAGGAGAGCTCAGTATCGACTACAAACATTTTCTCCAATGATTTCACCTGAAATTGAAAATATTTGTAAAAACAATAGGATTCTGTTTCTTTATTTCTGAGACTCCCTATTTTTGGGTAGAAGTTAATTTTCTAGTCATTGTGGTTAGGGATATAGGCATCAGCATCAAACATTCTTACATCAGGTACAGCACGGGTTAGATACAGAGTAAAGCTCCCTCTACACTGTTCCATCAAACACTCCCAGGGCAGGTACAGCACGGGTTAGATACAGAGTAAAGCTCCCTCTACACTGTCCCATCAAACACTCCCAGGGCAGGTACAGCACGGGGTTAGATACAGAGTAAAGTTCCCTCTACACTGTCCCCATCAAACACACCCAGGGCAGGTACAGCACGGGGTTAGATACAGAGTAAAGTTCCCTCTACACTGCCACATTTAATTCTCCCAGGGCAGGTACAGTCCCCTTCGGGTTCCAAAATGGCATCTGCATCGCCTGGGCACACTTCTGGGGCAAAGCGTGCCGGAAGTCATCTTGGTAAAGGGTTTGTGCATGCGCACTTAGGGCTCGATTTTATTAGCCCTGAGGAAGCGGGTCGGCAGTGAAGATCGGAAAAAAGTGGCTTCAAACTGCCAACTTGCCTCCATCCCGCCCCCACGCGATTTTCTTGAGTGTCGGGTCAGTCGCTTCCAAACTGACCCAGTGGGACAGGTAGTTAAGGCAGTTAAGAGCCTTTTAACTGCCTTGCTAATCCTATTTTTATAGTGGTTTCCCATTTTCGTGCTTCTGGCTCCTGTTTCCCGTCTTGTCAGAAACACGCCAGCTGCAGGAAGACAAGTTTCTTGAGGAAATGATTTGTAGTCATTGGTGCAGCACTTTAAAAGCGCTCCTGTAACATGGCTGACATTCAAATGCAACAACTTTGTTGTTGGAGGCTTGGGATAAGATTTTGCAAATCTACTGACCTTGTGACTGTTCAAGCTGACACCCATCTGCAGTGTTACCTGATTGGAATAATTTCAGGCCACTTTGAGGTTGCGCTTGCAAGCTTCTTGCCTCAACTGAAATCTATAGCAACAGGATGGGAACCATTTACATCTTCTCATCCTGGTCGTCAGATTCGGAGGAAGAGCAGATGCGACAGCAGCACCAGGAGCGCCAACCTTCTCCTCACCCACCTGATGCTGCACTGGACACAGGGCATCAGCCCCTGACAAAATTGCTGGCCAGGGAGATTTTCTTCACTTGATGCTGTAAACCCTGGCTGCCACATGATGCGCCAGGTTGACACCATCCCACACCAGCACCGTGAAGCATCCCTTTAATGTCCAAGCCATTCCATGTACACACATCACTATAGTGGGGGGGGGGGGGGGGGGGGAGTTATGACTGAACAATCACTGGAACTGAGTAAGACACTTCTCAATGTGCGCTCAGATCTGTCCAATAAGGAGCAACACATTACCAGAAACTTCACATGGACATTGGTTAAACCTCTCAAGTGTGTGTTGTTAGTTGGTATGTTTGCAGTAGGATGAGGGTGAGTGTGAGGGGTGGCTAGTGAGATGGGGAAGTGATAAAGTAGATAGAGAGGGTTGGGTGGAGGTTCAAGGTAAGTTGGTGTCATGGGGAGGTCTCTTCTGCCTTTGGAATGGAAGAGAACCTCCCTGCGTGCTGCAACTCCCTCCATAAGCATATGGAGGGAGTCATTGGAGAGCCTGGATGCAAGTGTTCACCTTTGTGCAGTGATTGTCAGTGTTTGCAGCACCTCAATGCTGTCAAACACTGACAGATCAACTGTCAAAATAAAATTGTGCATGGTTCCTATGAAACCGGCAGATGACGCGTCATCAAATGGCCTCATCAGACCCACTTCCTGTTAATTGGCCGGTCAGCCCGCAGGGCGAGCTTAACAAGGCCAATCAAGGGAAAATCACGTCTACAGAGCGGAGGCAGCTGGGGGCGGGACCGGAACCTGGAAACCAGCTGACCCGCCCCATCCCACCTCCAGAATTAATTTTGCGGCCTTAATGTCCGCCAGAAGTATGGGGACCAGGCAGATCATGACGTCAATCAGTGAAAAATGAGCAGCGGCCACGTAGAGCACGACAAGCTGCTAGAAGAGGGATGATGGGGGCCATATCTGCCCAGGGTGTTCAGGGAGCAATTCTCCTACCTGAACCTCAGCGACAACCAATGTTTGAGACTTCTGTACTTCACTAAGGAGATCGTCACTGAAATCTGCCAACTACTCCAACCTCAGAGCAAGGCAAGAACTCCATTGCCAGTGGCTGTGAAGGTGACCGTGGCTATAAACTTTTATGCATCTGGCTCCTTCCAGGCTGGTGCTGGAGATATTAGCAACATCTTGCAGTTTGCAGTGCACTGTTGCATAAGGGAGGTCACTGAGGCTGTCTATTCAAAAAGAGATAAGAGCAGGCGGAACGAGCACGAGGGTTTGCAAGGATTGCAGGCTTCCCCCTGGTGCAGGGTGCCATTGACTGCATGCACATTGCTTCGCGTGCACCTCATGTCAACTCTGCCTTGTACTGTAACCAAAAGGGATTCCATTCCCTCAATGTGCAGCTGGTGTGTGACTATAGGCAGTGCATCATGCAGGTCAATGCCCGGTATCCTGGCAGCAGTCATGTTGTGTTCATTCTGCGGCAGTCTGCTGTGCCAGCTGTATTTCAACCACCACGACAAACCAAAGGGTGGCTACAGGGCTATCCGTTGATGACATGGCGTATAATGAGAGCCATGCTGTCACAGAAATCTGATAGAGCAGGCTGAAGCAACGATTCCGCTGCCTGGATCGCTCTGGAGGAGCCCTGCAATACTCAGCTGGGCGGATCTTAAGATTTGTGGTGGTATGTTGCACAACTTTGCCGTCATGAAGGAACAGTACCTTGCCACCACCTATCAGGCGAGAAGCTGAGGAGCACGAGGAGGAGGCAGAAGAGGAAGGAAGGCTGCAACCTAGACAGCCCCTTTCTGCCCAGGCTGTACGTGAAGAACTAATTCAAGTGTGATACCAGTAACCTCAACCCCAGTTCCCCATTCACCAACAGTCCCACACTCCTCACCTTCCCTCTGTCACTGACCACATCATCCTCTTGACCACAATGCAAAAATAAAAGCCAACACAAAATACACATTCCACACCCAATTTATAAATTAAATCATGCCATATTGCATACAAAATTAAACTAATCACCCTTGTGCATTCCCTTAGTGCCTATCTTCCGTATGCCTATGCCTGTCCTAGTGCTCCCACAAAGTGCTACCCGAGTGGCTGCAGCATGGCTGGTGGAAGGCTGCTGACTTTCAGTGGAGGACACTGCAGATGGCCTTGCAGGACGACCTCGAGCAGCTCTGGGCCAAGAAGCGATGGGCGGCTGGCCAGCGCGCTCTACCGGTCGGCCGCCCAAAATTAGAAATCAACCCTGTTGTCAAAACTTCTGAAAACCTAAACCCAAGGTGAAGGCATGAGTCTTCAGGCAAGTAAGGGAACAGTTCTGCACCTGATACCCTGTTTGATGGCTACTGAAATGGATGCGCTGCATGGGATGAGTGCAAGGAGGGCTGCCCTCTGTGCCATTCTTGGTACTATCAACAACAACAACAACTTGTATTTATATAGCGCCTTTAATGTAATAAAACGTCCCAAGGCGCTGCACAGGAGTATTTTAAGACAAAAAATTTGACACCGAGCCACATAAGGATAAATTAGGGCAGGTGGCCAAAAGCTTGGTCAAAGAGGTAGGTTTTAAGGAGCGTCTTAAAGGAGGAAAGAGAGGTAGCAAGGCAGAGAGGTTTAGGCAGGGAATTCAAGAGCTTAGGGCCTAGGCAACAAAAGGCACTGCCACCATTGGTTGAGTGATTATAATCAGGGATGCTCAAGAGGGCAGCATGTTTGCAGGGAAATGGAGCTAAGTTTCACACCACAGTTGACCTTTATTGTCACTGCACGTGACAGGTCTATGCTGCGAGGTAGCTGAAGGTATCCTTCCAGCAGACGGAACAGCTCTGCACCTGCCTCTCTGCTGATCCAGAAGCTGAGAAGGCAGTTCCCTACGATCATTGCTAGCTATGTGTGCCAGGACCTGTAGAAATAGATGGTGACATCTTGGTGGGAGCAGTTAATGGGGCTATGCTGGTTCTTGATTACTCTATGTCTTCTTTCATGCACTGCCACTGAAAGCTGGACTTGTTGTGATTGGAGTGCTTCCGAAGAAGCATCCAACATTCATATATTTTAGTGACCATCTGGTTTTCTGCCCCAGCTTCATTTGGGAAGATGAGCCTCCATCTGGCACTAATTGCCTATCAGATTGAGGTATGTTCACTTCGGTCTGCAGACACGAGTATGCGTGTACTAGTGAGTAGGCACAGAGCACCTCTTTGCAGCATGATCTGCCTGGCAATTTTCCATAGGTCCTTCTCTTCTTTCAGACATGTCTGATAGGGGAATTTCCATTGGAAAACCCATTGATGCCAGTAGTGGTACTGGGGGCAATTTTTAACATTTTCTTCATTTGTGCAAAAACTGATTTAAACACAGTTTCTGGAGGTGAAAGGGCACTTTCCAGCAGACAGGACAAACACACGTGGGGAGCAGGTGTGAGATTACAGTATCCAATTTACACAACAAAGTGTTCCATTGATACAAGCCCCAGGTTGGACTATCATATAACTAGATGGGCCAGAAATTCGGGTCTCCACGGGTGAGAACGCGCTGTGTACTTACCCGTGGACCCAATGAAAGTGCTGGTTTCGCGCATGCACTGCGCATGCGCTGGAAACCGGAACTTCCATTCCCCTGAAGGAAGGGGTTCAGAGGTCGAACGCGTGCACCGGAGAGGCAGCGCGCACGCAGCGAACTTCGTTTTTTTTTCAGGTTTCTCAGTGAGGGTAAGTACGGAGAAGCTGCGCAGGAAAAAAGGAGGCGCAAGGCCTGCTTTTAACAAGGTAAGTGGTGAATTAAGTACAATTGAAAAAAAATTTCAACAGGTTTATCTTTTTTACATACTTTAAAGAAAGGTAAGTTTATTTTTAGCACCGTTAAAAAGTGTAATTAATTTTTTCAACAATTTAAATTTTTGTGTAAAGTAGTTAATTTATGTAATTTATAGTTATTTAAAAAATGTGATTTTTAAAAAAAATTTATTTGAAGTTTTAGTGAGGTTTTGGGGCTGATCTCTATTCATAGATTTGACAGGTCTTCCTGTCAAAATCTATGAATGGAGATTCCCTGCTCCGATTGGCTCTCCATGGCCCACATGATCCCAGGGGACGCTTCGAACTAACTGCGCCCCTGGGATACACAAGCACTGCGTGCCGGCAGCTGCAGGAGGCCCAGGAGCCGAATTTCACGCGGGCCCGAAGCACAACGGCAGGCGCGCTAGGTAAGTACGCGCTCAATCCTTGCACCCGCGGGAAGCCGGAGAGCCGAATTTCTGGCCCATTATTCGGCAGTAAAGGTAAACTCCTGATTGTAGGGCATGTGGAATATCTAGTCCAGACCCAAAATGTGTAACAATCACTTATCTGGGGAAGTTCTGACCTCCACACTGCAGATTGCATGTTCAAAACCAGGAATACATCATGTGGAAAACACACATCCTATCATGCTATGTGATATCTGCTGCATCTAACAATACCCCTTGTAAACATGGGCAACAGAAAAAAGCAACCAAGGTCATTAGATACTCAAAGGGTTAATCAGAGCAACCAGTAAAGGATATTTAACCTCCTCAACCTGAAAATCTGAGTACATTCGAATGCATGCCATCAGTTGAGTGATTTTTGCCCGCCCAATCCCCAGCCATGTAGACATACCGAGAAGGGCCTGATCTTGGCGGTGTGCTCCAACTTCCCAGGCAGGTACACAATGATCCTCCGTGAGCTGCGTCCTTTCTGTCAGATAAACAAAGCATCATTCAAATTATACGCACTTTACAGTGCTGTCAACCAGTCAAAAATGAGGGCAATTTTTGGCAATTTGCAACTATTCAGCGACTGAGGAACCATCCCACTATTGATGGTCAGTGTGCACAGAGTGTCCACTTACTCTGCTCAGTAACTCTACCTCATATAGATGATTAGTACCTGGTCTCTTAGTCCCTGATAATGGGAAGTGTCCAGTCATGGAACTTTGCTTGTATCTGATGTACTTTGATGAAACTTACTATAATGGCGTCCACTTCAAGGGTGGATGGGGAGTATCGCCGTCCCCCAAATTCCAGCGTGCGATGAATGTTGTCCTGACAAATCTTTGCTATTTCTGGGAAAAGAAACAATGGACTGTGTTGAGTGTTTGCAATCGAGGTGTTACTCTATAAACTGCTTGCATAAAATTGTCCTTTTACCCCTTCCCTTTATCTCTGTGATACTGTGTAAGAGATTTAACAACCTGATAGTTATAACTATCAGGAAAGACTGAACAGGTTGGAGCTCTTTTCTCTAGTAAAGAGAAGGCTGAGGGGTGACCTAATAGAGGTCTTTAAAATCATGAAGTAGTTCGCTAGGGTAGATGTAGAGAAGATGCTTCCACTTGTGGGGCAGACCAAAACTCGGGTCCATAAATATAAGGTAGTTACTAATAAGTCCAATAGGGAATTCAGAAGGAACTTCTTTACCCAGAAGTGATTAGAATGTGGAACTTGCAACCGCAGGGGTCGAGGCAAATAGCATAGATTTCTTTAAGGGGAATCTAGATAAGTACATGAAGGAGAAAGTAATAAAAGAACATACTGATAGGCTTAGATGAAGCAGGGTGGGAGAAGGCTTATGTGGAGCATAAACACCAGCATGAACCAGTTGGGCCGAATGAGCTGTAAGTTCTGTGTCATACCCTTGTGTCTGTGCTTTTTTAATTAAGCTATGCTAAACCTCGCCTCCCTCCCAATACACTGTACCTTTGAAGTCATGTTTGGGGTTAGTGCAGATGTCCTGCAGGTATCTCATGACGTAGGGCCTCAGGTTGCTTGTGCATGGGTGGTAGCCCAAGAAGAGGTAGAGGATCCGCCAGCCCCGTGTGCAGCTCTCTCTGTACAAAGACATGAATAGTGTCACAACCACTCAGATATTCTGTTTTTCCAATATTCTCTCCTCGTGTCTGGAAGGCACTGACTCTTGATGGCGTAAAGTTCCACAGGCACTGGCAGGCCTCTGGTATCCTGCTCGAGCGGTCCATTTTTTACATGTGTCAGTGAGCGTTAACATGCAATTTTGCCATTGAGGGTATCGCATCCAAGCTTGATCCTATCCTCACCCAATGTGCACAAGTGCACACAATCTAGCAGGAATCATTAGCCTGGCTGATTTATTTTCTCCCTCCCTAATCCAAGTCCACTGAGGCTAGCAGACCAGGGATTGAACCTAGGGCCTGCCTGGTCTCAACACAGTGAGCAATGCACATGCCAACTGAGTCACTGAGACTCGTCGTATTCAAAGTGAGGAATGTCATTTCTGGTGATCGGAGCATTTCCCCCACTTTTGATACTCAGAATGTCGCCATGAACTCCCGGGCCAGTGATAACACAGATTAGGTACACAGTCAAGTCCCTGTACAGTGTTCCTTCACTGTACCTCAACAGGTAAAAAAACACCTGACTGGATAATTGCCAACTGTTTCACATCTCAAACAATGCCTTTTGGCCTGTATTAATAATTTAGTGCCAATCTGTGAGTAGTTTTAGCAGTTGTGCTGTAGATTCTTTCCCATGATGAGTTGAGGCAGACCATGTTCACATAGAACCTTTACAGCCAGCAGACAGGAGACTTTCGCCCCATCAGTCTGACCTGGCTGAGAATCCAGCTCCCAGAAGTATAGGGATAGGGTCTAATCCATTGCATCATACAAAAAAAAGGAGACAATGGACAAGAGTGCACAAGTCCATAAGAGTGAAAGAGCACAGTTGAGTCAGATGTGTTAACTGTACTACAACACCAGAGATACAAGAATAACAGTCATGAATTGTGAAGCATAAATGAACCATTCAGCAAAACCCAACATGAACTGTCCATTACAGCCACAATTCTTTCTGTTTTTCCTCACTCTTCTCCTCCTTGTTAGGGTACAGTTCCATGGACACAGCCAGCCCTCTGATACCTCAACCGGGGCCATTCTTCATGTGTGAGTCCAGACAGTTTGCAGAATATTCAACCGAGCAGGGGTTAACAGCTAAGCTGTCCTTATCCAATGACCACATATGGGCACTTTCCAGCAGGGGTCATTGGCTAGTGATCAGGAGTAGGAACCCTGGCTGCTTTTCTCCTTCCTGGGCCTGCCGTGCTGCCCTGTCTATGATCAGCCAGTTCAGTGCAGACTGTGAATGAACCTGGTACCTTCTTGTCTATAGGGTCAGACTGGCTTGTCAGGCACATTTTCCAACTCAATCACACTTTGCGTTTTTAAATAGTTCTTTTGCTCCCATTTAGTACAATCCTTTCTTTCACGTCAACACTCTTCCCATATTATGGAGCACGCATCATTCCCTGACTGAATGAGCAGGGAAGGAACTGACCAACTCCCAGGCCTTTGCCAGTGTCACTCCCGAACTGACAGTTAGGAGATGTGCAAGAGCACCTCAGATTAAGGGTTGTCACTTCACTGCACATCCTCTGTCACATGGGTAGTGGTGTTCCACAAGGATCAGTGCTGGGACCACGGCTGTTCACAATTTATATTAACGATTTAGACTTTGGGATCAAAAACACAATTTCTAAATTTGCGGATGACACCAAATTGGGGGGGGATAGTTAATACTGAGGAGGACTGCAACAAAATACAGGAAGACATTAATAAACTTGCAGAATGGGCATATAATTGGCAAATGAAATTCAACACAGATAAATGTGAGGTATTACGTTTTGGTAGAAAGAATAGGGAGGTCACTTATTACTTGGAGGGTGCGAGTCTGGGTGGGGTAGAGGAGCAAAGGGATCTTGGAGTACAAATACACAAATCATTAAAAGTAATGACACAGGTTAACAAGGCCATAAAAAAAGCAAACCAAGCACTAGTATTTATTTCTAGAGAAATAGAATTGAAAAGTAGTGAAGTTATGCTAAACTTGTATCAAACCTTGGTTAGACCACACTTGGAGTACTGTGTACAATTCTGGTCGCCATATTATAAAAAGAATATAGAGGCACTGGAGAGGGTGCAGAGAAGATTTACAAGGATGATACCAGAAATGCAAGGGTACACATATCAGGAAAGGATGAACAGGCTGGGTCACTTTTTGCTTGAAAAAAGGCTGAGGGGTGACCTAATTGAGGTCTTTAAAATTCTGAAAGGTTTTGATAGAGTAGATACAGAGAGAATGTTTCCACTTGTGGGGAAAAGCTTAACTAGAGGCCATCAATATAAGACAGTCACCAAGAAATCCAATAGGGAATTTAGAAGAAACTTCTTTACCCAGAGAGTGGTGAGAATGTGGAACTCGCTACCACAGGGAGTAGTTGAGGCAAATAGTATAGATGCATTTAAGGGGAGGCTGGATAAGCATATGAGGGAAAAGGGATTGGAGGGTTATGCTGACAGAGTTAAATGAGGAAAGATGGAAAGAGGCTCGAGTGGAGCATAAACACCGGCATGGACTGGTTGGGCCGAATGGCCTGGTTCTGTGCTGTATATCCTATGTAACATGTTGCTGGAATGCAGCTCAGCTCCAGTAACAGTGAAAGATAGTGCAAAACAAATGTGTAATATTTACACTGGTTATTTCAGGTGCTGGGGTAGTGTGTAGGTGTGAAGCGAGGCAACAGTATTTACGTAGAGATTCACCACTGTGCTATGGTCCTATGAAGGTCCTGGACACTTACTTCCTGGGATTATCTGTGACTTGCTTGATGATCTGACAGCAGACCTCATCCTGTAGCCTCTCCTTCTCCTTACACAGCTATGAGGAAGCATAAAGTGGACAAGCTGCCTGTTAACAAGAGATACTTCTGGAAAATTTCAAGCAGCAAAGATTTCAGTGATTCCAACTAACTTTTGATTTTTCTCCTGTGTTGCTCCTCCCCTCCTGGAAGCTCCAAATCATGCAATGGTTCGTGACAAAGGTATTAGCAGAGCTTCAACCTTGGAGGGCATCGTGACCCTGTCCTCACTGGACGCTCCCCACACTCATTTTCCATGGGCTCAAGTGGCTTTGTGAGTGTGAGCTTCGACTGAGGGTTCGCAACGTATTTGGCCTGATCCTGCCCTCTTTGGTATTTCCAGGAGTACTTTCTGACTGGGGTTACTGAGCAGGATCTCCTGGGAGATTGTTTCTGTCACCTAGCCCAAGGGCACTGAGATCAATTGTCATACTCAGAACAAGTGCCCCAAGCTAAGATCAGCTAACACAGCAAAGGCTGGGAATTGAACCTGGGACCTGTCTGCATCATTCAATACCACACCTCAGAATGCATAAACTACCATGCTATCAGTGACCTGACAGGGGCATGCTTTAAAAAAATGCTTGAAATTACTCTCCATAAACTTAAGGTCATCCAAAACTCTCCTGTCCTAACTCGCACCAAATCCCATTCATCCCTGTGCTCGCTGGCCTACACTGGCTCCTGTTTAAGCATCCTTGTTTTCAAATCCCTCCATGGCCTCACCCCTCCCTATCTCTGTAACCTCCTCCAGCCCTACAACCCTCCATGATATCTGCGCTCCTCTAATGCTGGCTTCTTGTGCATCCACGATTTAATCGCTCCACCATTGGTGGCCGTGCCTTCAGCTGCCAAGGCCCTAAGCTCTGGAACTCACTCCCTAAACCTCTCCGCCTCTCTTTTCTCCATTAAGATGCTCCTTAAAACCTACTTCTTCTGCCCTAATATCTCCTTATGTGGCTCAGTGTCAAATTTCGTATAACGCTCATGTTAAGCACCTTGGGATGTTTTACTACGTTAAAGGTGCTATATAAATACAAGTTGTTGTTGTTGTTGAACCATCAGGATCCCTTTTTATTTCATGGGTAGCTGAATTACAGCCAGTAGTCATCATTCCTGAAATGAAGGTGTGATCTACATGGCAGGAGTTGGCCACCGTTCACTCAAGCAAATGGTATGGTACTTGTCTCATGATCTATACTCCGTGCACACCAGGTGGCTGGCTTCATCTCTTCTGTGGGTTGCTACGATTGCCGTGTGGGACGTGGGGGGGGGGGGGGGGGGGGGTGGGAACAGAAAGTTCCTAAAAAAGTTATGTTCTGAAAGAGACTGACTCACCTGCAGGATACTCTGTACATAATCTGCGTCAGATTTTTGCTTCTGAGGGGACTGGTCTCCCATAAACCTCATCAGAGCTGCAGAGAAACAGGAATTAAAGAAAGAAAAAGAACTGCCAGCATCTATACATGGCTTATAACATTGTAGACACCTCCCAAAGCACTTCACACAATGAATTACTCTTGAACAGCAGCATCTCTCGTTTACATTGTGAAAGTCAAGGAGAAACCCAATGTCTATTGATGCACTTAACCATTCAATGATTCTGAGATCATTAATTCCCAAACCATGTCATTAACCCCAGATCTGATTGTTATTGTCTCACCACCACCTTCTTAAAGTCAAAAATGAGAAGTCGCACAACACCAGGTTATAGTCCAACAGATTTATTTAATTTTACAAGCTTTCGGAGCTGTTCGCTCCTTCTTCAGGTAGGGTAGCTCTCCACATCATGACTTCTTAAAGTCAATTAGGGATGGGCAATAAATGCTGACGCCCACATCCCAGGGACGAATATTTAAAAAAATTAGCCTCAAAACCTAGTTGTCACTAACCCCCAAACCTGGCTGTCACTAAACCACCAAACCCTGTTGTTATGAATCGTATCAACCCTTGTTGGCATTAACCGCAAACCTGTCAACTCTAACCCTCAATGCTGGTTTTCATTAACGCCAAACCCTGTTATCACTAACCGCAAATTTTGTTGTCATTAATCCTCAAACCTATAGCCACTAACCCCAAACCACGCTGACAATAATCCAAACCCTGTCATCACTAACCCCACCCCCAAACAGTACAAAACAGGTTCAAATATTCCACAGTTACCCTGTGAAACTCACTCACCCATGAAATTCTTTGCAGCAAGCTCATTTAGTTCATTGTCAACAATATAAATCAGTGACTCCTGGATGGGAACCTGTAACAAGAATTGTGTCTGGAATTATTACTCTAAGGTTTCTCTCTCAGCCTCCCTGTGCTAATTCAGTTCATTTATTGTATACTTATAATGCAATTTTTGACCAATGTGGAATACATTACATGTATCAGTGTTAGTTCTCATTTGCCATTTGTCTGCTTAAATGCATAACTAATCAAAGTCCTTTTTAAATCTTTAGCTGTTTCCTATTTTTCAATTAACTTCTTATCCACTCCAAATATGTACCCTGGATTGCTGTGGCTTTTAGATGAAATATTTTTTTCTATTTGTAATGAAATGATGAATGCATTCTTTATGATTTAGCAAACAGTGGAAATCTTCCCTGGTTTAATTAAAAGTCTTTCATTTGTAACTTTGACAAAGGCTTTCTGAAGGCCCAAATGAACAATATCAAAGGCAGCACCACTATCTGCTTTATTGGTAACATCCTCAAAGAAGCCAAGGAGATTTGTCAGGCAGGATATTCCCCTTCTTTATCTATGGTGCTGTTTCTTAAGTAGTGCCCCTACAGCCTGCACCTTGGAATGGTTTCCATTTTTTTTTACCTATAATGATTGTTAAGCTAATGCACTATTAGTTGTCTGGGTCAGATTAGTGTTCCTTTTAAAATATAAGTACCAAGTATGTTGATCAACAGTACCCAGAGATTTCCTTCATGTCTGTAGCTAGTGCTCTGCAAATTTCCCTCTCTGGTTTCTTCCAGCACCCTATGGCTTTTGGTCCAGGGCCCATGTTAGTTTGAGGTCCCTTTAACTTATCAAGGCCTTCTGCCAAATTTGCTATCTTTCAAGTGACTCTCTTGCTTTTCCCATTCATAAATATGCAGAGATTAATTCCTATTTTCCAAGCACAATGCAGGCACCTCACTTTCCTCCCTCCTGATTGCCACATTCTCTTACCTTTGTGTGCTGGACCAGGTGATTGGGTTTCTTTCCTTCTGCGCTCATACCCTTCCAGCCAAGCCTAGAATCAGAGTGAGAGCCAGAAAAGACAGTCTTACTAACTCACATTCACAGCTGCTCCGTGTTACAGAATATTTACAGAACCAGTCTGACACCCACAGCTATTGAAACCAGCAGCAGATTCAAGCACTTTGATTATCAGAGACACACCGTAGGGGTCTGAGATGTGAATTTCAGTTCTGCTTTTGTATTGACTCCACTGTAGATAGTGAGATTGAAGAAGGAACACGGGGAAAAATTCGGTTGGTTTGCGCCTCCCGTTAGCGCCTTAAGAGGGCGCTAATGGGGCGCAAAGCAACTAGCGCCCGGGTGCGGCAATGTTTGCGCCACTCGCGAAATTGACCAGACATTTTGCGGCGGCGCTAAACACTACCGCTACGATCTCCTGCGCCCGCAGATTGTGACATCAGTTGAGCGTGCAACACCCCGGACCGGATATTGAGTGGCACCCCCTGCCTTACTGCCTGCCGCTAGCAACGACAGGTTGAGGGGAGCGTTTTGCAGTCGGGAAGGGACTGGGGGAGCGCTATTTAAAGGCGACCAATTCCTGCCTTTTTTTTCGGCGACGTTTTTGCACCACGCATTTTGAGTGAGAGAGAGAGACTTCTGGAGATATTCAACGCTGTGTTGAGGAGTTTTGGGTACTGAGCAGCACTTTGCAGATTCATTTTGATTTGATCTTCCTTGCATCAATTTAGAAGAGACTGTGGGGGCTGCAGTCTGACATCTTTCCCTGGGCCTCTCCATTGTTCTTTCCAGCAGATTTGATGTACAGGTCTCTCCAGGCCGAGATTCAAGGCTGCAATGAGCAAGGTGTGGATGGAGAGCAAGATCGACCCTCCCCTTTAAGAACTGGCCAGCGCCAGTGTGTCTGTGTTCCTTTGCTGACTGACATCACATGAGCTTCGCCAGCGCTCTGAGATAGCGCCTCGCTCCTCGGCATTAGCGCCTTAAGTGAGGTGTGTAGCGCCTGATTTAGCGCTGCAATCACCTCCAGGGGCGATAGAAGCCAGGTTTGCAGTCGGAGGCAATAATTAGCGCCAGGCGCTAAACTTTGCACCCAGCCGATAATTACGCCCCAAACGGGGCGATACTGAATTTCTCCCCCACAGAGTTCAGAAGGGGCAATGTTGGTGGCTGGAGCTGAGCTGAAGTCCAGCTTAGGGAACGGCCCTGCTGTGCTGCTATGGGATTCAGACCTCAAGCAGCCAGCTTTCAAACATGTATTCCTATTAATGTATACATCAGTCATTTGTCACCATGCAACACATGCTGAAAGGTGGATTGAGTATTGTGGAGGGGGTGGGGGTGGGGGGGAGTTTATCATCCAGACTTGTTCCACCATATCCAACCTGAGTGATGCTGTGAGGGAGCAGTTTTCTGCACTCTTATTAAGATCTGTAGTGGGATCTGACGCACTCGCACAATAAGCACCAGAGAAGCATCTCTCATGAATGCTTCCACTGCTGCTAATGATGTGTTAGGGTCTAAGAGCCAAGACAGTAGATAAGCTGGCTTCAACATACTTGGGAACAGAATCCAGACAGTGAAGGTGGTTTTCGGAGACCTCATCCAACAGTCTGTTCGCAGAGATCAGTTAACTACATGATGACAGTGGCATGCCATGCCATGCCGCCACATATCTCTGGATAAATAACAGCAGATGTCCCAGAACAGTATGAAGCCCCCACAGTAACTACCTTACAGGACATTCCCGGCACATCTCCAAGAAATGTCTCAAAGTGCTTCACTCAAATTACCTTTTAAGTTTAGACACTAGTGTTATGTAGGCAGACAGTTTTCACACAGCAAGATCCCACAAACAGTAAATGAAATGAACGATTATTTAATCTGTTATTTTTGCTGATGCAGGGAAGAACGATGGCCAAGACTCTGGGACATCTCCCTGCTCATCTTCAAAACTTGCCATCGGATCTTTAATATTCACCTGAAAAGACCGATGGGTGCCTGAGTTTAATGTTTTATCTGAAGGACAGTGCCTCTGGTAATGCAGCACTCCCTCAGATCTACATTGATGTGTTAGGCTAGATTATGGGCCCAAGTCCTGGAGTGGTGCTTGAATCTATAACCTCATGCCTCAGAGGCAAGCGTGCTTCCAACTGAGCCAATCTATGTCAAGAAGCCCTTGCAGCCAACCACCATAACAACTTCTTCCATGAGGGGATCACTTAGGAGTAGCGCACAAAGCAAACCATAGAGTATTAGTTCACGAGTTACAAGGAGAAAGCACCAGGGCACAGATTCACTGTGCACAAATAAAAAGAATGCAGTTTACTTATACATTGCAGTTACTCCTTCTAGTGTGCTCATGAGGAAGATAGACAAACAGCACTAAAAGGTCTGGCAAAGCAAACAAGAGATGCAGGCTAGCAAATCTGTTCTGACTATTGAAACAACCATGTGCAGTGCTCAGAAGAAATTGACAATAAAGCACTGATCTCCTTTCTGGCACTAGCTGCCTTGCTGCTGGTGGCTCCAGCATATCATTGTCCTGGCCTTGCATGTCTTCTTGCTGTTGCTGTGAAAATTCCATGCTGAGGCTTTTGTCCCATATGATATTTGTGTAGTACGCAGCACAGTAATATAACTCAGAAAGCACCTCTGGGCCTTATTGCAACACCCTTCCCCCACCGGTATCAGTAGGTATGTTTTTCTCTGGTTACTAATGTGAGCAAAAAGTTAGTGGCGGTATAAAATGGGAAAATTACCAAATATACTTGCACTCTTTCTCCTCACAGTAGCAGCCAGAGGCACATGTACTCCCCGAAGCATTGAGCACCCCAAGTTTCAGAGCCTCCTGGTTTACCAATGTGCTTGTAACTATGCTCTGCTTTTGATGAAGTTTACGTAAAGGTGTCAACAGCCAAGGAAGAAGGAAGGTGCTGTGAGCGAGTGCTAACATCAGAGATATTCCCTGTCAGTGCTTGAAAAGATCCTTTAGCATTGAAGTTGAGGGCCATGGTGATTTTCTCTGCCACTGGTAGTGTAGTACAGATGGTGAACTGTGGATGCTGTCACTGATCAGATGGCATTGGTCAGCGACAGCTTCTCTATTGAGCTGGAGTCTCCTCAGGCACTTATCCCCTGTGAGCCCCAGGTTGGCTCACTGTTTTTCTGGTAAACCTATTGCATAGAGTATTGCATCCTGTATCCTCTGACTTCCCGGCACCCCCCTCCTATGCCGAAGACATCTGCTTATGTGGCACTATATGGTGCACCCATTCTGTCACATACATAAAAATACTTCTCCATCAGTAGTTGTGTGGGCAGTGTACCCTGGTACAACTCCGCCAGCTCCCTCTGCTGTTCCAGTGCCAGCTTTTATTATCAGTTATGCATACAATACAAATGGGAAGTTCAAGATTGCATAATTTTGCATGAGGGTCCCGTAACTGATGTTTAACAAGATATAATTGGCTAAATATGACTTATCCTCAGACTGTATATTGTTCGGCACACCATTTTACACAAGGAAAGAATTTTAGGAGAAGCACTGGAAAAGGATGAGAGCCACATTCACCCTCAATTTATTCATGTTTCAGCTCATCTGCTGCTGAAACCCTCATAATGCCTTTGTTACTTCTAGACTTGACTATTCCAATGTACTCCTGGCTGGCCTCCCACATTTTACTTTACATAAACTTGAGGTTATCCAAAACTCGGCTGCCCGTGTCCTAACTCGCACCAAGTCCCGTTCACCCATCACCCCTGTGCTCGCTGACCTACATTGGCTCCCGGTTAAGCAACGCCTCGATTTCAGGATTCTCATCCTTGTTTTCAAATCCGTCAATGGCCTCGCCCCTCCCTATCTCCAATCTCCTCCAGCCCCACAACCCCCCCGAGATATCTGCGCTCCTCTAATTCTCTTGAGCATCCCTGATTATAATCGCCCAACCATTGGTGGCCATGCCTTCTGTTGCCTAGGCCCTAAACTCTGGATTTCCCTCCCTAAACCTCTCTGTCTCTCTACCTCTCTTTCCTCCTTTAAGATGCTCCTTAAAACCTACCTCTTTGACCAAGCTTTTGACCACCTGCCTTAATTTTGCCTTATGTGGCTCGGTGTCAAATTCTTTGTCTTATAAAACTCCTGTGACGCGCCTTGGGACGTTTTACGACGTTAAAGGCGCTATATAAATACAAGCTGTTGTTGTTGGTTTTGTTGTTGTTGTTGTAACACTGGATGAATTTCTAGAGTTTTGTCTTCCTCCTGGTCTCTCTCCATCTCCAGTGTGTTTGGGTGTACTAGTGGGGCATGTTTATCATAGAATCATAGAAATTTATGGAACAGAAGGAGGCCATTTGGCCCATTTTGTCTGCCGGCCGAAAATGAGCTATCCAGCCTAATCCCACTTTCTAGCTCTTGGTCTGTAGCTCTGTAGATTACAGCACTTTAAGTGCATATCCAAGTACTTTTTAAATGTGATGAGGGTTTCTGCCTCTACCACCCTTTCAGGCAGTGAGTTCCAGACCCCCCACCACCCTCTGGGTGCAAAAAAGTTCTCCTCAACTCCCCTCTAATCCTTCTACCAATTACTTTTTATCTGTGCCCCCTGGTTATTGACCTCTCTGTAAGGGAAATAGGCTCTTCCTATCCACTCTGTCTAGGCCCCTCATATTGCGGTTTGTCAATCTCTATTTTAGTTTGCTCCAATTATTGACATTAAGCAGACTAGAGGTGCACATACCACAGCCAGTCACATTTACTCACGTGGTCATAGACTCTCTGAAGTGCTTCATGGCAAACTCTGTCATTATGTACTGGCCAAATTCAGGCGAGGAGTAAATGCTTGATGGAGGGTTGATCAAGGACTGAGTACGTGAGGAGATGGTTGTGTTTCCTGAAACTTCACTAGGTGCAGCACTCTAAATAACAAGCAGAGCACATATTCCATTAGCACAGTACAAGATGAGTGCAGCACAAGACAGGCTGAGCAAATTAGTGTGAACAAAACCAGAGCCACAGTTTAAAAAAATTGCATTGTTGTACCTCCTTCCCAAACATTACTGACTCTGCCTGGGACACTGTTCCACAAGCACTTGGTAGAATTCACCCAACTGCCCGTTCTTCATGCGCATGACTAGACATTGAGTGTCGGTAGGCTATCCGACCACAGCCAAATGGCACCACAGCCAAGCCTGATCATGTCATCCCTGAACGTCTTCACATATGCACTTTCCAACATGGATCACTGGACAGCAATCAAGAATGGGAACCTTGCCTGATTTCCCCATCCTTAACGCAGAGGTGCTGAGTTCAGTTGTAACACACCATCCACTGCACTAGCTGAAATCAGATAACTCAGTACAGACCAGGTATTGAACCTAGGCCGTTCTTGTCCATATGGTACAGTGCTACTCTGGCTGCTGTGCCCTTACCTTTCGAATGGATGACCTATTGGAACTGGGCATGCTCCTTTGCCTCTCCTCATTCCTCCCTGTGTTAATGCTGCAGTAATCGGGAGCTGCCGCTGGCTGGACGTGGTCGCCAGGAAATAGGCCAGATCGGCCACCAATTGATCCAAACTGCCAGCCTATGGAAGGAAGAGGTAAAAATTAGACAATGCTGGGTAGGGCCATGCCTCTCAGCTTGCTTGCTGTCACACTTTAAATCTCTATTTCTCGCCAATGTCTCAGGGGATTGTTCATATTTCTGTCCTACTAAGGGTACTTCCATGTTCTGGAGTTAATGACATAAATAGTAGAATCTTGATCCAGCTGTGATGGACAAGATTTTAGAGGTTTTTTTGTTTGAATATTTGTACCAAGGTGAGGGATGTTAGTGCTAGGAACCAATGGCAGCATCAAACACCAGGTAAGGTGTAGTACAGTTAGACACAGAGTAAAGCTCCCTCTACACTGTCCCATCAAACACTCCCAGGGCAGGTACAGCACGGGTTAGATACAGAGTAAAGCTCCCTCTACGCTGACCCATCAAACACTCCCAGGGCAGGTACAGCATGGGTTAGATACAGAGTAAAGCTCCCTCTACACTGTCCCATCAAACACTCCGAGGGCAGGTACAGCACGGGTTAGATACAGAGTAAAGCTCCCTCTACACTGTCCCATCAAACACTCCCAGGGCAGGTACAGCACGGGTTAGACACAGAGTAAAGCTCCCTCTACACTGTCCCGTCAAACACTCCCAGGGCAGGTACAGCATGGGTTAGATACAGAGTAAAGCTCCCTCTACACTGACACATCAAACACTCCAGGGCAGGTACAGCATGGGTTAGATACAGAGTAAAGCTCCCTCTACACTGTCCCATCAAACACTCCCAGGGCAGGTACAGCACAGATTAGATACAGAGTAAAGCTCCCTCTACACTGTCCCATCAAACACTCCCAGGGCAGGTACAGCACGGGTTAGCTACAGAGCAAAGCTCCCTCTACACTGTCCCATCAAACACTCCCAGGGCAGGTACAGCACGGGTTAGATACAGAGTAAAGCTCCCTCTACACTGTCCCATCAAACACTCCCAGGGCAGGTACAGCACGGGTTAGATACAGAGTAAAGCTCCCTCTACACTGTCCCATCAAACACTCCCAGGGCAGGTACAGCACGGGTTAGATACAGAGTAAAGCTCCCTCTACACTGTCCCATCAAACACTCCCAGGGCAGGTACAGCACGGGTTAGATACAGAGTAAAGCTCCCTCTACACTGTCCCATCAAACACTCCCAGGGCAGGTACAGCACGGGTTAGATACAGAGTAAAGCTCCCTCTACACTGTCCCATCAAACACTCCCAGGGCAGGTACAGCACGGGTTAGATACAGAGTAAAGCTCCCTCTACACTGTCCCATCAAACACTCCCAGGGCAGGTACAGCACTGGTAAGATACAGAGTAAAGCTCCCTCTACACTGTCCCATCAAACACTCCCAGGGCAGGTACAGCACGGGTTAGACACAGAGTAAAGCTCCCTCTACACTGTCCCATCAAACACTCCCAGGGCAGGTACAGCATGGGTTAGATACAGAGTAAAGCTCCCTCTACACTGACACATCAAACACTCATGATGCGGAGATGCTGGTGTTGGACTGGGGTGGACAAAATTGAGAGGTCGCACAACACCAGGTTATAGTCCAAGGGGGAAAAATTCAGCTGCTTACGCCTCCCGTTAGCGCCTTAAATGGGCGCTAATGGGGCGTAAAGCAGCTAACGCCCGGGCGCAGCGCCGCCCACGCCTCCCGAAAAATTTAGTGGGAGGTTAGCGGCGGCGGCAGCCGGTAGCGCCCTGTGGCGCTGCGCCGCCGGCGATGACGTCATCGCCGTGCGCAGCGCCCCGCTCGCGCCCCGGCCGTGATCTTCAGTCGCGCCCCCTGATTTACCGCCAGACGCTATGTCCGACGGGTTCAGGGGGGCGTACGTGCGGCCGGGGCGGCGATATTTAAAGGGGAGGTGGCAGGCGGCCATTTTTGTTGCTGGCCGCCTGCCAGCACCTGCCCCCGTTGCTGTCCCCGGCCCCCGTGAAGCCCCCCCACCGTGAAGTGCCGGCTGCGCTCCAAGAGCCCGGCACTTCTCTTGAGTGCCGGGCTCTTTTGCCGGCACTCCCGATCCCTGGGAGCCCAGCTGGGCCCCGGTTCGCGCTGCGCAAGGCCCCTCCCCTTTAAGAAGGGGAGGAAGGCCTGCAATACCGCGGCGCGACGTGCCGCAGCGCATGGCGCTGCGGCACGTAACGCCAGGATATTCACTCGCAGCGCCCCAAGAGGGATGCGGGGTGCTTCCAGTTGCGCCCCGCTTCCCTCTTGGGGCGCAACCACTGAAGTTCCGGCGCGGGGCCGCTAATTTTTTCGGGGCGCTAAAAGTCGCGCCCCGGCGAGGTTAGCGCCCCAAATGGGGCGCGACTCAATTTTTACCCCCAACAGTTTTATTTGAAATCACAAGCTTTCGGAGCTATCGATTTGCTCCTTCCTCAGGTGAAGATCAAACACTCCCAGGGCAGGTACAGCATGGGTTAGATACAGAGTAAAGCTCCCTCTACACTGTCCCATCAAACACTCCCAGGGCAGGTACAGCACAGATTAGATACAGAGTAAAGCTCCCTCTACACTGTCCCATCAAACACTCCCAGGGCAGGTACAGCACGGGTTAGCTACAGAGCAAAGCTCCCTCTACACTGTCCCATCAAACACTCCCAGGGCAGGTACAGCACGGGTTAGATACAGAGTAAAGCTCCCTCTACACTGTCCCATCAAACACTCCCAGGGCAGGTACAGCACGGGTTAGATACAGAGTAAAGCTCCCTCTACACTGTCCCATCAAACACTCCCAGGGCAGGTACAGCACGGGTTAGATACAGAGTAAAGCTCCCTCTACACTGTCCCATCAAACACTCCCAGGGCAGGTACAGCACGGGTAAGATACAGAGTAAAGCTCCCTCTACACTGTTCCATCAAACACTCCCAGGGCAGGTACAGCACGGGTTAGATACAGAGTAAAGCTCCCTCTACACTGTCCCATCAAACACTCCCAGGGCAGGTACAGCACGGGTTAGATACAGAGTAAAGCTCCCTCTACACTGTCCCATCAAACACTCCCAGGGCAGGTACAGCATGGGGAGATACAGAGTAAAGCTCCCTCTACACTGTCCAATCAAACACTCCCAGGGCAGGTACAGCACGGGTTAGATACAGAGTAAAGCTCCCTCTACACTGTCCCATCAAACACTCCCAGGGCAGGTACAGCACGGGTTAGATACAGAGTAAGCTCCCTCTACACTGTCCCATCAAACACTCCCAGGGCAGGTACAGCACAGATTAGAAAAAGAAAAAGGTCCCTGTTCCATAAAACATTTCCAGATCAGGTACAGCATGGGTTAGATACATAGAAGTTACAACAGCAAATCAGGCCCTTTGGCCCAAGAAGTCTGTGCCGGCGTTTACCCTCCACATGAGAAAATAGTTCTAATCACATTTACCCGCTCTGCTTCCATATCCCTTCATTGCCTTTTCCTTCATTCACCTATCCAATCTAATCTTAAATGTCGACATAGTTTCTGCCTCAACAATAACCCTGGAAGTGAATCCCACAGCCTCACGACTCTTTGTGTGAAGAGGTTTATCCTGCCCCTTGTTCTAAATCTCTTACATTTAATCTTGTATCTGTGGTCCCTCGTTCTAGACCCCTTAACTACTGGAAAAAGTCTGCTTCTATCTACCCTGTCCCAACCTTTCAAAATTTTTAAACTTCTATTATATTACCCCATAATCTGCATTGTTCTAATGCGAAAAGACCTAGGGGTCTAAATTCGGTTGATTTGTGCTTCCCGGTAGTGCCGGGCGCTACCCAATTTTTACCCCCTAATTAATCAAGTCTTTATTTGTATTTGTATTTCCTCATATCAGGCAGAATCCTAGTGAGTATGTATTGTACCCTCTCCAAAGTCTCAATATCCTTCTATAGTGTGCCCAATACTGCATACAGTACTCTAACTGAGGTCTTATTAAGGTTTTATTTAGGCTTATTACCCAGCCCTGGTTCTACCCCGAATGACACTTGTCTTGTAAGAGATGGGAAGAAGTTCCACTCCTTACACGGCATGTTGGAAGCTCCCAGAGATGGTGGAGACGCTGCACAACTGGGTCTCTGCAGTTTTCTGGTTGGTTACATCGGTCTCCTGTCCAAGTTACAGCAGGAAATCGATAACCAATTTCTGGGGCTATTCTCATTTAAAATAATTGAAACAACGCTGCACTGATCACTCCGGTTGGATGTCTGACCACGCCATTTGGGTGTCTGACCACTCCGGTTGGATATTTAAGTCTATCCTGCTGCATCACTGACCACTCCTGCTGGCTGAATGACATCCTACTGCTGGTTGATTGCTGTGTTTGCAATTTTTCCTTGTAACTGACCTGGCTCGAGTCCATCCATAGGCAGCAATTTGATGATATCTCCCTTACGGAAGTTCAGCAAGCTTTTATCGTCTGTGATGTAGCTTTTAACAGCCATGACATGGTTGGAGTCCTGTAACACAGACATACAATATCAACTCAATCCTACAAAGTAACAGGACTTCAACTACTGATACAAATTAAAGTGTGAATCAAACACCCCATTGGCTCAGCTGGTAAAGCAAGTGTGCAGCTGAGGCATACCGACCAGAAGGGCCAAGTTCTGCCCTGGTCTCTACTGAGACCATTGATCCCTGCTGGGGCAACAACTGGGACAGAACAATTGGCCACAGCATCTACAGTACCAATAACTACACCCGCACTGAGCAGTACCTGTACCAATAACTACACCCGCACTGGGCAGTACCTGTACCAATAACTACACCCGCACTGGGCAGTACCTGTACCAGTAACTACACCAGCACTGGGCAGTACCTGTACCAATAACTACACCCGCACTGGGCAGTACCTGTACCAGTAACTACACCAGCACTGGGCAGTACCTGTACCAATAACTACACCCGCACTGGGCAGTACCTGTACCAATAACTACACCCGCACTGGGCAGTACCTGTACCAATAACTACACCCGCACTGGGCAGTACCTGTACCAATAACTACACCCGCACTGGGCAGTACCTGTACCAATAACTACACCCGCACTGGGCAGTACCTGTACCAGTAACTACACCAGCACTGGGCAGTACCTGTACCAGTAACTACACCCACACTGGGCAGTACCTGTACCAGTAACTACACCAGCACTGGGCAGTACCTGTACCAGTAACTACACCCACACTGGGCAGTACCTGTACCAGTAACTACACCAGCACTGGGCAGTACCTGTACCAATAACTACACCAGCACTGGGCAGTACCTGTACCAATAACTACACCCACACTGGGCAGTACCTGTACCAGTAACTACACCAGCACTGGGCAGTACCTGTACCAATAACTACACCAGCACTGGGCAGTACCTGTACCAATAACTACACCCGCACTGGGCAGTACCTGTACCAATAACTACACCCGCACTGGGCAGTACCTGTACCAGTAACTACACCAGCACTGGGCAGTACCTGTACCAGTAACTACACCCGCACTGGGCAGTACCTGTACCAGTAACTACACCCGCACTGAGCAGTACCTGTACCAATAACTACACCCGCACTGGGCAGTACCTGTACCAATAACTACACCCGCACTGAGCAGTACCTGTACCAATAACTACACCGGCACTGGGCAGTACCTGTACCAGTAACTATACCAGCACTGGGCAGTACCTGTACCAATAACTACACCGGCACTGGGCAGTACCTGTACCAGTAACTGTACCAGCACTGGGCAGTACCTGTACCAATAACTACACCGGCACTGGGCAGTACCTGTACCAGTAACTATACCAGCACTGGGCAGTACCTGTACCAATAACTACACCGGCACTGGGCAGTACCTGTACCAGTAACTACACCGGCACTGGGCAGTACCTGTACCAATAACTACACCGGCACTGGGCAGTACCTGTACCAGTAACTACACCAGCACTGGGCAGTACCTGTACCAATAACTACACCGGCACTGGGCAGTACCTGTACCAGTAACTACACCGGCACTGGGCAGTACCTGTACCAGTAACTATACCAGCACTGGGCAGTACCTGTACCAATAACTACACCCGCACTGGGCAGTACCTGTACCAGTAACTACACCGGCACTGGGCAGTACCTGTACCAGTAACTACACCGGCACTGGGCAGTACCTGTACCAGTAACTATACCAGCACTGGGCAGTACCTGTACCAATAACTACACCCGCACTGGGCAGTACCTGTACCAGTAACTATACCAGCACTGGGCAGTACCTGTACCAATAACTACACCGGCACTGGGCAGTACCTGTACCAGTAACTACACCAGCACTGGGCAGTACCTGTACCAATAACTACACCGGCACTGGGCGGTCACTATACTAATAACTACACCCGCACTGGGCAGTACCTGTACCAATAACTACACCGGCACTGGGCAGTACCTGTACCAGTAACTACACCAGCACTGGGCAGTACCTGTACCAATAACTACACCGGCACTGGGCGGTCACTATACTAATAACTACACCGGCACTGGGCAGTACCTGTACCAGTAACTACACAGGCATTTTGGTAGGAAGACTAAGGAGACCACATACTCCTTGGAAAATGAGAGTCTAAATGGGGCAGAGGAGCAATGGGATCTAAGGGTGCAGAAACACAAATCACTAAAAGTAGTGACTCAGGTTAATAAGGCCATTGAAAAAGCAAACAAAGCACGGGTTCATTTCTAGAGGGATAGAATTGGAAAGCAGGGAAGTTAAGTTAAACATATAGGGGGCAAAATTCGGTTGCTTTGTGCCTCCCGTTAGCGCCCTAAGGGGGCGCAAAGCAATTAATGCCTAGGCGCGGCAATGCTAACGCCTCTCGCGAAATTCAGCACACTTTGGTTGCGCCCCCTGACCTACTGCCGGATGCTATGTTCGACAGGGTCAGGGGGGTGTACGTTCGTCCGGGGCGGCGATATTTAAAGGGGAGTTGTCGGGCGGCCATTTTTTTTGCTGGCCTGCCTGCCAGCACCTGCCCCCTCTGCAGGCCGCGATCGGGCAGCCCGGCACTCCTCTCGAGTGCCAGGCTCTTTTGCCGACACCCCGATCCCTGGTGGCCCAGCTGGGCCCCAGTTCGCGCTGCGCAAGGCCCCTCCCCTTTAATAAGGGGAGGAAGGCCTGCAGTACCGCGGCACGACATGCTGGCGCGCGTGGCGTAGTGGCACGTAGCGCCGCGATATTGGGCTGGAGCGCCCCAAGAGGGAGGGGGAGCACTTCCAGTAGCGCCCCGCCTCCTGCTTGGGGCGCTACCATCGAATTTCGGGTGAAGTTAGCGCCCCAAAGGGGGCGTGACCCAATTTTTGCCCCATAGAACCTTGGCTGGAGCACACTTGGAGTACTGTGAACATTTCTGGTCTCTATATTAATAAAAGGATATAGAGGCACTGGAGTAGAGTAGGTGCAAAAGATTTACTAGAATGATACCAGAATTAAGGTTATACTTATCAGGAAGAAATGAACAGGCTGAGGTTCTTTTCTCTAAAAAAAAAGAGAGGACCGAGAGGTGACCTGATAGAGGTCTTTAAGATTATGAAAGGGTTTGATAGAGTAGATGTAGAGAAAATGTTTCCACTTGTGGGGAGTCCAAAACTATGGGCCAAAAGTATAAGATAGTCACCAATAAACCCAGTAGGGAATTCAGGAGGAAGTTCTTTACCCAGAGAGTAGTTAGAATGTGGAACTCGCTGCCACATGGAGTAGTTGAGGCGATTAGCGTTGATGCATTTAAGGGAAAGCTAGCTAAATGCATGAGAGAGAAAGGAATAGAAGGTTATGCTGATAGGGTTAGATGAAGAGGGGCAGGAGGAGACTCGTGTGGAGCATAAACAGCAGTATGGACCAGTTGGACGAATGGCCTGTTTCTGTGCTGTACTTTATATGTAATTCTATGTATCATTAACTACACCCAATATTGAGGCAGGACTTGTACTGGTAACTACAACCAATACTGGGGCAGTGCCTGTACCAATAACGACACTGGAGTAGTATCTGTACCATGAAAAATACCAGCACTGGGGCTAAACCTGTACCAGTAACTACACCAGCACTGACCCTGTTCCTATGCCAGTAATTCTATACAATGACGAGTTTGGATCTTTTCCAAAAACACGATGGGCTGCCAGTTTGATGTGCTACCTTCTACCAGCCAGCTTTAGTTTAATGCCTTCTCCATTTTCCACCGCTATGGGTTTTTTAAGATCTGATGCCGTACCTTCCGCAACACTTCCAGGAATAGATTGATGAGCGCCTTTGCCTGCTCGGCTTTTTCCGAATATAGGACCAGCTGCTCATTCTTCAGAGCGAGCTCCAGCACTGCTTCTTCCTTTAACTTCACGCTCAGCATTTCAACATAACTACAACAAAGAGAGAGAGGGAGAGAGACATGTGTCTGTTATCTGCACAGGTGAGATTGTCCTGCTCAGGGAATGATACTGATCGGATAAGTGAATATCCGGAGACTTCCAGGCTGTGCTCTGTCTCCTACATTAGCAAATGTGGGAAATACACAACAGGTCCCTCTGAAAACTGGAAGGACAGATTAACCTTTCGGGTAGAGGTCCCTGTGTCAGGAGTTCTACACTTGTAGGTGTTATTTCTGTCATTGTCCTGTATCTCTTTCCAAAATATTAAATAGTCGTTGCTCTTTCAGATGCTGACGGAACTTATGTGCATTTCCAGCATTTTCTGTTTTTATTTAAAATTTTGAGCATTTGCATGTTTTTCTTAATCTTTTTATAGAACTCTGTTAGGGCACAACGATTTGTCACAGCACCTCTGGAGAGGCAAATCAGTCATGGTTCCTGCTGCTGATTACTATTCAGTAACCCCATAGGATGTCAGGTGAGTACAAGATCAGACCAAATACCCTGCTGAATCTCACGGTTGACGAATGGCCACTTGAGTGAGGGCTGCCAACACCCATGGAACTGTATCCCAGTGAGATCCTTCAGTAGGGACAGGGAATTGGCAAAAATTAATTACATAGTGAAATCTCTCCGTCACACATACTGGCATCCCTCACTGACAGACCATGTCACACAGACAGACCATATCACAGACTGACAATATCACACAGACAGATCATATCACACTGGCAGACCATATCACACAGACAGACCATATCACACTGGCAGACCATATCACACAGACAGACCATATCACACTGGCAGACCATATCACACAGACAGACCATATCACACAGACAGACCATATCACACTGGCAGACCATATCACACAGACAGGCCATATCACAGACAGACCATATCACACTGGCAGGCCACATCACACAGACAGACCACATCACACTGACAGACCACATCATACAGACAGACCACATCACACAGACAGACCACATCACACAGACAGACCACATCACACTGACAGACCACATCATACTGACAGACCACATCACACAGACAGACCACATCACACAGACAGACCACATCACACTGACAGACCACATCACACAGACAGACCACATCACACAGACAGACCACATCACACTGACAGACCACATCACACTGACAGACCACATCACACAGACAGGCCACATCACACAGACAGGCCACATCACACAGACAGACCACATCACACAGACAGACCATATCACACAGACAGACCATATCACACTGGCAGACCATATCACACAGACAGGCCATATCACAGACAGACCATATCACACTGGCAGACCACATCACACTGACAGACCACATCACACAGACAGACCACATCACACAGACAGACCACATCACACTGACAGACCACATCACACTGACAGACCACATCACACTGACAGACCACATCACACAGACAGACCATATCACACAGATGGTTCATGTAACACTCACAGGCCATATCACAAATGATCTATGTTACACTGACAGACCATATCACACAGACAGACCATGTTATACCTACAATTTGTCTTAATTGACAGACCATATCACACGGACCTTGCGAGAGAAAATTCCATGTGACACTGACAGATCATTTCACACAGACTGTTACACAGGTTAGAAAAGTCCAGTTACCGAGCTCACTCCTTCCAATAAACCCTGCAGTCTGTACTTTCATAAACTCTCCCGAAAGTATTTACATTCCTGAGGGACGTGATTAATCAGAGGGAAAACTACCAGGGAGAGCAAGCTCTGATCTTTCTCCCTTACAGTCCACTGATAATTCATAAAAACTCCAGGATCTCAATCCAATGTTATGATCTAATGTTACAATTTAGCATTACTGTCCAACATTGCAATCTAACATTACAATCTACATTACTCAGCCTCGTCAGGTGACGTTCTCCAAGTAAAGGAGGAGGTAGTAGATAAATTGATGAAGAGGAGCTTGGCAGCGCCCAAAGTAGAAAAGTCAGCCATCCGGATGGGATGCATCCTAGGTTGCTGAGAGAGGTAAGGGTGGAAATTGCACAATCTTCCAATCCTCCTTAGATATGGGATTGGTGCCCGAGGTCTGGAGGACTGTTCAAAAAAGGGGAGAGGGATAAACCCGGAAATTACAGGCCAGTCAGCCTAACGTCAGTAGTGGGGAAACGTTTAGAGACAGTAATCCGCGACAAAATTAATTGGCACTTGGAAAAACATGGGTTAATAAATAAATGAGACTGGGTATGCTTAGAGTGGATAAGTCGCCTGGTCCAGATGGCTTGCATCCCAGGTTGCTAAGGGAATTGGGGGAGGAGATAGAAGGGCTTGCCATAATTTTCCAATCTTCCCTAGATGCGGGGAGATGCCTGAGGATTGGAAAGTGGCAAATGTGACACCATTGTTCAAGAAAGGGTGTAACGACAATCCTAGTAACTACAGGCCGGTCAGTTTAACATCAGTGGTGGGTAAAGTTTTAGAAACAATAATCAAGGAAAAAATTAACGGCACTTGGAGAGGTTTAAGCTAATTAAGGAGAGCCAACACGTATTTGTAAAAGGCAGATCGTGTTTGACTAATCTAATTGAATTTTTTGATGAAGTAACAGGGAGGATTGATGAAGGGAATGCAATGGATGTTGTCTACATGGATTTTAGGAAGGTGTTTGACAAAGTTTCACATAGAAGGTTGGTTAACAAAATTGAGGCTCATGGAATAGGTGGGTCAGTGGCAGCTTGGATAAGGAATTGGCTTAAGGACAGAAAACAGCGAGTTGTGGTAAATGGCTGTTTTTCAGACTGGAGGATGGTAGGCAGTGGTGTTCCCCAAGGATCAGTGCTGGGGCCACTGCTTTTTTTGATATATATATATAAATGACCTGGATATTGGAATACAGAGTAGAATTTCTAAATTTGCCAATGACACCAAACTTGGGGGGTGTGGCAAACAGTGAGGATGATACCAATCGATTGCAACAGGACATAGAAAGGCTAGCAGAATGAGCAGACAAGTGGCAGATGGAATTTAATACAGAGAAGTGTGAGGTGATGCATTTTGGCAGAAGGAACAGGGAGAGGCAAGATACACTTAATGGCACAGTTTTAAAGAGCGTGCAGGGACAGAGGGACCTGGGAGTTAATGTGCATAGGTCCCTGAAGGTGGCAGGACATATTGAGAGAGTGGTTAGCAAAGCATATGGGATCATGGGCTTCATAAATAGAGGTATTGAGTACAAAAGTAGAGAAGTTATGCTGAACCTTTATAAAGCGCTGATTAGGCCACAACTGGAGTATTGCATCCAGTTCTGGTCACCACACTTTAGGAAAGATGTGAAGGCACTTGAGAGGGTGCAGAGGAGATTTACCAGAATGGTTCCAGGGATGGGCGATCTTAGCTACAAGGACAGGTTGGAGAAGCTGGATTTGTTTTCATTAGAGCAAAGGAGGTTGAGGGGTGATTTGATAGAGGTGTACAAGATTATGACGGGTTTGGATAGGCTAGACGGGGAAAGGCTGTTCCCACTAGTTGATGGTACAAGGACTAGGGGACACAGATTTAAGGTTTTGGGCAAGAGATACAGGAGGGAAGTGAGGAAAAACTTTTTTACGCAGCGAGTGGTGAGGACCTGAAACTCGCTGCTGACGGAAGTGGTGGAAGCGGAGACACTCAATGTTTTCAAGGGGAGACTGGATAGGCACTTGAGGGAAATAAACTTGCAGGGCTACGGGGATAGAGCGGGGGAATGGGACTGACTGGATTGCTCTACAGAGAGCTGGCATGGACTGGATGGGTCTAATGGCCTCCTTCTGTGCCGTTATGACTTTATGACTCTATGAAAGACAGCACGGATTTGTTAAAGGCAAATCGTGTTTGACTACTTGCTTGAGCTCTTTGATGAAGAAACGGAAAAGGTTGATGAGGGTAGGGCAGTTGACATTGTGTAAATGGACTTTCAAAAGGCGTTTGACAAAGTACCACATAACAAACGTATTAGCAAAATTGAAGCCCATGGGATTAGAGTGGCAGTGGCTGTGTGGATACAACATCAGCTAAGGGACAGAAAGCAGAGAGTAGTAGTGAATGTTTGTTTTTCAGACCGGCGGGAAGTATACAGTGGTGTTCCCCAGGGGTCGGTATTAGGACCACTGTTCGTTTTGATATATATTAATGACCTGGACTTAGGTATACAGGTCATAATGTCAGAGTTTGCAGAAACTCAGAAATGTAGTAAACAGTGAGGAGGATAGTAATAGGCTTCAGGAGGACACAGACAGACTAGTGAAATGGGCAGACACATGGCAGATGAAATTTAATGCAGAGAAGTGTGAAGTGATTCATTTTGGTAGGAAGAATGTGGAGAGGCAATATAAACTAAATGGTAATATTTTAAAAGGGGTGCAGGAACATAGAGTCCTGGGGGTGTACGTACACAAATCTTTGAAGGTGGCAGGACAGGTTAAAAAGGCAAACAGGATCCTTGACTTTATAAATAGATGCATAGAGTACAAAAGCAAGAAGTTATGCTAAACCTTTATAGAACACTGGTTATGCCCCAGCTGGAGTATTGTGGCCAATTCTGGGCACCACATTTTAGAAAGAATGTCAAGGCCTTGGAGAGGGTGCCGAGGAGATTTACAAGAATGGTACCAGGGATGCAGGACTTCAGTTATGTGGAGAGACTAGAGAAGCTGGAATTATTCTCCTTAGAGCAGAGAAGGATCAAGGGAGATTTGATAGAGGTGTTCAAAATCATGAATGGTTTTGATAGAGTACATAAGGAAAAACTGTTTCCAGTGGCAGAAGGGTCAGTAACCTGAGGACTTAAATTTAAGGTAATTGGCAAAAGAATTGGAGGCTACTTGAGGAAAAAGAATACACAGCGACTTGTTATGATCTGGAATGCACTGACTGAAAGGGTTGTGGAAGCAGATTCCACAGTAACTTTCAAAGGGTAATTGGATAAATACTTGAAGGGAAAAAATTTGCCGGGCTATGGGGAAAGAGCAGGGGGAGTGGGACTAATTAGATAGCTCTTTCAAAGAGCTGGCACAGGCACGATGGGCCGAATGGCCTCCTTCTGTGCTGTATCATTCTATGATTCTGATGGGGAGAAATTCGGTTGCATTGCGCCTCCCATTAGCGCTTTAAGAGGGCGCTAACGGGGTGCAAAGCAACTCGCGCCCAGGCGCGGCGCCGCCAACGCCTCCCATGAAATGTCATCGCCGTGCGCAGCGCCCCGGCCACGATCTTTGGTAGCGCCACCTGACTTACCGCCAGACACTATGTCCGACGGGGTCAGGGGGGGCCTACCTGCGGCCGGGGCGGCGCTATTTAAAGGCGAGGTGCTGGGCGGCCATTTTTGTTGCTGGCCACCTGCCTCCGCTGCCGTCTCCGGTCTCCTTACCCGCCCCACTGCGGAGTGCCGGCTGCGCTCCGTGAGCCCGGCACTTCTCTTGAGTGCCGGGCTCTTTTGCCGGCACTCCCGATCCCCGGGGGCCCAGCTGGGTCGCACTGCGCAAGGCCCCTCCCCTTTAAGAAGGGGAGGAAGGCCTGCAATACCACGGCGCGACGTGCCGCAGTGTATGACGCTGCGGCACGTAGCGCCGTGATATTGCCTCGCAGCGCCCCAAGAGGGAGGCGGGGCACTTCCAGTAGTGCCCCGCTTCCCTCTTGGGGCGCTACCACTCAATTTTGGTCGCGGGGGAGCTAATTTTTCCGGGGCACTAAAAGTAGCGCCCTGGCGAAGTTAGCGCCCCAAAGGTGGCTCCACTCAATTTTTCGCCCTAAGAGTGGTACCAATGAGTTCTGTAAAGGTATCCACCTGCTGATATATTCAGATACAGGAATCCCGCCCCAACCGTGGTTTTGCCATATGCGGATTTCATGTATACACGGTTTCCTCTCTGCGACAACTTTTGCCAACCGTGGCAGTGAATTTTGCGTATACGCAGTTTTTAATTTAGGATTAAAGGTAAATAACATGATTTTACTGTTTTTATATTCTTTTTTATTGTGTTATTTGAACATTTATACTGTATTTGCCAACCGGGCTTTTACTAACCACGGGGGTTTTCAGGGACGTATCCCCCGCGGTTGGGAAGGGATTACTGTATAGCTGGACTCACCTGAAACACTGACATACGGTGACGCACCCAGGCACGCTGACACACCCAGATACACTGACACATGATGACACATACGTACACAGTGGTGCACACAGGTCCACACTGACAAGCTGAGACATGCTAACACAGCTGGAGACAATAGCAGAACCAGACACACTGACACACCAACACATGAAAGTCTCTTTCTCAGTCTCTTACCTGTAACTCTGAAGAACCTTGTAATGATCTGGGTTCATTCCGACCGCTTTCACCGACTTCAGCAGTTTGATTCCTCGGTGAGAGACACTGAGAATCTCAACATTGCTGCCAACGTCACCCTGAAACAGAAACATGACGGAGTGACCCCCAATTCAGCATCACATGTCATAGAATCAGCACTTCTCCGCTTCAGACATTTCTCCATTTTATAAACAGCATTCTGTTCATGGTTACACACTGTAGCCGAGATTTTCTGATGGGAGTTGCATCAGCTCGCTGACATAACTCCATTGGGGAAGACGGAAAATTGGGTGGGAAGGCTTTAAAAATCCTCACCTCCAGCAACTTAAATAAATAAGGGATAAATATTCCAATGCACCCGCACCTGGTGCACACTGGGAGCACAAATCGAACAATTGCACAATGCCAGCTGGGAAGGGACACTCAGAGTTCTGGGAACACTGGAAAAGGGGGGATCTACAGTCTCTAGTTTGTCACGCTGCTTGTCCGACTTCCAGTCCTGGATGAGCAGAAATTCCCCCCAACTAATTATTTTCGAAGACCAATGCCATTGTCTTCGGTCCCTACAAACTCTGTTCCCTAGCCACCAACTCCATCCTCTCCCTGGTCACTGTCTGAGGCTGAACCAGACCGTTCACAATCTTGGCGTCCTATTTGACCCTGAGATGAGCTTCCGACCACATATCCGCTCCGTCACCAAGACCGCCTCCGTAAAAATCGTCCGTCTCCACCTCTGCCTCATCTGCTGCTGAAACCATCATCCATGCCTCTGTAACCTGCTCCAGCCCTACAATCCTCCAAGATCTCTGCGCTTGACCAATTCTGGCCTCTTGCGCATCCATGATTTTAATCACTCCACCATTGACGGCCATGTCTTCAGCTGTCTGGCACCTAAGCTCTGGAATTCCCTCCCGAAGCCTCTCTTGCTCTCCCTCCTCCTTTAAGACGCTCCTTAAAACCGGTGTCAAATTTTGTTTTATAAAGCTCCTGTGAACTGTTAAAGGCATTATATAAATGCTAGTTTATTGTTGTTGTAAATACTGGAATCACTGGGTGAAGGATACTGGGATTGAAGGGTCATCAGGAGGGAGGGTAATGGGAGCTTTGGGGTGATTCTGGGATCAGGAAGCATTGGGAATATGGCTTAGGGCTTTGTGAGCACGGATAGTTGCTGTCCCTATATCCTGTCATAAAACATTTAAGATAAAATTTCTGCTTCTGAAATTGAATGGACAGAAAATCATAGGCTGTGGGTTTGCAATTTCCTGCTATGCACTGTTGTCTTGTGCCAGGAGCACAAAAGTAGACAATTTAGTTCACTGATAGTAAATTTGCTCACTTATACAGTAAACAAACATAAAAGACATAAAAGTTCATTGCTTGTGTAGTTTCCAAGTATTTACATAAATAAATCCTTATTACCTCAAAATGGTTAAGAAGAAAAGATTTTTTCACTGAATATATTCAACCTAAAGAGATGATTAACTGAAAAAAATAATTTTCTATGAGCAATCTTTGTTTTATTTTCTAACTGTCAACAAAGAAACTATAATAACAGTGATTGCTGTTCACGTGTAATGCCTTCTGCAGGTATTGTTTGTGAGGAGTTACTAACAGAAAATCACAATTATTTATATATATATATATATATATCACTTGGCTGAAATAACAGCTTTCAGAATTCAATTTCAGTTTCTTTCAAAGTTTTGGGGAAAAAGCAAAGAAACTCTTAGATTCTCACACGATGAAGGGACATACTCTTCTACACTTCAATCCTGCTCATCCATAGATTGCACGTTGGGAAATTGAGCAAACTGCAGATATTCAGAACGTACAGATGTGATTGAAAGATCTCCTAACTATAGTGAGCTAAAAAATATCCAGTGCTTTTGAGATAGGCTAAGGTCTCAGAGTAAATACTTTGACAAAGGTATTAAAAGACGCAAAAGACAATTCAATGGGTAAATTTAATCACTTTATTGTGAAATACGTATTTTCGTATTTTATATAAAAACTTATTGTGGACATCAGAAATTTCAGTTACTGAGAAAAAAATGGCAGATGAAATGTTTCGAAAAAACCTTTTGTGTGATTCAATTGCTTCATCAACAAACCATGTCAATGAAAGTTCACAAAGGAAAATTGAATGGGAAATGCTTACATAGAAATTTACAATGGGAAGAGTCAACACAAAATTTTGACCAAAAATGTGATAACAGGAAGTAAGGTTTGTATGCAGTGTGCAAATGTTAGATTTTTAATATAATGTAGATATATAAGACACATATATTCTATCAGCAATTACTCAAAGGTGATGTTGATGTACTTACGCTGACAGGAAACAGCCGAGAAAAGTAGACAGCCCAGTTGTCACGTGCAGCCACTACAATCCGCTTTTTCAGCCCATTGTCTTGTAGCAACCTGACATCAGTCCCAACATGAAGTTCAGCTGCGAGCAAGAACACGGTAATGTTTAACCAGAACATAATGAAGCCCTCAGCGTGTGCATGTGTAAGTTCCTATAAACCTTCCAACACAATCTGTTGGAGCATATTCCTCACAAAAACTCATTAGACCCCTAACCCCTTCCTCATTATATAGATTTGCCTATTGAGCAGACCTTCCCTCTCTCTGAAGATAGTCCCACTGTTAACAACACCCCTTGCAACCCATAAAGATTGTCATGTCTGAGGATGCCACCTGTCACAGCGTTATCTCTGTCCAGAACTCAACAATCACATGTCTTCCACATCCTCTGATCCAATAGACGCCATTGCTGAATAAGGAGTCCCCCCATCCCACAACTACGTACCAAGTAGATCTCGCATCTTGCGTCGCTCCTCCTTTGAAATGCGTATGCAGCTATCAGAGTAAGTGTCCCGTATGATCTGAGGAGATATCCAATTGCTGTTAGACACAAGCATGCGCCATACATGGTACATGACACACACAAATACACACAGACAGACACACAGAGGCACATACATGATAGGGATAATGTTACAACTTTGTGCTGCCAGTAGAGGTCTCGCTTGCTTGAAGCGCAGGTTAGAAGTGCGGGTGGGTGCTGTGTGCAATTTTCTGACCATTTAAATTAATGGTTGGACACTGATACACATTTTGAAATGTAACTTTCAAAGGGCAATTGGATAAATAATTAAAGGGAAGAAAATTGCAGGGCAATGGGGAAAGAGCAGTCGAGTGGGACTAATTGGATAGCTCTTTCAAAGAGCCGGCACAGGCACAATAGGCCGAATGGCCGCCTTCTTGTGCTGTATGATTCTATGATGTCCAAATTTCTAAAATGTGCTTCTGGCAGACGAGGCTCCCCTGGCAGCATATTGTTGGAACATTATCACTAATTGTGACATCTTGGCTACTGGTGCCACAATGCACAGGTTTTTGCAGAGAAAATATTTTTTTTTATTCCTCCAATGTTGATCAATTTGACGTTTAAATGTTAGAATCTGTAAATCCATTGGCAGGATAGGCGCACCAACGTCAGTGTTCTTGCTCAGGCCAACATCCCCAGCATCGAAGCTTTGACCAGGCTCGATCAGCTCCGATGGACGGGTCACATTGTCCGCATGCCCGATACGAGACTCCCAAAACAAGCGCTCTACTCTGAGCTCCGGCACAGCAAGATAGCCCCAGGTGGGCAGAGGAACCGCTTCAAGGACACCCTCAAAGCCTCCTTGAAAAAGTGTAACATCCCCACCGACACCTGGGAATCCCTGGCCCAAGACCGCACAAAGTGGAGGAGAAGCATCCGGGAAGGCGCCGAACACCTCGAGTCTCTTCGCCGGGAGCAAGCGGAAGCCAAGCGCAGGCAGCGCAAGGAGCGCACGTCAACCCAAGCACCCCACCCACCTGCCCCTTCAACCACCGTCTGCCCCACCTGTGACAGAGACTGTAGGTCCCGCATTGGACTCATCAGTCACCTGAGAACTCATTTTTAATGTGGAAGCAAATCATCCTCGGTTCCGAGGGACTGCCTAAGAAGAATAAGAAAGAAGAGAATCTGTAAATCTATTCTTACCCCATTCCCACTTGTCTCGAACCCCTTCTCCTGTCCAGTTTTGGGCTCATTAATACAGTAGGGATGCTTTTCTGAGGTTGGGTTTACATTATTGGGCCTTGCAGGAATATCAAACACCTCAGTGATTTACTGCCACTGTGACTAGAGATTACATGAATGGTACAGAGTTTTGATCACTACATAAACTAACACATCTGAGTGGTGCCAGCTGTGGGTAGGATATTGTAGACCCTCTCAGGACACTAACAGCTGCATGTCCGATTCCCATCAGTTCTGTTATCCATTTTGTGATGATTGTGTTGAGCACAAATATATACAAATATATTAAAGAACAGTTTTGGCAACAGGCAGTAATAATGGTATTGGTTGTCCAACTGTGAGTATTACTAGCATGAGGCTATAATACAGGCAGTATTACGGATATAGGTTGTAATACAGGCAGTATTACTGGTATAAGGTTATACTACAGCCAGTATTACTGGTACCCAGAGGTGTTGTGCAACCTCTTGACAAGAACATGTGGAAGTTAAAAATCCAACTAGCAACCAAACTCAGATTATACAGGTGTCTTGTTATCCCAGTCTTTATATATGGAGCAGGCTCATAGGCTCCTACAGTTTGTGACCAATCAAGACTGAATGCCTTTGGCCAGTGATGTCACTGACAAGTACTTGGAGTCCACTGGTAACATCACGTAAGGAACGTGGAGATCAGAAGTCACACAGCACAATCCACCGTCTCCGAAACTATCAGTTTCTGCCGACTGCAACTATTTCACCCGGTCAGCGTGAAGAGTGCCCTGCAGGCATCTCAATCGAGGCTGCCTCCAGATTGGCACACACCTCAAAGCTGACCAAGAACCATCTGGACCTACGCAGGCATGCAGGACCTAACAAAGCCCAACTTAGGCTCCACACTGCATGGCACTACAAGCAAGACAATAAGGCTGGAAATGTCATACATGCACCACCATGCTCCCATTGGTGAAGTAGGCAATCAGTTTAGTATGTATATATTACTAGTATAGGTTGCAATGCAGGCAGTATTAATGGTACAGGTTGGGATACAGCTGTAATATGTACAGTGTTAATGGTATAGGTTGTGATATGGGCAGTGTAACTGGTATAGGTTGTGATATGGGCAGTGTAACTGGTATAGGTTGTGATATGGGCAGTGTAACTGGTATAGGTTGTGATATGGGCAGTGTAACTGGTATAGGTTGTGATATGGGCAGTGTAACTGGTATAGGTTGTGATATGGGCAGTGTAACTGGTATAGGTTGTGATATGGGCAGTGTAACTGGTATAGGTTGTGATATGGGCAGTGTTAATGGTATAGGTTGTGATATGGGCAGTGTTAATGGTATAGGTTGTGATATGGGCAGTGTTAATGGTATAGGTTGTGATATGGGCAGTGTTAATGGTATAGGTTGTGATATGGGCAGTGTAACTGGTATAGGTTGTGATATGGGCAGTGTTAATGGTATAGGTTGTGATATGGGCAGTGTAACTGGTATAGGTTGTGATATGGGCAGTGTTAATGGTATAGGTTGTGATATGGGCAGTGTTAATGGTATAGGTTGTGATATGGGCAATGTTAATGGTATAGGTTGTGATATGGGCAGTGTAACTGGTATAGGTTGTGATATGGGCAGTGTAACTGGTATAGGTTGTGATATGGGCAGTGTAATTGGTATAGGTTGTGATATGGGCAGTGTAACTGGTATAGGTTGTGATATGGGCAGTGTAACTGGTATAGGTTGTGATATGGGCAGTGTTAATGGTATAGGTTGTGATATGGGCAGTGTAACTGGTATAGGTTGTGATATGGGCAGTGTTAATGGTATAGGTTGTGATATGGGCAGTGTAACTGGTATAGGTTGTGATATGGGCAGTGTTAATGGTATAGGTTGTGATATGGGCAGTGTAACTGGTATAGGTTGTGATATGGGCAGTGTTAATGGTATAGGTTGTGATATGGGCAGTGTTAATGGTATAGGTTGTGATATGGGCAGTGTTAATGGTATAGGTTGTGATGTGGGCAGTGTTAATGGTATAGGTTGTGATATGGGCAGTGTAACTGGTATACAACATGAACAACTTGCATTTATATAGCGCCTTTAATGTAGCAAAATGTCCCAAGGCACTTCACAGGAGCGTGATCAGACAAAATTTGACACCTAACTACCACATAAGGAGATATTAGGACAGGTGACCAAAAGCTTCGACAAAGAGATAGATTTTAAATGCAAGTCTTTCTTTCTTTCTTACTTTCTTTCTTTAAGGAGTATCTTAAAAGGAGGAGACAGAGGTGGAGAGGCGAAGAGGTTTGGGGAGGGAATTCTAGAGCCGAGGGCCCAGGCAGCTGAAGGCACAGCCGCCAATGATGGAGCAAAGAAAATTGGGGATGCGCAAGGGGCCAGAATTGGAAGAGCAGAGAGATTTCGGAGGGTTGTAGAGCTGGAGGAGGTGACAGATATAGAGAGGTGAGTATAGTATGTATGTATTACTAGTATAGTTTGTAATACAGGCAGTGTTAATGGTATAGATTGTGATATGGGCAGTGTTGCTAGTATAAGGCTGTGATACAGGCAGCCTTATAACCAGTAATTCTGCCTTTTTTACAATCTATACTGGTACAGTGTCATTGGTATAAGGTTGTAACACAGGCAGTATTACTGGTATGAGGCTGTAACACTGCAAGTGTAAATCGTATAAGGCTATATTACAGGCAGTGTTATGGCTATTGCTTGTAATACAGACATTGTCGCTGATATAGACTGTATTACAGTCAATGGTACTAATATAAAGTTGGACTACAGACAGTGTTACTGGTAAATGAGCCTGCAATACTTGAAGTGTAATTGGTATGATGCTGGAATAGAGGCAGTGTTACACATATGGGACGTAATCATTGAAGTCTCCTACAGCACACGGTCCTGTACCTCATTGTCCTACACCACACGGAGCTGTACCTTAGTCTCCGACACCACACGGAGCTGTACCTCAATGTCCTACACCACACGGAGCTGTACCTCAGTGTCCTGCACCACACGGAGCTGTACCTCAGTGTCCTACACCACACGGAGCTGTACCTCAGTGTCCTACACCACACGGAGCTGTACCTCAGTCTCCGACACCACACGGAGCTGTACCTCAGTGTCCTGCACCACACGGAGCTGTACCTCAGTGTCCTGCACCACACGGAGCTGTACCTCAGTGTCCTACACCACACGGAGCTGTACCTCAGTGTCCTACACCACACGGAGCTGTACCTCAGTCTCCGACACCACACGGAGCTGTACCTCAGTCTCCGACACCACACGGTCCTGTACCTCAGTGTCCTACACCACACGGAGCTGTACCTCAGTGTCCTGCACCACACGGAGCTGTACCTCCGTGTCCTGCACCACACGGTCCTGTACCTCATTGTCCTACACCACACGGTCCTGTACCTTAGTGTCCTACACCACACGGAGCTGTACCTCAGTGTCCTACACCACACGGAGCTGTACCTCAGTCTCCGACACCACACGGTCCTGTACCTCAGTGTCCTACACCACACGGAGCTGTACCTCAGTGTCCTGCACCACACGGAGCTGTACCTCCGTGTCCTGCACCACACGGAGCTGTACCTCAGTGTCCTGCACCACACGGTCCTGTACCTCAGTGTCCTACACCACACGGTCCTGTACCTCATTGTCCTACACCACACGGTCCTGTACCTCAGTGTCCTACACCACACGGAGCTGTACCTCAGTGTCCTGCACCACACGGTCCTGTACCTCAGTGTCCTACACCACACGGAGCTGTACCTCAGTGTCCTACACCACACGGAGCTGTACCTCAGTCTCCGACACCACACGGAGCTGTACCTCAGTGTCCTACACCACACGGAGCTGTACCTCAGTGTCCTACACCACACGGAGCTGTACCTCAGTGTCCTGCACCACACGGAGCTGTACCTCAGTGTCCTACACCACACGGTCCTGTACCTCATTGTCCTACACCACACGGTCCTGTACCTCATTGTCCTACACCACACGGTCCTGTACCTCAGTGTCCTACACCACACGGAGCTGTACCTCAGTGTCCTGCACCACACGGTCCTGTACCTCAGTGTCCTACACCACACGGAGCTGTACCTCAGTGTCCTACACCACACGGAGCTGTACCTCAGTCTCCGACACCACACGGAGCTGTACCTCAGTGTCCTACACCACACGGAGCTGTACCTCAGTGTCCTACACCACACGGAGCTGTACCTCAGTGTCCTGCACCACACGGAGCTGTACCTCAGTGTCCTACACCACACGGAGCTGTACCTCAGTGTCCTACACCACACGGTCCTGTACCTCATTGTCCTACACCACACGGTCCTGTACCTCAGTGTCCTGCACCACACGGAGCTGTACCTCATTGTCCTACACCACAAGGTCCTGTACCTCAGTGTCCTGCACCACACGGTCCTGTACCTCAGTGTCTTACACCACACGGAGCTGTACCTCAGTGTCCTGCACCACACGGTCCTGTACCTCAGTGTCCTGCACCACACGGAGCTGTACCTCAGTGTCCTGCACCACACGGTCCTGTACCTCAGTGTCCTGCACCACACGGAGCTGTACCTCAGTGTCCTGCACCACACGGTCCTGTACCTCAGTGTCCTACACCACACGGAGCTGTACCTCAGTGTCCTGCACCACACGGAGCTGTACCTCAGTGTCCTGCACCACACAGAGCTGTACCTCAGTGTCCTGCACCACATGGTCCTGTACCTCAGTGTCCTGCACCACACGGAGCTGTACCTCAGTGTCCTGCACCACACGGAGCTGTACCTCAGTGTCATACACCACAAGGTCCTGTACCTCAGTGTCCTACACCACAAGGTCCTGTACCTCAGTGTCCTGCACCACACGGTCCTGTACCTCATTGTTCTACACCACACGGAGCTGTACCTCATTGTCCTACACCACACGGAGCTGTACCTCAGTGTCCTACACCACACGGAGCTGTACCTCAGTGTCCTACACCACAAGGTCCTGTACCTCAGTGTCCTACACCACAAGGTCCTGTACCTCAGTGTCCTACAGCACACGGAGCTGTACCTCAGTGTCCTGCACCACACGGAGCTGTACCTCAATGTCCTACACCACACGGAGCTGTACCTCAGTGTCCTACAGCACACGGAGCTGTACCTCAGTGTCCTACACCACACGGTCCTGTACCTCAGTGTCCTACACCACACGGAGCTGTACCTCATTGTCCTACACCACACGGAGCTGTACCTCATTGTCCTACACCACACGGAGCTGTACCTCAGTGTCCTGCACCACACGGAGCTGTACCTCAGTGACCTGCACCACACGGAGCTGTACCTCAGTGTCCTGCACCACACGGAGCTGTACCTCAGTGTCCTATAAAACACGGAGCTGTACCTCAGTCTCTTACACCACGCAGAGCTGTACCTCAGTGTCCTACAGCACACGGTGTACTCAGTTTAATTTTTGTGAATGTTATTGATGTGTGTTTAGTCCTGAAGCTGTACATCATTAGTTGTGTGTCTGCACAATTTAATCCCCTTGTGCACCAGTGCCCTTGTGTCAGTGTGCACACGGGGCGAAATGCTCCTGTTAGATTGCTCTTACCTGTTCACACATCAGGTTGAGAATGTAGTCAGTGTTAAACCTCTCCCGGGGGTAAAACAGCTGCAGGTGAAAAGCTGGGAGTTAGTCATATAAACAATCAGAGAAGCAGAATCTGTCTAGTTCTGACAACTGAAATCAGCAGCACTTCCCCAAAGATTCAGCATCCAATATGGTACAGAGCAGAAAGATCCCATGTTCGATCCTGGTCGGTGCTGAGTCAGGTGATCTCAGCCAGGGTGGCAATAGGAGTGGCACAATTGACACTGGCACCCTGGGCTAGTGAGTGGTAAAAAACAGCACTAGTTCCTCTTCTTTACCATGATGTAGTGACTCCTACTAGAAAGTGCACATTTGGGGAGAGCATGTCAGGCTTTGATGCGATAATCTCCACAGTCAAATAGCAACCTGATGCTTGTGGTCGAGCCTCAGATGTGAAGAATGAGTAGCTTGGCGAGTTAGTGGGGGTGGGTGGGCTACAACCATGGGGCTGTATTATAGCACCTTCAAGAGGAGAGGGGAGAAACCAGAGAGAAAGAAGATTCGGAGCATTTTCACCTATTCAGTCAAAATGGGACTTTACTGTAAGATGCAAGACAATTCTGAATAAATGCCAATACCTTCTATCTATTATGATGTGGAGATGCCGGCGTTGGACTGGGGTGGACAAAAATGAGAAGTCGCACAACACCAGGTTATAGTCCAACAGATTTATTTAATTTTACAAGCTTTCGGAGCTATCGCTCCTTCGTCAGGTAAGTTAGCAATTATTCTATCTATTAGAACAGGCAGTCCTGTCACTGACTCCACATCTCACAGTCACTGTCTGATATCACCAGAGCTTCGCCGTCCAAAGGGAATATCCCCAGATGCTGTTACTAACCATGGTGCATAACACTAGCTAGAAACCGGTAACAGTAACTAAAAACAGGTGACACTGATCAGGACAAGTAATATAAAGCAGCAACCGGAAATGAACTATAACTATATAGAGTAACACCATCTATGACAGCTCATTACATGTACTATACCTCTTACTGATTACTGACTGTATACCTGTATTATAGGTTACTAATAATTGGTGTGATCTATACCTGTATTATGGATTACTGACAGTCATGTGCACTGTACCCATATTACAGGGTATTAATAGTTGGTGTGTACTGTACCTCTTTGCGTAGGTAAAGCTTCCAAGGGATATTGACGTAGGAGAAGTATACACTGGCTGTCCTCCTGTACAGCTGGGTTTTTATATTCTCATCTTGTAACGACACTGTTAAGATAAAGAGAAGAAAGAACTTGCATTTTATAGCACCTTTCATGATCTTAGGATATCCCAAACTGCTATATAACCAATGAAGTACTTCTGAAATGTAGTCACTGTTGTGATGTAGGAAAATGCAGCAGCCAATTTGCGCACAGCAAGGTCCCACAAACAACAATAAGACAAATGACCAATTAATCTGCTTTGGTGATGTTGGCCATGGTAGATTGGGAGACTACACTAAAAGGTATTAAGGTGGACATACAATGGCTAACATTCAAGGAAATAATGCATAATTTGCAACAAATATATATTCCTCTAGGGCATAAAAACCCAAAAGGAAAAGTGATCCAACCATGGCTAACAAAAGAAATTAAAACTAGTATTAAGTCAAAGGAGGAAGCTTATAAAGTTGCCAGAAAAAGCGGTCAGCCTGAGGATTGGGATCTTTTTAGAAATCAGCAAAGGGGGACCAAGAAATTGATAAAGAAAGGGAAAATGGAATATGAGCACAAACTAACGAAAAATATAAAAACGGATTGTAAAAGCTTCTATAGGTATGTGAAAAGGAAAAGACTGGCGAAGGTAAATGTAGGTCCTTTACAGTCAGAGACGGGAGAATTTATAATGGGGAATGAGGAAATGGCAGAGAAATTAAATAAATACTTTGTTTCTGTCTTCACGGAGGAAAACACAAAAATCTCCCAGAAATACGAGAAAACCAAGGGTGTGGCGAGAATGAGGAACTTAAAGAAATGATTATTAGTAAAAAAAACAGTACTAGCAAAATTAATGGGACTAAAAGTCGACAAATCCCAAGGACCGGATGACCTACATCCTAGGGTTTTGAAAGAGGTGGCCATTGGGATAGTGGACGCATTGGTTGTCATCTTCCAAAATTCTATAGATTCTGGAACGGTTCCTGCAGATTGGAGGATAGCAAATGTAACCCCGCAATTTAAGACAGGAGGGAGAGAGAAAACGGGGAACTACAGACCTGTTAGCCTCACATCAGTAGTTGGGAAAATGCTGGAATCTATTATAAAGGATACAATAACTGGGCACTTAGAAACTAATAGTAAGACTGGGCAGAGTCAACATGGATTTATGAAAGGGAAATCCTGTTTGACAAACCTATCGGAGTTCTTTGAGGATGTAACCAGTGGAGTAGACAAAGGGGAACCAGTAGATGTGGTCTATCTGGATTTTCAGAAGGCCTTCGATAAGGTCCCACACAAGAGGTTGGTGAACAAAATTAGGGCACATGGAATTGGGGGTAATATACAAGCATGGATTGAGAATTGGTTAACAGACAGAAAACAAAGAGTAGGGATAAACGGGTCTTTTTCAGGATGGCAGGCTGTGACTAGTGGGGTACCGCAAGGATTGGTGCTTGGGCCCCAGCTATTCACAATCTATATCAATGATTTGGATGAGGGGACTAAATGTAACATTTCCAAATTTGCTGATGATACAAAGCTAGGTGGCAGTGTCAGTTGCGAAGAGGATGTGAAGAGGCTTCAAGGGGATCTCGACAGGCTCAGTGAGTGGGCGAGAACATGGCAGATGGAATATAATGTGGATAAATGTGAAGTTATCCACTTTGGTAGAAAAAACAGAAAGGCAGAGTATTTCCTAAATGGTGAAAGATTGGGGAATGCAGATGCTCAAAGGGACCTGGGTGTCCTTGTACATGAGTCACTGAAAGTGAATGTGCAGGTGCAGCAAGCCATTAGGAAGGCAAATGGTATGCTGGCCTTCATTACAAGAGGATTTGAGTAAAGAAGTCTTACTCCAATTATCTAGGGCCTTGGTGAGACCACACCTGGAGTACTGTGTACAATTTTGGTCTCCTTACCTAAGGAAGGATATACTTGCCATAGAGGGAGTACAACGAAGGTTCACGAGATTGATTCCTGGGATGGCGGGACTGTCGTATGAGAAGGGATTGAGTAAACTAGGCCTGCATTCTCTTGAATTCAGAAGAATGAGAGGGGATCTCATTGAAACATACAAAATTATTACAGGGCTTGATAGGGTGGATGCTGGGAGAATGTTTCCCTTGGCTGGGGAATCTAGAACCAGGGGCCACAGCCTCAGGATAAAGGGTAGGCCATTCAGGACTGAGATGAGAAGAAATTTCTTCACACAGAGGGTGGTGAATCTTTGGAATTCTCTACCCCAGAGGGCTGTGGAGGCTCAGTCATTGGGTATATTCAAAGCAGAAGTCGATAGATTTCTGACTAGTAAAGGCATCAAGGGATATGGCGATAGGGCCGGTGAATGGAGTTGAGGCAGAAGATCAGCCATGATCTCATTGAATGGCGGAGCAGGCTCGAAGGGCCGAATGGCCTACTCCTGCTCCTATTTCTTATGTTCTTATGGTGAGGATAAATATTGGCGAAAACACCAGGAGAATTCCGCTGCTCTTCTTCAAATAGTGCCGAGGGATCTTTTACATCCACCTGAGAGGGCAGATAGGGCCTCAGTTTAATGTCTCATCTAAAAGAAATCACCTCTGATAGTACAGCATTCCCTCAGTACTGCACTAAAGTGCCAGCCTAGATTATGTGCTCAGGTCTTGGAATGGGGCTCGAACCCACAACCTTCTGACTCAGAGGTGGGAGTACTACCACTGAGCCAAGGCTATTTGGTGGGAATGAGAAAGTTTGAGGGAAAGGATCAGTTGCTGTTGGTCAGAACAGTAGCCTCAGACTGTTCAGGAACAGGACTCTCAGTAAAAAGAACACTGGGGACAATCACAAAGACACATGTAGAGTCAGTCCTGCATCTCCTGTGGACATGGTACAATGTGAATGGAATTTATTCTCTCTGTTGTACACACTAGGGTAATCTTTACAAAGTTGTCCACAAGAAATCTGGCAGGATTCCATGCCTGAATGTCCAAAACGCGATCCCGCTGAGTGAAGATCTGTGCCAGGAGCGTGAATTCATAAGATTTACCCTGATAAGTTATGGTAAACTGCTTGATTACCCCTTTTGTGCTATGTGCTTGGCCTTACCTGCGTTTTTCTTTTGTGGAGCTGGGGAAAGCTGAAATTCACTGGTAGGTGTAGATAGGGAAGGGGGCGCAAAAGGAGGAGGTGGAGGTGGGGGCCCTGTTGCTGATGGACCAAATATCTGTGAAAGTTGGTCCTGTATCGAGTGCTGAGAGGACAGGGGACGGCGCTGTGGTTTCGGCGCTGGTTTAGGTGGAACCTTTGCAGGCGGCGTTTCGTTTATGGCAGAGGTAGAAACATCCTGCAATAGAAATAGGACAGGCATTAGAGAAAGCATTGATCATCATTTATAGCCTTTTATTCATATTTATTTTCCTTCCAAAACCTCAGCTGCACCACATAATCGGCAGATAGGTGAACCTCGAGGTACGTGATGGGCGTGTCTGACTCCGTTGCTCTCCCCTTCCTGAATGGAAGTGGTCAGTCTCCACCGATGCCTCTGCTCCCCCACTGGCCCGGCTCTGATCAGCCACCATTTACCACTGGTGGATATGACGCTGCCTCAAACTGCTTACTCGGGTGATCACTCACCTGGCTTTGGACTAGTCCAGGGATTGTGATATCTGGGAAGCCAGGTAAAAAAATTCTTGTTTCTTAACACTGTGCGCACCCATGAAACAGTTTGATTCCACAAGTGTAAACGCAAAACACATTTTCCACGTATGGAAGTGCAATTGGGCTGTTTTACTTGTGACTTTTTAAAAAATGGCCAAGCCAGTTCTGGATTGGTTAAATCAGGTACAAATGCAGCTTGAATAATTCTAAAAAAAAGCACATCATAGAAACACTTAAAAAGAAAAGACTTACATTTAGAAACTGCCTTATCACATCTCTCAGACAAATCCTAAAGTGCTTCACACACAATGAATTACTTTGACGTGCAGAGACTGTTGTTCGGTAGGCAAACACAGCAGCCATTTTTTAAAAATTCATTCTCGGGATGTGGGCGTCACTGGCAAAATTGGCATTTATTGCCCATGCCCTAGTTTCCCTTGAGAAGGTGGTAGTGAGCCACCTTCTTGAACCGCTGCAGTCCGTGTGGTGAAGGTGCTCCCACAGTGCTGTTAGGGAGGGAGTTCCAGGATTTTGACCCAGCGACGATGATGGATCGGCGATATACGTCTAAGTCGGGATGGTGTGTGACTTGGAGGGGAGCTTGGCGGTGGCGGTGTTCCCATGCACCTGCTGCCCTTGTCCTTCTAGGTGGGGGAGTTGCAGGTTTGGGAAGTGCTGTCGAGAAGCCTTGGCGATTTGCTGGAATGAATCCTGTGGATACTACACACTGCAGCCACGGTACGCCGGTGGTGGAGGGAGTGAATGTTTAAGGTGGTGGATGGGGTGCCAATCAAACAGGCTGCTTTGTCCTGGATGGTGTCAAGCTTCTTGAGTGTTGTTGCAGCTGCACTCATCCAGGCAAGTGGAGAGTATTCCATCACACTCCTGACTTGTGCCTTGTAGATGGTGGAGAGGCTTTGGAAAGACAGGAAGTAAGACACTTGCTGCAGAATAATCAGCCTCTGACCTGCAAACAGCAAGATCCCACAAACAGGAATGAGAGAAATGCTGTTTTGGTGATGTTGGTTGAGGGAGAAATGTTGGCCAGGGCACTGGGAGAACTTCCTGTTCGTCTTCAACTTGAGCCAAGCACCATCAGAAAAGGTATGCAGGGCCTTGGTTTAACATTGCAACTGAAGAATGGCAACTCTCAAAATGCAGTAATCCAGTGACTGAACCCACTACAGCAGGACACACTCCCTCACTGAAGCGCCGTGTGTGAGGCACAGATTACACCAGGTGCCAACTACGTTAAACACCCTACCCATTTTTCTGATTGCTCCTTGTTACTGGAATTTCCACACACTGTCTCCAGGAATTAAATATTAATCTCCAGAACCCTGCTACCAGCAACCCAGGAGAGAAAAATAATTGGGGCATTAAAAAAATTGTTCATTTTCTTCGAACATTTTCACTTCTTAGTTAGAAAGACATTGGAGATGGGAAAAAAGGCTGTTTGACCGGGTGGCGTGCTTGGAATATGTCCAAGCGGAGTTGGCAACCCTACCTCTGTAGGAGACGCTGGTCTTCTCATTCCTAAAAGAGATAACGCTTGATCCTTGGGATCATTTTTCTTCAGGAATGGTTTTGCCGACCTCCTGGAGACAGAGAAGAGAAATATTAGATGTGGTGACCAACAGGACTGTACCGAGGGGGCAGAGGGGTGCATTACACGCCTAGTCCAAACCTGGACAGCTAATGGGCTCTGCACAGGGCCAGGACATTTTAAGCTGCAAACAGATAAGCCACCGTGCATTCAATAAACACAAAACATGCCCACCCATGGACAGCTGTTTTTAAAAAGGCAACAATCAAAAACCAGACCATTGCTGTCCAGTTTTTGGTTATTAGATAAAAAAAAGCAGAATATCCAATTCAAAGATGGACATTTTGGCTTAGAAATTCGATGACACTGTGCCTGACACAAAACGGGCAGCGAAGCGTCCAACATGGTGGGCGGCGTGCACACGCACATTCTGAGCCGGATGTGTGACCCCGCCATATTGGTAGAGGCATCAAAAGAGGCGTCCCGGGCCTGCGCCTGAAACAGGTATTCGGCCCTTTATATATGCAAATAAGGAGCTTAAAGCCAGTTTGCGGCCTCCTTTACTAGGATTACCAAATTGTTTTGGCTGAGCGCATTCGGCATGGGGTGCTGGAAAATCATGTCTACGTGAGGCCTAACAAGCTTAAAGTCTTAAAGGGACTGCTGCAGGCCGCCAGCAAAAAGGTAAATTCTTTAAAAAGACTTCCGATCACCCCCCTCTCCCAGTCGCGCCCCCCCCCCCAATCGTCCCCCCTCTCCCAATCACTCCCTCTCCCAAACACCTCCTCTCCTGGTCATCCCCCCCCTCCCAGTCGCCCCCCTCTCCCAGTTGCCCCCCCTCTCCCAATCGCCTCCCCCAATCGCCCCTCCTCTCCACGTCGCCCCCCTCTCCCAATCCTCTCCGTCGCACCCCTCCCAGTCGCCCCCCTCCCTCCCAGTCGTCCCCCTCTCTCAATCGCCCCCCCTCTTCTGGTCGCCCCCCTCTCCCAGTTGCTCCCCTCTCCCGGTCGCTCGCATCTCCCAGTCGCCCCCCTCTCCCAATCGCGCCCCCTCCAAAACACCTTCCCCCGCTTCCCAGTCGCCCCAGTCTCCCATTCGGCCCCCTCCCCAATCGCACCCCACTCCCGGTTGCCCTCCTCTCCTAGTCGTCCCCCTCTCCCGGTTGCCCCCCCTCTCCCAGTTGCCCCCCTCTCCCAGTTGCCCCCATCTCCTGGTTGCCCTCCTCTCCCGGTCGCCTGCTCTCCCAGTCGCTTTCCCTCTCCCAATCGCTTTCCCTCTCTCCCAAGACCTACCTGAGCCAATGCTGGCGACACAGTGGCTGAAATGCAAATAGTCTTTGCTGATGAGCTGTCTGGGGCTGCCCAGTAGGCATCTGCAACTCTCCGGGGTGATGCAACTGAGGCCCACAACCCAATATTGGGTGGGCCTTTGGCCTACCCATTCCGGCACAGTGATTAATTCCTGCGCCCAGTTCGCGCCGGCATGCCGAAGCGATCCAATTTCTAGGCCAATCTCCCTAGATTGATGAAGGCTATTGAAAATGTCTCAATATATTGTACTCCCCTGCAGAATACAGGAGAAATGGACATTGCAAATTGATAGCTTCATCTGCTAGGCACCAGTCAATTGCACACCACGGCTCCGTAGTCCCATATACAACAGCAGGAAATATGATCTAACCAGCCTACCAAGTTAGCGGAAGACCCAATGCACCTGAGGCAATAAAATGGATTGGAACAGCCATCCTCCCATGTCCATCAAAACACAAACATTTGTTGCTTATGCCCAATATTGTGTTGTGTTCACTGCCTGACACTGCGGACCTTCCACTCTCTGCTCTCACCTGACGGGTTTGTACAAGGGAGGAGGGGATGTCGGCCGGCTCTGGTATTTTTTGATTATTTCTCGGATGTTTTGACTGGGTTCTGGTCGCGTGGTGCTCGCGACGACCTTCACCACCTCTGGTTTCTTGGTCTCTTTTTCCACACTCTGTTTGTTCTCCTTTTCCTCCTCTTTGTGCTGCGTGTCTTTGGTAGAGTTTTCTGGAGGAGGAGGGGTCTCTGCAGGAATAAACAGAGGACAGTGTTTAAGTTGAGGCTTATCTAAGGTAACGGTACTCATTATATTGCCCACGAGCAAACTGTGGTGTTCATGCTATTGCAGTGTTTTGAAGGGTGGCTGAACGGGTCGGAGGGTGGGTGGGTGATCACAGATCAGAGGGTGGGTGGCTGAACAGGTCAGAAGGTGGATGGCTGAACGGGTCAGAGGGTGGGTGGGTGATCACAGATCAGAGGGTGGGTGGCTGAACAGGTCAGAAGGTGGATGGCTGAACGGGTCAGAGGGTGGGTGGGTGATCACAGATCAGAGGGTGGGTGGCTGAACAGGTCAGAAGGTGGATGGCTGAACGGGTCAGAGGGTGGGTGGGTGATCACAGATCAGAGGGTTACTGTAACAAGCAGTTGGCACATCAGTAAATTTGCTTAACTGCACTTCAATCCAAACTGATTTCAGGCAGCAGCTGAGCACTTGCTGTCTGAATGGCCAGCTGTTACAGAAAACAGCCAGAAACCTACTTCAGTGTTAGGCTGAGAGAGGCTTTTTGTCCCCAGAGTTGACTGAATACAGATCCTGAATTCTGAGCGTGTGCACAATTTCCCGAGCTGCATCAGGAGCATTTAGTTAGCCCGGCTGATGAAATTATTCTCTTCAGTATCTAAAAATACCTGTTTCATTGTTTATCAGAATTATTTGAAGAAAATCTAGAGGACAAATTTCAAAAGCTTAACTCAGGTAAGGAGTATACTGAGTGGTTTTTTTTTCACGTGATACCATGAAGTATGTGAGACAAACAGGAAGAGCACACTAGACATAAGACTTTTAATATGGATAGAAAGATAATATAGGTACAGATAAATTTACAGTATACATTTATGATTAATAGGGATGGAAATTAGTTTTGGCCCTTTTTCGGGCCTGAAATAGTTGGTGCGCTGGGAGTGCGCACAAGAGCTCACTCAAAATTGGGCCTCAGGCCTCATCAGCATATTGCCGGCGATCTGTGTCCACGAGAAAGTATGTTGCTACTTGTGATTGTGGCAATTGACCAAAAGTTAATGAGTACCCCTGATTCAAGATGCCAGATGTCATCCTACTGTTTTGTACACTTTACACTGCTCCATGTTGGTACAATACTGCATGGAGTGAGGCTATATCTGAATGTGACTGTCCTCACATATTTTCGTTCCTACCAATTTTCTGCCCGGACTTTCCTGGAGGTGCTGACTCCAGCTTGGATACTGTGTCACTGCCCTCTGGCACCTTGTCCAAGTGCTCGGTCCTCATATGTGAGCCTTCTGCCACAAAATGCACAGGCAAGGAAAGGATCAGAGTTGCCTGTGATGCTCTATACAGTCAAATAGCACTGTGTAGACTCACATGAAGAATGTTTTTTTGGGCAAACTATTGGAGAACCATTGTTACCCACGAGAGTATAGGAAAATACTTACAAACGCACAGTCTTGACATAGAGCCTTGCCTGTAATGGATAAAAACATCCTGAAGAAGGCCCCCCCCCACCCACCCCACCCCGATTTCCTGATATGCGCTCCTGAGATGAGACGCCGTGCCATGAACATACATTTGTAAAATCTACCCTCATCCTTCACCATGAGTCGCCGCACTCAGGAGAGGACTGCAGGGAAATTGGAGGAGGAAAAAATGCTTCCATCAGTTTCATACTGCAATGATGGATGTTTCTGAAGTCTGACTGTCCCTCTGCTCCACCCCTTGAATGAGAGAACTAAAACAGAATCAGCTTCTTCATCTATTATCTTCATAAATAGTTATTTATGAAGTCTAAATAACATCACATTATGCCATTGGATTCTGTGGGGTTTCCCCATGCTCAGATACCTTTGTGTTCCTCCACCTTGGAATCACTGGGTTGTTTCGTCTCCTGCTTCTTCTCCGGTTTCTCCGGTTTGGGAAGCAAAATCTTAGATGGAGGTGTTATCTGTAAAGGCTTCTCTTTCCCTGTGAGCAGTAGCAGAGTAGAAAGGAAATTGTAGGACATCAAAGAACAAATTCTCACACACATAACCTTGATTGCAAACAGCACTGAAAAAGAACTTCATCACACACTGGGCTAACAATTCCTACGAATGATTCCCCCATTTCTCTAGTTTAAATGAAAAAAATCTAAATATTTTTCAACCTGTAAAGTTGAGCCATTCCAATTCTTCTTTATGGTGCTGTAACCTGGCAGAATCTGAGGGAGCATTTGCTATCCCATTGGTAATTCTACATTACCCATAATTATTTTTGGACTTATGTTTTGCACTTGACCCAAGTGCCTGGTAGTTACTAGCAGTCTCTCTTTCAATTCCAAGCTATCTTATTTCAAAAACAAACAAGAAGTGTTCCAGTCACGAAACTGTTTCCGACAGGACTTAGAATCAGACCTACCTTGAACCAGACTCACTTGGAACTAGACTCACCTGGAACTAGACCCACCTGGAACCAGACTCAACTAGAACCAGACTCACCTGGAACTAGATTCACCTGAAACCAGACCCACCTGGAACCAGACCCACCTGGAACCAGACCCATCTGGAGCCAGACCCACCTGGAACCAGACCCACCTGGAACCAGACCCACCTGGAACCAGACCCACCTGGAACCAGACCCACCTGGAACCAGACCCACCTGGAGCCAGACCCACCTGGAACCAGACCCACCTGGAACCAGACCCACCTGGAGCCAGACCCACCTGGAACCAGATCCACCAGGAACCAGACCCACCAGGAACCAGACCCACCTGGAACCAGACCCACCTGGAACCAGACCCACCTGGAACCAGACCCACCTGGAAACAGACTCACCTGGAAACAGACTCACCTGGAAACAGACTCACCTGGAAACAGACTCACCTGGAAACAGACTCACCTGGAACCAGACCCACCTGGAACCAGACCCACCTGGAACCAGACCCACCTGGAACCAGACCCACCTGGAACCAGAGTCACCTGGAACCAGACCCACCTGGAACCAGACCCACCTGGAACCAGACTAACCTGGAAACAGACTCACCTGGAACCAGACCCACCTGGAACCAGACCCACCTGGAACCAGACCCACCTGGAACCAGAGTCACCTGGAACCAGACCCACCTGGAACCAGACCCACCTGGAACCAGACCCACCTGGAACCAGACCCACCTGGAACCAGAGTCACCTGGAACCAGACCCACCTGGAACCAGACCCACCTGGAACCAGACCCACCTGGAACCAGACTCACCTGGAAACAGACTCACCTGGAACCAGACCCACCTGGAACCAGAGTCACCTGGAACCAGACCCACCTGGAACCAGACTCACCTGGAACCAGACTCACCTGGAACCAGATCCACCTGGAACCAGATCCACCTGGAACCAGAGTCACCTGGAACCAGAGTCACCTGGAACCAGACCCACCTGGAACCAGAGTCACCTGGAACCAGACCCACCTGGAACCAGACCCGCCTGGAACCAGAGTCACCTGGAACCAGAGTCACCTGGAACCAGAGTCACCTGGAACCAGAGTCACCTGGAACCAGATCCACCTGGAACTAGACCCACCAGGATCCAGACCCATCAGGAACCAGACTCACCTGGAACCAGACCCACCGGGAACCAGAGCTACATGGAGCCTGATTAGCCTGGAATTGGTTTTGTCTGAAACAAGATTAACAATAATAAGCAGACCCAGCCCTATATGTTCTTGAACCAACAAGAGGACAGGCCATACTAAATACAGTGATGAGTAATGAGCCAGAATTAGTCAACAATCTAACGGTCAGGGAACACCAAGCTAACAGTGACCATAACATGATTGAATTCAATATTAGGTTTGAGAGTGAAATGGGTGAGTCACGAACCAAGGTTTTAAATTTAGGTAAGGTTCACTTCGGAGGGATGAGGCAGAAATTGACCACAATACATAAGAACATAAGAAATAGGAGCAGGAATAGGCTATACGGCCCCTCGAGCCTGCTCCGCCATTCAATAAGATCACAGCTCACCATCGATCTCAACTCCACTTTCCTGCCCGATCTCCATATCCCTTGATTCCCCTAGATCCAAAAATCTATCTATCTCAGTCTTGAACATACTCAAAGACTCAGCATTCACAGCCCTCTGGGGCAGAGAATTCCAAAGATTCACAACCCTCTGAGTGAAGAAATTACTCCTTATCTCGATCTTAAATGGCCAACCCCTTATCCTGAGACTATGCCCCCTAATTCTAGACACTCCCGCCAGTGGAAATAGACTGGGCAGAGCTGTTAACGTATAAAACTAAAAATTTCCCAATCCTCTGGCCTACCACTAATCTTCGCAACATTGTATGCCTTTTCTTTCAATTTGATACCTTCCTTAACTTCCTTAGTTAGCCACGGGTGGTGCATCCTTCTCGTAGAGCCTTTCTTTCTCACTGGAATATACCTTTGCTGAGATTGATGAAATATCTCCTTAAATGTCTGCCACTGCTGATCTACCATCTTACCCTTTAATCTATTTTCCCAGTCCACTTTAGCCAACTCTGTCCTCATACCTTGTAATTGCCTTTATTTAAGTTTCGGACACTAGTTTCAGACCCAAGTTTCTCACCCTCAAACTGAATTTGAAATTCTACCATGCTATGATCACTCTTTCCTAGGGGATCCTTTACTATGAGATAATTAATTAATCCTGTCTCATTACACATTACCAGATCTAAAATAGCCTGCTCCCTGGTTGGTTCCTCAACGTATTGCTCTAAGAAACCATCCCGAATACACTCTATGAACTCGTCCTCAAGGCTACCCTTGCCAATTTGATTTGTCCAATCTACATGATGATTAAAATCGCCCATGATTATTGCAGTACCTTTCTTACAAGCCCCCATTATTTCTTGATTTATACTCTGTCTTACAGTATAGCTACTGTTAGGGGGCCTATATACTACTCCCACCAGTGACTTCTTACCCTTACTATTTCTTATCTCCAGCCAAACTGATTCTACATCTTGAGCTTCTGAGCCAATATCATTCCTCACCACTGCAGTGATCTCATCCTTTATTAACAGAGCTACCCCACCTCCTTTTCCTTTCTGCCTATCCTTCCGAAATGTCAAATACCCCTGAATATTCAGTTCCCAGCCTTGGTCACCTTGCAACCACATCTCTGTAATGGCTATCAGATCATACCCATTTATTTCTATTTGTGCCGTCAACTCATCTATCTTGTTACGAATGCTGCGTGCATTCAGATAAAAAGCCTTTAATTTTATCTTATCATTTTTCCTTACTCTGACTCTATTTTCTGGTGCACTCTTATGCTTGTATGCTCTGCCCCTTCCTGATACATTCTGGTTATCGTTACCCCTGTCGTTGCCCTGCACTATTGTCTTCTCCTTTCTCTTTGCCTTCCTAAATACCCCTTCACCTGAACCCCTATCTTCTATTTCCAGCTTAGCTTTTCTCCCTTCTGATTTTACCCTCAGATTCCCATCCCCCTGCAAAGCTGGTTTAAACCCTCCCCAACAGCACTAGCAAAACCCCCCGTGAGGATATTGGTCCCGTTCCCGTTGAGGTGCAACCCGTCTGGCTTGTAGAGGTCCCACCTCCCCCAGAAACGGTTCCAATTCCTCAGGAATCTAAAGCACTCCCTCCTACACCATCTCTCCAGCCACGCATTCATCTGCTCTATCTTCCTATTTCTGTACTCACTAGCACGTGGCACTGGTAGTAATCCGGAGATTACTACCTTTGAGGTCCTGCTTTTTAACCTCTTTCCTAGCTCCCTAAACTCTGCCTGCAGGACCTCATCCCTCTTTCTACCTATGTCGTTGGTACCAATATGGACCACGACCTCTGGCTGTTCACCCTCCCCCCTCAGAATGCCCTGCAGCCGTTCAGTGACATCCTTGACCCTGGAACCAGGGAGGCAACATACCATCGTGGAGTCATGTCTGCGGCCGCAGAAACGCCTGTTTGCTCCCCTAACTATTGAATACCCTACCACTATTGCTCTCCCTCTCCTCTCGGCCCCCCCCCCCCCCCCCCCCCGTGCAGCTGATAGGTGGGAAAGCAAACTGTGAGGAGGACATAAAGAGTCTGCAAAGGGATATAGATAGGTTAAGTAGGGGATGACAAGAATTTGGCAGATGGAGTATAATGTGGGAAAATGTGAAGTTATCCACTTTGGTAGGAAGAATAGAAAAGAAAAATATTATTTAAATAGAGAAAGACTACAGAATGCAGCGGTACAGAGGGATCTGGGTGTCCTCGTACATGAAACACAAAAAGTTAACATGCAGGTGCAGCAAGTAATTAGGAAGGCAAATGGAATGTTGGCCTTTATTTCAAGGGGGATAGAGTATAAAAGTAGGGAAGTCTTGCTGCAACTGTATAGGGCGCTGGTGAGACTACACCTAGAGAACTTTGTACAGTTTTGGTCCCCTTATTTAAGGAGGGATATACTTGCATTGGAGGCAGTTCAGAGAAGGTTCACTAGGCTGATTCCTAGGATGGAAGGTTTGTCTTATGAGGAAAGGTTGAGCAGGTTGGGCCTATACTCATTGGAGTTTAGAAGAATGAGAGGTGATCTTATTGAAACATATAAGATTCTGAGGGGGTTGGACAGGGTAGATGCTGAGAGGATGTTTCCCCTCGTCAGGGAATCTAGAACTAGGGGGCATAGTCTCAGAATAAGGGGTCGTCCATTTAAGACGGAATGAGGAGGAATCTTTGGAATTCTTTACCCCAGAGAGCTGTGGAAGCTGAGTCATTGAATATATTCAAGGCTGAGATAGACAGATTTTTGAGCAACAGGGGAGTCAAGGGTTATGGGGAGCGGGCAGGAAAGTGGAGTTGAGGCCAAAATCAGATCAGCCATGATCTCATTAAATGGTGGAGCAGGCTCGAGGGGCTGAATGGCCTGCTCCTGCTCCTATTTCTTATGTTCATATAAGTGCTCTTGCAGAGAGCCGGCACAGGCTCAACGGACCGAATGGCCTTCTTCCGTGCTATAACCATTCTATGATTCTATGATTCTAACCAAGGCGGGTAAGTGCAGTTGAGATACAGATCAGTCATGATCTCACTGAATGGTGGAAGAGGCTCGAGGAGCTGAATGGCCTACTCCTGTTCCTGTGTTTCTAATACTCACCGATCCTCTGGAAGAAATCTCGTTTCTGCTGAAAAGATTCAAGTTGTTCCAAGCTCATCTCGTCAACGGAATCATCGTCCACAGTCAGGACGTCCTATAGAGAGAAGCCATCCGACATGATATACCAAAGTAACCATTCCTCTGGCAAATTGAAGCCAGAGAGATGAACAAGAAAATGAGGCTGTGTCTCAGAGCTGAGGAGTTTAACTTTTACAAGCCAGGTTTTCTGACTTGGGGCTCTTTCAGAAAGAAACAACTTGCATGTATGTAGGTCTTTCACCTCTTCAGGGCATCCCAAAGTGCTTCACAGTCAATGAAGAACTTTTGAAGTGCAGTCACTGTCATAATGTAGGAAACACAGCAGCCAATTTGGACAGAGCAAAGTCTCACAAACAGCAATGTGATAATGATCAGGTAATCTGTTTTAGTGACGTTGGATGAGGGATAAATGTTGGCCAGGACACCGGGAGAACTCCCCTGCTCTTCTTCAAATAGTGCCATAGGATCTTTTACATCCACCTGAGAGGGCAGACGGGGCCTCGGTTTGACCGAAAGACGGCACCTCTGACAGTGCAGCACTCCCTCATTACTGCACTGAACTCTCAGCTCTAGATTATGTGCTCAAGTCTCTGGAGTGGGGCTTGATCTTCTGAGTTATAGGTGAGAGTGCTACCACTGAGCCATGGCTGGCATTCTCTTTTATAATTGTATTCTCTCCTGACACTTCAATCAACAAAGGTTATTAAAGAATCAATTAACTTTCATGAAATCCTGTTTACTATTTGCTCAAACAATGATACCCTAATATAATCCATTTATACAGATACTCAATGAGGCAGAAATTCCGGTCCCTACGGGTGTGTACGCGCTGTGTACTCACCTGTAGGGCCAACGGAAATGCCGGTTTTAGGCATGCACTGCGCATGCGCTGGAAACCAGCATTTCCGATCTGTCAAGAAAGCTCTTGACAGATCCTCCGGCTGCCCGGGAGCAGGGCCTCTGCAGGCAGAGAGTTCCGCTTTTTGGAGACCCTCCGCCCGCAGAAAACACTTACAATTCTTGCGCCTGTAAAAGCAGGCGCAAGGCCTGCTTTTACCAGGCTAAGAGTTGAAGAAAGTTATCATTTTAAAATACTTTAAAGAAAGGTAAGTTTATTTTTAGCCCCGTTAAAACCTTTAATTATTTTTTTCAAAAATTTAAATTTTTGTTTAAAATAGTTAATTTATGTAATTTATAGTCATTTTAAAAATGTGATTTTTTAAAAAAAAATTATTTGAAGTTTTACTTATGTTTTGGGGCTGATCTCTATTCATAGATTTGACAGGTCTTCCTGTCAAATCTATGAATGGAGATTCCCTGCTCTGATTGGCTCCCCATGGCCCACGTGATCCCAGGGACGCGGTGAACTACCTGCGCCCCTGGGATACGCGTGCCCTGCACACCGGCAGTTTGAAGAGGCACAGCAATGGAACTCTGTGCCTCCCGGGAGCCCTCCGGTCCAGGCGGAGATTTTTCCAAATCGCAGCCCTCCGCCCGCGGGAGGGCTGCGAACGGAATTTCTGGGCAATTATTAATATCGTAGTATACCTCACTAATACACTAACATGACCCATTAACACCTAGACCTACTAGAGGAAAAGTAGGACAGTCGGCTCTCCTACTCCCTAATGGAGGAAGCCAGGTCTAGGCCATGTCCAGCCCCAGCTGACCTGTTTCTCGAGCTCAAGGATGTGCAGTATTTGGATGCAGACCCAGTTCTGGTTGTCTTAGTCCTTGAGCTGAAGAGCAAGTCAAGTTGAAGCCTAAACCTGGCTGTCCTGCTCCCTGAGATAAATGAAGAAGCACTGTGGGAAGAGTAAGATGATAAAAGTAAATACCGTGTCCCCAGGAGGCATTTCTGGCTCTTTGGCAGGCTCTTTATCAACAATAGGCTCCTTCTTCACCTTGGGCTTTTTTGGTTGTTTGGATGGAGTAGGTAGGATGGGTTTTGTGTTGGTTTTTGGGGGGGTTGTGGCTTTTGGAGTTTCAGAGACAGGCTGTCGCTCCTGTTGTCGTCCCTGTTGTCGCCCCTGCTGTTGCTCCTTCTGTTGCTCCTGCTGTTGTTGCTGACTTATTGACACAGCTTGAATAGTCATCTGCTGGGCCTGGGGAAAGAAAATACTTTATATCAGATTTATATCACTTAACACTGGGAATTAATGGGTAAATGTCTCCACAGTGGGAGTGCCTAGCAGAAAATCGACCTTTACTTGTGCTTAATCTTACAGAGCTGGATAACATCTGGTTGTCCCTTTGCCTCGCACCATCATCCCTTTTGTCTCTTAATCTCTCCTGCCTTCCATCCTATCACAGACCTTCCCGTTTGTTCTTTCCTCCTCTCCACCCTTTCCCTGCCCCTACACTTGCTTAAAAACCTGTTACATCTCCAACTTCTTCCAGTTCTGACGAAGGGTCATCGACCTGAAACGTTAACTCTGTTTCTCTCTCCACAGATGCTGCCTGACCTGCTGAGTATTTCCAGCATTTTCTGTTTTTATTTCAGATTTCCAGCATCCGCAGTATTCTGCTATTGGATTATCTTATTATGTTCTTCACCTCGGACCTTCCAGGTCTGAATGGCTCAGTACTACACTGAGAACTGCCTTTACTCACAATGGCATGGGGGAAATAATGTAGCTTGTATTTAAAATAGATCTGCTGTGCATAGATCTATCAGTCTATATACAGTTCTTTGTTCATACATCTCTTGATTCATATGGCCACCAATCCAACACTTTTCACTCTGTATAACTGTCAGTAGGTATGGTCTATGTGTAACATGTACACTCACCAATAGGAGTGCCTGCTGGTTGATGAAAGTCTGCTGCTGGGCTGCTAGCTGGGAGGAGTTTTCGGGCTGTGAGACACGAGATCTTGGGTATTGAGATGTCTGGTGCATAGATGGCATCGGAGGCACACTGGTCTGTGGCATCATCATTGCTGCAGAAAAAGGCCCATAATCAGAGATAACTATTCACTGGAAGCTAGTAAAACATAGAAAGGTACCTTGTAACACACAATTACCTAGCACATGACATAGGACATGGGAACACAAGTAGGCTATTCAGCCCCTCGAGCCTGTTCCACCATTAAATTAGATAATAACTGAGCTGCCCCTCAACTCCATTTACCCACCTTAACTCCCTTGATACCCTTACCGAACAAAAATTTATCAATCTCAGTCTTGAAAGCTCCAATTGCTTCCCAGCATCCACAGTCTTTTGGGGGAGATAATTCCAGATTTCCACAACCCTTTGTGTGAAAAAGTGCTTGCTGACTTCCCTCCTGAATGGCCTAGCTCTAATTTTAAGATTTTGACACCTCGTACTTGATTCCCCGATCAGAGGAAATAGGTTTTCTATATGTACCCTATTATCCTTTTAAAATTTTAAACAACTCGATTAGATCAGCCCTCAATTTTCTATACCCAAGGGAATACAAGCCTAGTTTATGCAACCGAGGGAGATCCTGTAGCACACAGTTTTTAAATTGAGAAACCTAGGTGAAAGCCCCTAATGAAGTCCAGCCATTCCACCAAGGTTGGAAAGAGTAAATCAAAAGTTGTAGTGAATCAGGAGGCAGTGATTAGGTGGGGCCAGGCTTCGGTTTTAAAAGCCTGGGGATTGGAGGACAGAGAGCGAGTGATAGACAGAGAGAAACATACTCAAACCGAGAGAGAAAGAAAGAGAAGAACAGGTGAGAGCAGAATTGAGCAAGAGATTGACCCCAGGGAAAGAAATAAACTGAGAGCAGGAGAGAGAGAGAGATAGGCAAACGGACAGAGATCAAGATCAAGAGAATACAAGATAGCAGGGTACTGACAATCCCTCGTCAAGCAGTAAATTCAGAACATTTAGTATTATATATCAGGGTCAGAGGGACAATGAAACCCGACACACCAAAGGGGAAGAGTCTGAATCGGAACAAAGTCATAGGGCCGCAATGGTGCGCATTCAAACTGGGATAGAGAAATGGGGACAGTACAGCTGCCTGGCTCCAGGGCCCAGCCACACTGGGACAGAGAGCCACACTGAGCTAGGAGAAATATGTCAGAATCTCCCTCTCATTAAAGATTAGAGATGGAAGATTTTATTCTTCTAACCTTCCTGAACATTCCTATGTTCCTATTAGAGAAGAAGGAGATAAGGAGTTCTTCAGGTTTGAGATACTGCGAAAGAATGAGTTAGTGGCCTAGAAATACGCTGAGGCCAGCCCACCCGATATTGGACCTCGGGCCTCATTAACATCAGACCGGCGAGCTCCAGACACCTGTTGGGCATCCCCAGGTAGATCAATGGTCAAGAGGAACTGAGTGAATTTTGGGCTGCTGCCTCAGGTAAGCGCTTAAAGGAGAAGGGAAGGAGATTGAGAGGGGGGCGGCCAGGAGAGGAAGATGATCAAGAGAAGACGACAATTGAGAAAGGAAAGCCAATTGGGCAACCGGGAGGGGGGGGGGGTCAATCAGGATGGAGGGGGGTTGATCGGGACAGGGTGTGGGGAGTTCAATCGGGAGGGAGCGAGCAGTGGCCCGTGGTTTTAATGTAGACCCGAAAGGAGTACTGCTCAACCTAGATCCACATTCAGGTAATTCTTTTTTAACACTTACCCTTTTGGTGGCGGTCCCTTTAACGACTGCCGGTTAGGCTGCATGTAGACCTGATTTTCCTGAATGCAGGCGACCCGGCGCCAGCTGCGTTCAGGGCAACCCAATTTTGCACATGATGCCTCAATCAGGTGTTAGGCCCCTTATTTGCATATATAAAGAGACTAGCACCTGTATCAGGCACAGGCCCGGGACACCTTTTTTTTGTTGCCTCTACCAAAATGGCGGGCAATGCACTTCCTGCTCGCCATATTGGAAGCATGGCACATATTTAGTGCCTGAAAAACAGGCGCTGGGCCATCAAATTTCTAGGCCAGTGACTTGTCTTGATTTCAACCCAGTGGGGATGTAGAGAGCAGGAAGAGTGCATTTGCAACATTGGAGGAACAACAGTGGAAAGTTCAGAGGAGCACTGACCATAGTAGTACTCTTAGAGTAGAGAGAGACCAGCCAGGTTGTGATGGAGAGGAAGAGAGGTACCCTATAACACACAGTTACCTGGCATAGATGGTGCCATTGGTTGCATCATAGGAACATTTTGCATTGCAGGCATTTGTTGCATTGCAGGCATTGGTTGCATCTGTGGCATTGGTTGCATCTGTGGCATTGGTTGCATCTGTGGCATTGGTTGCATCTGTGGCATTGGTTGCATCGCAGGCATGGCTGCACCCATTAAAGGCATGGGCTGATAAACAGGTACAGTGGGCATCTGTTGCATCTGTGGCATTGCTGGAACACCTGAACAAGAAAGAAAGAGATAGATTACCTACCGGTTGCAGCCTTCTCCATTCTTGAAATGCTCTGCATCCCCCACACACTATAGAAGTGTGTCTTAGCTAGATAGATTCTGGGGATACCCATGTGCTGAACACACACAGGGAAATACCATTATGTCACTGCAGATAGGTATTGTAAAACGTGCTCTCCTACTCACTAGATATATAAAACTCCAGGACCGGCACCGTTGCACCAGTTCATTCTGACCTAAAGCTAAATCGAAACTAACTGACCTCTTAATACTCCCTCCCATCCCAAAATAGTACCCCTGGAGAGTGCAGGGACATGTGGGTAGGATCATGGTGTGTAGCGGATGCATAACATTTGAAGATAGGTAATTTATCTTTCGTATTCATTCTGCATCCTCCAACACTGAAAGCATATCAAGTAGATTTAATAGTAACTTTCAAAAGGGAATTGGATATATACTTGAAAAAGAAACATTTGCAGCGCTATGGGGAAGGAGCAGGGGAGTGGGACTAATTGGACAGCTCTTTCAAAGACCCGGTACAGGCACGATGGGCCGAATAGCCTCCTTCTGTGTTGTAAGATTCTATGATTTAATGGCATAGACCTGAAACGAGCAGTCTGCCTATCTCAGCTGGCTCTGTTATTCTAATGTTTGAGTCCTGCAAGTAATCCAATCTGATCACCCCACAGTATCTCAGCTGTGCGCTGGTGAAATGAAGAGGGTGACCTGCGCAAAGCAACTAGCGCCCGGGCGCGGCGCTGCCAACGCCTCCCGCGAAATTCAACAGGAGGTTAGCGGAGGCAGTAGCCAGTAGCATCCCGCGGCGCTGAGCCTCCGATGATGTCATCACCGTGCGCAGCGCCCCGCTCGCACCCCGGCCGCAAGCTTGGCTCACACCTACCGCCGGACGTTATGTCCGAAAGGGTCAGGGGGGCGTTTTTGCAGCTGGGCAGCAATAATTAAAGGGCAGGTGCCGGGCGGCCTTTTTTTTGGGCCGCCTGCCAGCAGCTGTCCTCTCATGCCTCCTGCTGCGGGGTGCCGGCCACGATCTCTTTTGCCGGCACCCCGCTCTCTGGTGGGCCAGCAGGGCCCCGATGCGCACTGCGCTAGGCCCCTCCCCTTTAATCGGGGGAGGGAGGCCTGCAATACCACGGCGCTATGTGCCGGCGCACGTGGCGCTGTTGCACGTAACGCTGTGATATTCAATGGGAGCACCCCAAGAGGGAGGGGGAGCGCATCCAGTAGTGCCCCGCCTCCTGCTTGGCGCGCTACCATTGAATTTCTGGTGCAGGGGCGCCAGCGCCCCGGCAAAGTTATTGCCACAAAGAGGGCGCGAAACAATTTTCCCCCCTAAATGTTTGTGATGCTGTATTTAACCTATTATCGAGTCTGCCTCAGAATAAATTGCAGATTTTAATTCCAGGAAAGTGACTGAAGCTGCCAAATTCTCCACTGCCTTCCGTAGTTGTTAAGAACGGACAGAGACTCCAGGCAGCTTCAATCAGCTGATTTTACCATCCACCGCGTATAACGGGCAAATCGCCTTAGCATGAACACGCCCTCCACATGCGGTGGGGACTGTAATGGATTTGTGATCTGGTGTTAATGGAGTGAGTGGTAACTTTTGCCCATGCTGCTAAACTTGCTGATGGGTGTAAATATTTCTAATGTTCGTTAACAAGTTAATCCTTTTTTGTTTGCTTAAGCAGTAGTTAACGGGCAAAATTCCTTATTTCACTTTTACATCATGCTAATTTGTACCATTTGAAGCTGGTGTTAAAGTTCCAGAGGGGGCTAGCAGAGTTCCAGTGACATTAGCAATGTCTCTCAGCAAACTCCGCGGCATGGGGGAACACATCAAGTCGGCCGCTGCTAATTATTTTGGTGGAGGAGGGGCAGCAACAGCAGGAGACACGGTCTCGCAGGTTCACCGTTACTGGAGATGAATTTACGGGACTCACTCCCCAGTGCAGATGACATGCTTGGACCTCAGAGAGAAATAGCGGGGGTAATGTTCTGAGTGCACCCATCATTTCTGATATACGACCGTGATGGGTGAGGCTCCCCAATTATCAGTGTTTACTCAGAAAATATCCCTTAGCATCTAAAGAGGCCTCTGGAATCAGATGTACAGGCAGGGAGCATCATCTAAGCAGCACTCTGAGTGGGAGTGAAAGTGACCAAACTTCTACATCACTGGGGGCATTCAGACAACCCCGAAAGATATCAGGATCAGTGGTATGCAGTTCACCCTTGCATCACATGCCCTCTTTTTCCACATGTCTGCGTAAATATGGTTCAACAGTGATACAGCACCTGGGGCAGGGCCAATTATGTTAACACTTCAATTTTAAAATTCTCATACTAGTTTTCAAATCCCTCCATGGCCTCTCCCCTCCCAATCTCTGTAACCTCCTCCAGTCCTACAACCCTCCAAGATAAGAACATAAGAAATAGGAGCAGGAGTAGGCCATTCGGCCCTTCGAGCCTGCTCCGCCATTCAATGAGATCATGGCTGATCACTGCGCTCCTCTAATTCTGGCCTCTTGCGCATCCCCGATTGTTTTCGCTCCACCATTGGCAGCCGTGCCTTCAGCTGCCTGGGCCCTAAGCGCTGGAATCCCTCCCTAAACACCACCACCTCTCTACCTCTCCTACTTTAAGACCCTTCTAAAACCTACCTCTTTGACCAAGCTTTTGGTCACCTGTCTTAATGTCTCCTTCTTTGTTTTGGTGTCAATTTCTGTTTGATAATGCTGCTGTGAAGCTCCTTGGGATGTTTACTATGTTAAAGGTGCTATATAAATGTAAGTTGATGTTGTTGCGTCATGTGGCATTCTGCAAGTATTGGGCAACCTTTGTGGCAGCTACGTCACCACCCAGAGGAAAGGCCCAAAGTGAGGAGCAAAGAAAGCTGGGGACAAACCTGCATGAAGGCGCAGATCCTGGTCAGTATTAGACGACGGGATTGGGCTATTGCTTGCCTACAATATCATGTGTGCATTGATCAAGTGGTTTCCATGGACTCTTATCAAGCTAGGCAGCACTCCAACAGTGTGGGAGGATATTGAATGAAGAATAAGGATTTAAACCACAGAATTTACACAGACAATAGAGGACACACTGAGTGAAATGAAGAGAGTGTACGTACCCATCGAGTAGTTGGGGACCATTGGCATACCTGTGCACAAAGAAAATCGATCAATACCTCTACCGGAGAGTGAGCAGGTCACACACAGAGTTTAAACAACACAGCTCACACTGCACACTCACACTCATCACACTCCCCATTCCCCAGCTCACACTCCGCCCACTCCCATTCCCCAGCTCACACTCCGCCCACTCCCATTCCCCAGCTCACACTCCGCCCACTCCCATTCCCCAGCTTACATGCAGCCCACTCCCCATTCTTCAGCTCACACTCAGCCCACACCCCAGCTCACACTCAGCCCATTCCCCAGCTCACACTCAGCCCACTCCCCATTCCCCAGCTCACACTCATCCGACTCCCCATTCTTCAGCTCACACTCAGCCCACACCCCAGCTCACACTCAGCCCATTCCCCAGCTCACAGTCCTGCCACATCCAGTCGTGAATGGTGGTGGACCATTAAACAACTAATGGGAGGAGGAGGCTCCAAGAATATCCCCATCCTCAATGATGGTGGAGCTCACACTCAGCCCACACCCCGGCTCACACTCAGCCCATTCCCCAGCTCATACTCAGCCCACTCCCCATTCCCCAGCTCACACTCAGCCCACTCCCCATTCTTCGGCACACACTCATCCCACTCCTTATACTTCGGTTCACGCTCAGTCCATTCCCCAGCTCACAGTCCTGCCACATCCAGTCGTGAATGGTGGTGGACCATTAAACAACTAACGGGAGGAGGAGGCTCCAAGAATATCCCCATCCTCAATGTTGGTGGAGCCCAGCACGTGAGTGCAAAAGACAAGGCTGAAGCGTTTGCAACCAACTTCAGTCAAAAGTGCCGAGTGGTTGATCCACATCGGCCTACTCCCGAGGTCCCCACCATCACAGAAGCCAGTCTTCAGCCAATTCGATTCATTCCACGTGATATCAAGAAACGGCTGAGCGCACTGGATACAGCAAAGGCTATGGGCGCCGACATCATCCCGGCTATCGTGCTGAAGACTTGTGCTCCAGAACTAGCCGCGCCTCTAGCCAAGCTGTTCCAGTACAGCTACAACACTGGCATCTATCTGACAATGTGGAAAATCGCTCAGGTATGTCCTGTCCACAAAAAGCAGGACAAATCCAACCCGTCCAATTACTGCCCCATCAGTCTACTCTCAATCATCAGCAAAGTGATGGAAGGTGTCATCGACAGTGCTATCAAGCGGCACTTACTCACCAATAACCTGCTCACTGATGCCCAGCTTGGGTTCCGCCAAGACCACTCGGCTCCCGACCTCATTACAGCCTTGGTCCAAACATGGACAAAGGAGCTGAATTCCAGAGGTGAGGTGAGAGTGACTGTCCCTTGACATCAAGGCAGCATTTGACCGAGTGTGGCATCAAGGAGCCCTAGTAAAACTGAAGTCAATGGGAATCGGGGAAAACGCTCCACTGGCTGGAGTCATACCTAGCACAAAGGAAGATGGTTGTGGTGGTTGAAGGTCAATCATCACAGCTCCAGGACATCGCTGCAGGAGTTCCTCAGGGCAGTGTCCTAGGCCCAACTATCTTCAGCTGCTTCATCAATGACCTTCCCTCCAACATAAGGTCAGAAATGGGGATGTTCGCTGATGACTGCACAGTGTTCAGCGCCATTCACAACTCAGATAATGAAGCAGTTCATGCCCGCATGCAACAAGACCTGGACGACGTTCAGGCTTGGGCTGATAAGTGGCAGGTAACATTCGCACCACAGAAATGCCAGGCAATGACTATCTCCAACAAGTATGAGTCTAACCATCGCTCCTTGACATTCAATGGCATTACCATCACTGAATCCCCCACCATCAACATCCTGGGGGTCACCATTGACCAGAAACTTAACTGGACCAGCCACATAAATACTGTGGCAACAAGAGCAGGTCAGATCTAGGTATTCTGCGGCGAGTGTCTCACCTCCTGACTTCCCAAAGCCTTTCCACCATCTACAAGGCACAAGTAAGGAGTGTGATGGAATACTCTCCACTTGCCTGGATGAGTGCAGCTCCAACAACACTCAAGAAGCTCGACACCATCCAGGACAAAGCAGCCCGCTTAATTGTTACCCCATCCACCACCTTAAACATTCACTCCCTCCACCACCGGCGTACTGTGGCTGCAGTGTGTACCATCTACAAGATGCACTGCAGCAACTCGCCAAGGCTTCTTCGGCAGCTCCTCCCAAACCCGCGACCTCTTCCACCTAGAAGGACAAGGGCAGCAGGCGCATGGGAACACCACCACCTCCAAGTTCCCCTCCAAGTCACACACCATCCTGACTTAGAAGTATATCGCCGATCCTTCATCGTCGTTGGGTCAAAATCCTGGAACTCACTCCCTCACAGCACTGTGGGAGTATCTTCAACACACGGACTGCAGCGGTTCAAGAAGGCGGCTCACCACCACCTTCTCAAGGGCAACTAGGGATGGGCAATAAATGCTGGCCTTGCCAGCGATGCCCAGATCCCATAAAAAAAAACGAAAAAAAAACGCTCAGCCAATGTTGAATGCGCCACAACCCACTTAAATCTTCCAGACAGTTCATGTCACTCTTATTTACACAAATAGGCCCACCCGTACTCCTCATAGAAACGAGACCAGTGACACAAACATGTGTCAGTGCATATCTCACTGACCTGTCGTCATGTATCCTCCAATCTGTGATGGGCCTATTCCTCCTCCTCCTTTCATCCGCCTGTTTAGATCCCTTGATCGCTCCATTTCCTGCAAAGTGTATCGGAAAAATCCTGTCAGAACCCGATAGCTCGGACAGTCACTGACACATTCATCATATATTGCAACCTCACCCACTCACCCCACCGACTCACCCTCACCCCCCACACCCACCTCACAAACTCACTCACACTCACCCCCCACACACACTCACCCCCACACTCACCCCACAAACTCACTCCACAAACTCACTCACCCCACAAACTCACTCCACAAACTCACCCCACAAACTCACTCCACAAACTCACCCCACAAACTCACTCCACAAACTCACCCCACAAACTCACCCCACAAACTCACCCCACAAACTCACTCCACAAACTCACCCCACAAACTCACTCCACAAACTCACCCCACAAACTCACTCCACAAACTCACCCCACAAACTCACCCCACAAACTCACCCCACAAACTCACTCCACAAACTCACCCCACAAACTCACTCCACAAACTCACCCCACAAACTCACCCCACAAACTCACTCCACAAACTCACCCCACAAACTCACCCCCCTCACTCACCCCCACAAACTCACTCTACAAACTCACTCACCCCCACACTCACCCCACAAACTCACTCACCCCCCTCACTCACCCCCACACTCACCCCACAAACTCACTCACCCCCCTCACTCACCCCCACACTCACCCCACAAACTCACTCACCCCCCACAAACTCACTCCACAAACTCACTCACCCCCCACACTCACCCCACAAACTCACTCCACAAACTCACTCACCCCCCACACTCACCCCACAAACTCACTCACCCCCCACACTCACCCCCCACAAACTCACTCACCCCCCTCACTCACCCCCCACACTCACCCCACAAACTCACTCACCCCCCACACTCACCCCACAAACTCACTCACCCCCCACATTCACCCCACAAACTCACTCACCCCCACACTCACCCCACAAACTCACTCAACCCCCTCACTCACCCCCCACACTCACCCCACAAACTCACTCAACCCCCTCACTCACCCCCCACACTCACTCAACCCCTCACTCACCCCCACACTCACCCCACAAACTCACTCACCCCCCACGCTCACCCCCACACTCACCCCACAAACTCACTCACCCCCCACACTCACCCCACAAACTCACTCAACCCCCTCACTCACCCCCCTCACTCACTCCCCTCACTCACCCCACAAACTCACCCCACAAACTCACTCACCCCCCTCACTCACCCCCCACACTCACCCCACAAACTCACTCACCCCCACACCAACCCCACAAACTCACTCACCCCCCACACCCACCCCACAAACTCACTCACCCCCACATCAACCCCACAAACTCACTCACCCCCCACACCCACCCCACAAACTCACTCACCCCCACACCAACCCCACAAACTCACCCACCCCCCTCATTCACCCCACAAACTCACTCACCCCACACACACACTCACCCCTCACAATCTCACCCCACCCACTCATGCTTACCCCACATGCACACACTCACCCCACCCACTCACACCTCACACCCCACACACTCACCCCACCCACTCACACCCCACACACTCACCCCACCCCTCACACTCGCTCTCACCCCACCCCTCACACTCACCCCATACACTCACACCTTACACTCACCCCACACATTTACACTCACCTCACCCCACACACTCACCCCACCAGTCACACTCACACTCACTCCGCACAGTCACACTCATCCCACATACTCACCCCACCCCTCACCCTCACCCATTCCCCATACCTACTCACCCTATCCACTTACCCCAACCACTCATCCCATTCACTCACACTCATCCCACCAATTCATTCGGCCCCACCCCCCTGTTCACATGCACCCCACTCACTCACCCCATCTGCTAATGTCACCTTATCACTTCATACTCACCCCTCCCCCATGTGAAAACACCGGATCGAATAGATTGTCCACATAGTTTTCAATGCCGCCCCATGAAGTCTCTGCAGAGCCTGTGAAGGGAAGAGTGGCAGGATAGAAAAGAGAGACCACAACTCATTGTTAGCATTTTCCATCCGATCGCTGGCAGCCTGAGACCTTGGGCAGGATTTTATTCTGATTGATGGGTAAGCAGCAGGGCGAGAGTCGTGCCCAACCACCTGACCCCACTCTCGCCCACGAGACCCCGCTCTCGCCCACGGGACCCCGCTCTCGCCCACAGGACCCCGCTCTCGCCCACATGACCCCACTCTCGCCCACGGGACCCCGCTCTCGCCCACGGGACCCCGCTCTCGCCCACATGACCCCACTCTCGCCCACATGACCCCGCTCTCGCCCACGGGACCCCGCTCTCGCCCACGGGACCCCGCTCTCGCCCACGGGACCCCGCTCTCACCCACGGGACCCCGCTCTCGCCCACGGGACCCCGCTCTCACCCACGGGACCCCGCTCTCGCCCATGGGACCCCACTCTCACCCACATGACCCATGGGACCACACTCTCACCCACGGGACCCCACTCTCACCCACTCTCACCCATGGGACCCCACTCTCACCTACCGGTGCTTCCTCCAGGACTCTAATTATAGATGCCGAGCCTGTTAGGAGCGGTAGTACACCTCCTCATTGGGCTACAGCCGCTCAGAGGGAGGGAAATTGAAGATTTAAAATGCTGCAGCCAATTAAAATGCCGGCAGGTCTTTTTTGAGAGCAGGAGCCCCAGGTAGAAGAATGTCTGAAGGAACAGCAGTCAAGGAGGGGGGAAGAGCAGAAAGGCACCCAAATTCTCAGATGCATCTGTGAATGTTATGCTGTTTGGAGGGAGGGCACCGAAGCAGCTGGTGCCACCTCCAACACACCGAGAATTGCCACGCAGTGCAGGAAGAGTCTCACTGACCTCACCCTGCCACTGCCAAGGCACTGTGCCCACTGCACATCCTGTACCAACGATAGAGGCTTCACTTACCACATTGCCTCTCGTAGCCTTTCTGCGCCATTGCCTGGGTGACTGGCTTATACAAAGGAGCGATCTCTGTACACAGTGAAGCATCACCTTAACACACAGCCGCTGTGTGCACTCACATTGCTTGCAACAAGAGGGTTCTGCTAGTCTTGAAAGGCAGGTGATTTAAAGGGACAATTACCCTGCAAGTCTCGTCATCACGAGATTCATATGGGGGGGAAAAGAAGGGTTCACGCCACTCACATTACTTTAATCATGAGCTCTCTCCCTGCAAAGTAAAAGGTCAGGCATAGCCAGCGCCAGAGAAATGCAACTGGGGGAGGAACACCGATACTGAAAACACGAGCCCCGACTTTAACTCAGGGCAGCAGTCGTGCAGGTGAGGGCCGAGGTGGGGACAAGCCATCCGGGACTGGGCAGGCTGAGGCCCGGGAGATGGCTGGAAAAATAACGGCGAGTTCACGGCACCCGCCATTATTAGTGCATAGAAAACACAGCGATTTGTGGTGAGGGAGAGATATGCCAGAAGTTCCGATTCGCCACAAAGTGCTGAACTGCTTGCACTGCTCCACTGTTAGCCTCAGCGGAATAATGACCATCTCGCCGTGAGCCGCCCCATTGCGTGTTCACGCTGTTAATGCGAATTTATCTCACCACAGCTGGTAGTTCATGTTGTAAGAACCCTGTTAATGATGTGATTTATGGTCCTGACATGAAATGCAACCTTGGAGGCCCAGGAAGGGAACAGTGAAACTGTGGAATAACAACAGAAAACGCTGGAAAAACTCAGCAGGCCAGGCAGCATCCGTGGAGAGAGAAAGAGAGTTAACGTTTCAGGTCGATGACCTTTCATCAGAACTGTGGAGTCTCACTCCCGCAGGTCGTGCATTGTTCCTAGAGGTTTTTAAATTAAAAAAATATAATTTTATAATTGTTTTCTTTTCCTTTCTCTTTTTCCTCTCTCTCTTAATCCTCTCTCTTTCTTTCCCTCTCTTTATTTCTCTTTCTGTACCTAATTAGACTCTTAAGTCACTCTATTGGAAATAAGTCCAAGTCGCGGCACTCGCTGCAAGATGCCCCGCTCCAGCACTTTCTGGGCCAATAACTCCCGGGACTCTAATTACCCAAATATCGATTGGGATAATGCTGGGGGGTAAAGGGAAAGGAGGGGGAGGAATTTCTGAAATGTGTTCAGGGGAATTTCCTTGACCAATATGTTCTTGGCCCAACTAGGAAGGAGGCATTGCTGGATCTGGTGCTGGGGAATGAGGTGGGTCAGGTCGACCAAGAGAACACTTGGTTACGAGTGATCATCGTATCATAAGATTTAGATTAGCAATGGAGAGAGCAAGGAACAATCTAGAGTGGAAATTCTAAACTGGAATAGGGCTAACTTCAATGGGATGCGAAAGGATCTAGCCAGGGTAAAATGGAACCAAAGACTGACAGGAAAAACTGTAACGGAACAATGGGTGATCTTTAAGGAGGAGATGTTCCAAGTATAGGCTAGGTACATTCCAACAAGAGGGAAGGATAAGAGAACCAAAGCAAGGGCTCCGTGGATGACGAGGGAGATTGAGAAGATGATGAAACAAAAAAAGAGGGTGTATGATGCATGTCAGGTGAATTCTTCAAGGGAGAACCAAACCAAATACAATAAGTTGAGAGGGGAACTGAAGATGAAAATAAGATTGGCAAAGAGAGAATATGAGAGTAGAATGGCGGTTAACATAAAAGGGAACCCAATAATCTTCTACCGGCATATAAACAGTAAGCGGGTAGTAAGAGGTGGGGCGGGACCTATTAGAGACAAAGAAGGTGATATATGCTTAGAGGCACAGGGCAAGGCTAGAATACTCAATGAGTACTTTATATCGGTGTTTACTAAGGAGGTGGATGCTGACAAAATATTGGTAGAAGTGGAAAAGGTAGAAGCAATGGAAGGGAGTGAAAATTGATAGATAGAATGTACTAGAAAGGCTGGGTATGCTTAGAGTGGACAAGTCGACTGGTCCAGATGGCTTGCATCCCAGGTTGCTAAGGGAATTGGGGGAGGAGATAGCGGGAGGGCTTGCCATAATTTTCCAATCTTCCCTAGTTGCGGGGGAGGTGCCTGAGGATTGGAAAGTGGCAAATGTGACACCATTGTTCAAGAAAGGGTGTAAGGAGAATCCTAGTAACTATAGGCCGGTCAGTTTAACATCAGTGGTGGATAAAGTTTTAGAAACAATAATCAAGGAAAAAATTAACAGGCACTTAAGCTAATTAAGGAGAGCCAACACGGAGTTGTAAAAGGCAGATCGTGTTTGACTAATCTAATAAGTTTTTGATTAAGTAGCAGAGAGGATTGATGAAGGGAATGCAATGGATGTTGTCTACATGGATTTTTGGAAGGCGTTTGACAAAGTACCACATAGAAGGCTGGTTAACAAAATTGAGGCTCATGGAATAGGTGGGTCAGTGGCAGCTTGGATAAGGAATTGGCTTAAGGACAGAAAACAGCGAGTTGTGGTAAATGGCTGTTTTTCAGACTGGAGGATGGTAGGCAATGGTGTTCCCCAAGGGTCAGTGCTGGGGCCACTGCTTTTTTTGATATATATATATAAATGACCTGGATATTGGAATACAGAGTAGAATTTCTAAATTTGCCGATGACACCAAACCTGGGGGTGTGGCAAACAGTGAGGATGATACCAATGGACTGCACCAGGACATAGAAAGGCTAGCAGAATGGGCAGACAAGTGGCAGATGGAATTTAATACAGAGAAGTGTGAGGTGATGCATTTTGGCAGAAGGAACAGGGAGAGGCAATATACAATTAATGGCACAGTTTTTAAGAGTGTGCAGGGACAGAGGGACCTGGGAGTTAATGTGCATAGGTCCCTGAAGGTGGCAGGACATATTGAGAGAGTGGTTAGCAAAGCATATGGGATCTTGGGCTTCATAAATTGAGGTATTGAGTACAAAAGTAGAGAAGTTATGATGAACCTTTATAAAGTGCTGGTTAGGCCACAACTGGAGTATTGCATCCAGTTCTGGTCACCACACTTTAGGAAGGATGTGAAGGCCCTCGAGAGGGTGCAGAGGAGATCTCCCAGAGTGGTTCCGGGGATGGGGGATCTTAGCTACAAGGACAGGATTTGTTTCATTCGAGCAAAGGAGGTTGAGGGGTGATTTGATAGAGGTGTACAAGATTATGACGGGTTTGGATAGGCTAGACGGGGAAAGGCTGTTCCCACTAGTTGATGGTACAAGGACTAGTGGACACAGATTTAAGGTTTTGGGCAAGAGATACAGGGGGATGTGAGGAAAAACTTCTTTACGCAGCGAGTGGTGAGGACCTGGAATTCACTGCCGACGGAAGTGGTGGAAGCGGAGACACTCGGGGAAAAATTCAGTTGATTTGCGCCTCCCGTTAGCGCAAAGCAACTCGAGCCTGGATGCGGCGCCACCAACGCCTCCCGTGAAATTCAGCGGGAGGTTAGCGGCGGCGATAACTGTTAGCACCCCGTGGCACTGCGCCTCCGGTGATGACATCATCGCCGTACGCAGCGCCCCGGCTGCGATCTTCGGTAGCGCCCCCTGACTTACCACCGGACGCTATGTCCGACGGGGTCAAGGGGGCCTACCTGCGGCCGGGGCGGCGCAAATTAAAGGGGAGGTGCCGGCGCCCATTTTTGTTGCCAGCACCTGCCCCCGTTGCTGTCCTCGGCTTCCTGTGCAGCCTTCCCGCGGGGTGCAGGCTATGCTCCGTGAGCCCGGCACTTCTCTTGATCCCTGGTGGCCTAGATGGGCCCCGGCTCGCGCTGAGCTAGGCCCTTCCCCTTTAATAAGGGGAGGAAGGCCTGCAGAACCGCAGCGCGACGTGCCGCAGCGCATGGCGCTGTGGCACGTAGTGCCATGATATTCACTTGCAGCGCCCCAAGAGGGAGGGGGCGCGCTTCCAGTAGCGCCCCGCCTCCCTCTGCTACCAGTGAATTTCGGGCGCAGGGGTGCTAATCTTTTCGGGGCGCTGCGAAGTTAGCACCCCAAATGGGGCGCAACCCAATTTTTCCCCCTCAATGTTTTCAAGGGGAGACTGGATAGGCACTTGAGGGAAATAAACTTGCTGGGCTACGGGGATAGAACGGGGGAGTGGGACTGACTGGATTGCTCTACAGAGAGCTGGCACGGACTCAATGGGCCGAATGGCCTCCTTCTGTGCCATATGACTCTATGGGGGAAAAATAGAATCGCGCCCCCTTTGGGGCGCTAACTTTGCCGGGGTGCTACTTTTAGCACCCCGAAAAAATTTGCACCCCCGCGGCTGAAATTCACCGGTAGTGCCCCAAGAGGGAGGGGAGGGGCCTTGCGCAGTGCGACCCGGCGCCCAGTTGGGTCACCGGGGATCAGAGTGCCGGCAAAAGAGCCCGGCACTCAAGAGAAGTCCTGGGCTCATGGAGCGCAGCCGGCACTCCACGGGGCGGATGCTCAGCAGGCCAGGGACGGCAACGGAGGCAGGTGCTGGCAGGCGGCCAGCAACAAAAATGGCCGCCCGGCACCTCGCCTTTAATTAGTGCCGCCCCGGCCGCAGGTAGGCCCCCCTGACCCCGTCGGACATAGCATCCGGCGGTAAGTCAGGGGGCACTACCGAAGATCATGGCCGGGGCGCGAGCGGGGTGCTGCGCACGGCGATGACGTCACCGCCGGCGGCGCAGCGCCGTGGGGCGCTAACGGTTATTGCCACCGCTAACCTCCCGCTGAATTTCACAGGAGGCGTTGGCAGCGCCACGCCCGGGCGCTAACGGGAGGCGCAAAACATCCGAATTTCTCCCCCTATGAGTTATCTGCATAGGCCAAGTCTGTCTCTCACCAAAGGCAGTCAGGTTCAGTTGCTGGGAGGTGGTTTTGGAGGGCCTTGCAATCAGGGGAGGGGGGAAGCTCGGGGAAGGGGAGACCTAAAAAAAGTAAAACCACTTACTTTTTTGGGCCTCTTCTGGCCCCGCCTCCTCTTCCCACTAGATTGGCCTGGCGGAAAATCCACAACGGCCTCTCCGCGCAGGCCTCTGGTTAAAAAAGCAATCAGGCCTCAATGACGTAATCGGAGTCAGATCTACATATTTAAAGGAGGACCCTGCCGGTTTGAAGCAGGTGTTCTTCCCGCCTGCTAAGGAGTAGAGAATGGGGCCTTGCGGGTAAGTCCCACGGGTGATTTTAACTGTCCGCCCAGGAGAAACTAGGTTCAACTCAAACCAACTGAATCTGCAGTAGAGGAACCTCTGCAGATAATAAGCAGACAGACAGGAAAGGCTGTGGGAGATGGTGAGGTTGGAGGCGAGATGGTAACAAAAGGTTGGTAAAGAATGGGCATGGCTCATCGTAGGTAGTATCAGCTTTAAAAAGGTTGTAATGCTCTTACACTCAGCCGTTATTCCTTCTGGGGAAAATGTCACTGATTACACAGTTCAACAAGCTTTTCAGGTTTTGACATTACTTGGGTGCCTTGGGGAAAGAGGCCAGACACTCCAACGAGCACCCCGACACTTCCAGATCCACAACTCCCACATCCAGATCCACAACTCTTCCCACATCCGGATTCACATCTCCCACATCCAGATCCATATCTCCTCCCACATCACCTCCCACATCCACATCTCCAATATCCACATCCCTCACATCCAGATTCACAACTCCCACATCCACATCTTCATCTCCTCCCACATCCACATCTCCAATATCCACATCTCCCACATCCACATCTCCCACATCCAGATCCACATCTCCCACATCCACATCTACATCTCCTCCCACATCCAGATGCATATCTCCCACATCCAGATATACATCCATATCTCCCACATCCACATCTCCCACATCCAGATCTACATCTATATCTCCCACATCCACATCTCCCACATCCAGATCTACATCCATATCTCCCACATCCACAACTCCCATATCCACCAACATAACCCCCACATCCACATCCACATCTCCCACATCCACATCTCCCACATCCATAGCTCCCACATCCACGTCCACCACTCCCACATCCCCGTCCACAAACCCCACATCCACGACCAGAACCCACTCATCCACGTCCACAAACCCCACATCCACGACCAGAACCCACTCATCCACGTCCACAAACCCCACATCCACGACCAGAACCCACTCATCCACGTCCACACCTCCCAGATCCACATCAACACCTCCCACATCCACATCAACACCTCCCACAGCCACATCCACATCTCCCACACCCACAACTCCTCCCACTAACTGCTGGTTAAACACTGACTGCTGGTTAAACACTGGCTGCTGATTAAATAAACACTGACTGCTGACTAAACACTGGCTGCTGATTAAATAAACACTGACTGCTGACTAAACACTGGCTGCTGATTAAATAAACACTGACTGCTGTTTATACACTGCTGGTTAAATACTGACTGCTGTTTATACACTGCTGGTTAAATACTGACTGCTGTTTATACACTGCTGGTTAAATACTGACTGCTGTTTATACACTGCTGGTTAAACACTGGCTGCTGGTTAAACCGTGACTGCTGGTTAAACACCAACTGCTGGTTAAACACTGACTGCTAGTTAAAAACCAACTGCTGGTTAAACACCAACTGCTAGTTAAAAACCAACTGCTGGTTAAATAAACACTGACTGCTGGTTAAACCGTGACTGCTGATTAAACACTGACTGCTGGTTTAACTCTGACTGCTGGTTAAACACTGCTGGTTAAACACTGACAGCTGGTTAAATACCGACTGCTGGTTAAACACTCACTTCTGGTTAAACACTGACTGCTAGTTAAACACTGCTGATTAAACACCGACTGCTGGTTTAACTCTGACTGCTGGTTCAACACTGACTGCTGGTTATACACTGCTGGTTAAACAATGACTATTGGTTTTAACACTGGTGATGGTTAAACACTGCTGGTTAAACACTGACTGCTGACTAAATGCTGACTACTGGTTAAGCACTGCCTGCTGGTTAAACACTGACTGCTGGTTATGCACGGACTGCTAGTTCTTTGAGGATGTAACGAGCAGGGTGGATAAAGGGGAACCAGTAGATGTCGTGTATTTGGATTTCCAAAAGGCATTCGATAAGGTGCCACATAAAAGGTTACTACACAAGATAAGAGCTCACGGGGTTGGGGATAATATATTAGCATGGATAGAGGATTGGCTAACTAACAGAAAACAGAGAGTCGGGATAAATGGGTCATTTTCAGGTTGGCAAACTGTAACTAGTGGGGTGCTGCAGGGATCAGTGCTGGGGCCTCAACTATTTACAATCTATATTAATGACTTGGATGAAGGGACCATGTGTACTGTAGCCAAATTTGCTGATGATACAAAGATAGGTGGGAAAGCAAGTTGTGAAGAGGACACAAAGGGGTAGAAATTAGGTCGCGCCCCATTTGGGGCGCAAATATCGTCCGGACGCAAATATTAGCGCCTGGCGCTAATTATCGGCACTGACGGGAAACTTCACTTTTACCGCCCCGGGAGGTGAGTGGAGCGCTAAAGCAGGCGCTGCACACCTCTTTTAAGGCGCAAAGACCGAGCAGTGAGGCGCTACCTCAGAGCGCTGGCGAAGCTCATGTAACGTCAGTCAGCAATGGAACACACACACAATGGCACGGGCCAGTTCTTAAAGGGGCTGGTTAATCTTGCTTTCCATCCACATCCTGTTCATTGCTGCCTTGAATCTCGGCCTGGAGAGACTTGCACATCAAATGTGCTGGAAAGAACAATGGAGAGCACCAGGCAAAGAGCTCAGAGTGCAGCTCCCACGGTCTCTGCTAAATCGATACAAGGAATGGCAAATCAAAATGAACCTGCAAAGTGCTGCTCAGTACCCAAAACTCCTTCACACAACGTTGAATCTCTCCAGAAGTCTCTCCCTCTCTCTCTCAGAATGCGTAGTTCAAAAATGCCACCAACAATAAAAGACAGGAAGAGGCCCCCTTTAAATAGCGCCCCCCCCAGCCCCACAGCGATTGATAGCGTTCCAGTCTTCTGGTCGTTGGATGCGCCAGGCGGTAAGGCAGGGGGCGCCACTCAATTTCCGCTACGGGGCGCCCCAAGGGCGTTGCACCATGGAATGACGTCACAATCTGCGCGCGCAGGTGGTCGCAGCGGTAAGTTTTAGCGCCGCCGCACAATCTCAAGTTAAGTTCTCGAGCGGCGCAAACATCGCTGCGCCCGGGCGTTAGCGGCTTTGCGCCCCATTAGCGCCCTCTTAAGGCGCTAACGGGTGGCGCAACCAAGTGAATTTTTACCCCAAAGAGTCTGCAAAGGGATATAGACAGGTTAAGTGAGTGGGCAAAAAAATTGGCAGATGGAGTATAATGTGGGAAAATGTGAGGTTATCCACTTTGGTAGGAAGAATAGAAAAGCAAAATATTATTTAAATGGAGAGAGGCTACAGAATGCTGAGGTACAGAGGGATCTGGGTGTCCTCGTACATGAATCACACAAAGTTAGCATGCAGGTACAGCAAGTAATTAGGAAGGCAAATGGAATGTTGGCCTTTATTGCAAGGGGGATAGAGTATAAAAGTAGGGAAGTCTTGCTACAACTGTACAGGGCGTTGGTGAGACCACACCTGGAGTACTGCGTACAGTTTTGGTCTCCTTATTTAAGGCGAGATATACTTGCATTGGAGGCAGTTCAGAGAAGGTTCACTAGGCTGATTCCTGGGATGAAAGGGTTGTCTTATGAGGAAAGGTTGAGCAGGCTGGGCCTATATTCATTGGAGTTTAGAAGAATGAGAGGGAATCTTATTGAAACGTATAAGATTCTGAGGGTGCTTGACAGGGTCGATGCAGAGAGGATGTTTCCCCTCGTGGGGGAATCTAGAACTAGGGGGCATAATTTCAGAATAAGGGGGCACCCATTTAAGACGGAGATGAGGAGGAATTTCTTCTCTCAGAGGGTCGTGAATCTTTGGAATTCTCTTCCCCAGAGAGCTGAGGAGGCTGGGTTATTGATTATATTCAAAGCTGAGATAGACAGATTTTTGAATGGTAAGGGAGTCGAGGGTTATGGGGAACAGGCAGGGAAGTGGAGTTGAGGCCAAGATCAGATCAGCCATGATCTTATTAAATGGTGCAGCAGGCTCGAGGGGCCCAATGGCCTACTCCTGCTCCTATTTCTTTTGTTATTATGCTGGTTATACACTGCTAGTTAAACACCGACTGCTGGTTAAACACTGACTGCTGGTTAAACACTGCTGGTTAAACACTGCTGGTTAAACATTGATTACTGGTTAAACACTGACTGCTGGTTAAACACCAACTGCTGGTTAAACATTGATTACTGGTTAAACACTGACTGCTGGTTAAACACCGACTGCTGGTTAAACACCGACTGCTGGTTAAACATTGATTACTGGTTAAACACTGACTGCTGGTTAAACACCGACTGCTGGTTAAACACCGACTGCTGGTTAAACATTGATTACTGGTTAAACATTGATTACTGGTTAAACACTGACTGCTGGTTAAACACTGACTGCTGGTTAAACACTGCTGGTTAAACGCTGATTACTGGTTAAACACCGACTGCTGGTTTTAACACTGACTGCTGGTTAAACACTGACTGCTGGTTAAACACTGACTGCTGGTTAAACACTGACTGCTGGTTTTAACACCGACTACTGGTTAAAGACCGACTACTGGTTAAACATTGACTACTGTTTTTAACACTGACTGCTGGTTAAAGACCGACTGCTGGTTAAACACATGATGATAAATTTTATCAATACACATTCCTGTTGCAAAGCTTTGCACGTTGGGAATGTGTATCAGGAATTTTCACCCACCTGCTCCAATTTTCAATCTATAATTGAATAAAATGAATGGATGGTAAATTGTGGAAGGTACGGCCCCGATTCCCTGATCCATAACACCTGGGGTGGGAGGGGGGCGAGGCTCTATGCCGGGTGTGCACTCATAAAATCGGCCCCCCGACTGCTGAAGGCATCACACTGGACAGAGGGCGAGATTGCAGCTGGTTACAATGAGATTATTTGTTTGCTTTCAAGCAGAGCTGTCACCCTGACAGATCTGTGTCTCTGGTTTACTTACCACCATACATATGCAGATCAGCCTGTGACCTATCCTGGGATACGAATGTTGGAGGCAGAGGAGGTGCCTGGATGTTGGGCGCTGGTGGGATGAATCCTTCACAATCGCCAGGTAATGACCTAGAGAAACACAGCAGATAATGCTCAACACAGCAGACAGTGCTCAACACAGCAGACAGTGCTCAGAGTGTTGCAGAATTTTCTTCGCTCTTTTTCTGACGATGCTGAGGCTGGGAAGTTCCCCTTTATAGGAATCCCACCAGGGTAGGAGTTCCTCATGCCCCAATGGCCAGGGGAACTCCAGCTGAAAATCTTGCCCTGGTTCTCCAGTGCCTCATCCAAGTGGAAATTCTTCATTGCGTTAGTGCGAACCATCAGAATCTTCATCATTGCCAAGCACAATTCTGTCCTCACGCAACATACACACGAGAGCGCATGTGCTTCCCAGCAGGGTCCCTGATGTGAGCAGCATTGAGAACCTTGGAAATGTAGGTCAGCAAAGATAGGAGTGATGGATGAGCACAGTAAGGTACAGACAGCAGAGTTCTGAGTGGGCTGATGTTTACAAAGGATGAAAGATGGGAGGTCAGCCAGGAGAGCATTGGAACAGTCATGTCTGGAGGTGAAAAAAAGCATGGGCGAAGGTTTCAGCAGCAGATGGACTGAGGCATGGGTGGAGACGCGTGATGTTATGGAGGTGGAAGTAGGCGGTCTTTGAGATGGAGAGGATATGGGGTCGGAAATTCGGCTCAGAGTCGAATAGGACACTGAGATTGCGAACAGCCTGAGACAGTGGCCAGAGAGAGGGATGGAGTCGATGGCTTCAACCTTCCCACTGTTTAGCTGGAGGAGCCTGCATCTCATCCAAGACTAGATGAGCAATAAATGAGCACTGGCAGGCCTTCAAGGCAGGGATAGTTCGGGTTCAAACCAAGCATATTCACATCTGGAGAAAAGATGGGGCATCCAAAGCTAGACTCCCTGGATGACAAAGGAAATAGAGGTTAAAATAAAACAGAAAAAGGAGGTTTATGACAAATGTCAGTTACAGAATACAGTCAAAAACCAGGCAGAATACAGAGAGTGCTTGGGGAAATTGAAAAAGGATACAAGAAGGGCAAAGAGAGCATGAGAAAAGATTAGCAGGTAACATAAAAGGGAACCCCAAAATCTTTTATAAACATATAAAAAGTAAAAAGATAGTTAAAGGAAGGGTGGGGCTGATTATGGACAAAATAGGAAATCTTCTTGTGGAGGCAGAGGGCATGACTGAGGTACTGAATGAGGACTTTGCATCTGTCGTCACAAAAGAAGAGGACGATGCTAATGTTTCAGCGGAGGAGAGGGAGTAGAGATACTGGATAGGATGGAAATAGATAGAAAGGAGGTACTAAATAGGTTGGCATCACTCAAAGTTAACAAGTCACCCAGTCCAAATGGGATGCATCCTAGGTTGCTGAGGGAAGCTAGGGTGGAGACAGCAGAAGCTCTGACCACAATCTTTCAATCCTCCTTGGATATAGGAGTGATGCCAGAGGACTGGAGGATTGCTAATGTTACACCCCTGTTCAAAAAAGGGGAGAGGGATAAACCTGGTAACGACAGGCCAATCAGCCTAACGTAAGTGGTGGGACAAAGTCGAGGACAAAATTAATTCTCACTTGTAGAAGCATGGATTAATAAGGGACAGCCAGCACAGATTTCTTAAAGGCAAACCATGTCATCTGATTAACCTAATTGAGTTCTTTGATGAGTAGCAGAGAGGGTTGATGAAGGTAGTGCAGTAGATGTATATATGTACGTTCAAAAGGCATTTGATAGATTACCACATAACAGACTTATTCGGAAAATAGAAGCATATGGTATTAAAGTGACGGTGGTAACTTGGGTACGTAATTGGCTAAGGGATAGGAGGCAGAGAGTAGTGATCGGATGTTTTTTCTGATTGGAGAGAAGTGTGCAGTGGGTCCCCCCAGGAGTTTGTATTAGGACCATTGCTTTCCTTATTATATACAAATGACCTGGACTTGGGCATAGGGAGTTGTAGTGAATGGCATGTGACGTGATCGAGCGACAGCTGACGAGGTCACGTGGGTCGGTGGCGGCGCGAAAAAGTGGCCGACTGATGGGTTACATGGTCGAGGGAAGTGCGAGGCAGAAGGGAGAAGCGGAGCTCGGGGAGCACAGGTCCAGGGAAGAAAAGTAAAGAGATGCAAAGCAATGTAGGGGAGAGAGGAGCTCGGGGTGAGAGGGAGAAGGAGGGGAGCTCAGCAGTGGGAAGCAACGTAAAAGAGAGGAGCAGAGTGAAAGAGAGGGGCAGAGCAACAACCGAAAACCTACTCATTGTCACGGGCTTGTGAGTATTATTATATAGCCTGTAATTCTGAGTTCAGTAAGAACCAAGTCACCACATTTAATTGACTATCTAAAATTGTGTAGGACAATTGTTAAAGTATAAGATAAATAAAAAAGGATTTGAGAAAGAAATGACGAATAAAATTTAGTGATTGACAAACCGGGATTACTCGGGCCACTTCCCTTAAAGGAGAGAGATTCTCACCAAATGACTTAGGAGGGTAAAATACCTTAATACAATATAATGTTATATATATAAAAATTATATAATAAAATTAATTTGTTACAGAGTAGAATTCTGAAGTTTGCAGATGATACAAAACTTGGCAACGTAGTAAATAGCAGGATAGTAGCAGACTTCAGGCGGACATAGACAGACTGGTGAAATGGTCAGACACATGGCAAATGCAATTTAATGCGGATAAGTGTGAAGTGATGCACTTGGGAGAAACAACATGGACAATGTTCCCTTTAAGTCTGGACTTCACTTCATCTGATATGGGTAGTGACATTGTAAATGCAGTCACTGTAAATGTCACTGAAGACAAAGGAAATCTCCCCTCCCATATACGAATATATGTAAATGTCGGACAGAAAAAGACTAATTGGTATATTCAGCCTGTCCCATGTTCACCTGTGCCTATCAAATACTTTCTACAGGTAGCTGACTGGCTCCAATGGCCACTGAACATGAAGGTGAGTTTTTCTGCAGTGAGGTTTGAACCAATAGCGTTTGAGTTACTCACTGATAGAAATCTTCGGAGCCTGGATGCGATACATAAGCATTCCCGTTCACTCCCGGATGGAATACGGAGGTAGACGACTGTGCTGGGAAAAAGTCAAGCTCTTCGATTTCAGCAATGAGATCCATGACAAAGTCACAGCCTGCCATGTCTCTCCATTCCTCACCGGTGTGCAAGGACACCGTCCAGCCTCTCTGCTCATCCTCCTGACCCCTGAGGAAATGAACGACAGGTAAAGGGTAAATGCCCGAGTACAGCTTAACACAAGAACACAAGCACATAGCCCTCAGAATGCAGGAACACCAGAGGGCATGAAACGGAAAAAAAAAATCGCTCCATGAATCCCACTCCTTGCACAGACTATGCACAATCCACTCTATCATAGATACTACCACACCCATTTAATCTGCGGGAGAGTTCTGTGCCTCCCAAAAAGTAAAAGCTATCTAACCGTACATCCTGCATTATGGACAGGTACAAATTATAATTTAAAAGGCTAATGGAATGTTAGACTTTATCTCTCGGGGGCTGGAATACAAAGGGGTGGAAGTTATGGTACAGTTATATAAAGCTCTGGTTAGACCTCATCTGGACCCTGTGTTCAGTTCTGGGCCCCGCACCTCAGGAAGGATATATTGGCCTTGGAGGGTGAGCAGCGCAGATTCACCAGAATGATACCGGGGCTAAAAGGGTTAAATTATGAGGGCAGGTTGCAACGACTTGGCTTGTATTGACTTAGTATAGAAGGTTGACGGGTGAACTAATTGAATGTTTAAGATGATTAAAGGATTTGAGAGGGTAGATAGAGAGAAACTATTTGATCTGGTGGAGGAGTCCAGAACAAGGGGTCATAATCTTAAAATTAGAGCTAGGTCACTCAGAGGTGAAATCGGAAAGCACTTCGTCACACAAAGGGTAGTGGAAATCTGGAACTCTCTCTCCCAAAAAGCTCTTGATGTTGGGTGGGGGGGTCAATTGAAAAATTCAAGACGGAGATTGATGGATTTTTGTTGGGTAAGGGTATTAAGGGTTACAGAACCAAGGCGGATAAATGGAGTTTGGTCGCAGATCAGCCATGATGTAATTGAATGGCGGAACAGGCTCGAGGGGCTGAATGGCCTACTTCTGTTCCTGTGTTCCTATGAGGTTTAATTTCATGAGGCCCCACAGCCGGTGCAGACCTACATTAGCAGTGAGCATGGGCTTGAGAACTGAGGCTGTTGGGTCAGTTTTATGAATGCAGTATTGACAAGGGGCCTTGTTCAGCAGCTGGGTATGTAAGGAACATGCAGGTGTGCTGCCCACACTTGCCCACGATGACCAGTCCACAGTCGAGGCTCCTCACCAGTAGTGTGTTTACCCTGCCATGTCACAGCCCTTTCACCGATTCGCACACACACGCAGCGAGGCTCCATGCTGACAGTTGCCTCTCGTAACATTACCCTCACATGTCCCTGATCCGTTCTAGGAGAGCATGTCGGGAAATTGCTCAATGACCTCCGATGACCTGCCATCCGGTAAATGTAATGGGCAGTAAAACAGGGGCTGCAGGTGGACAGTTTCCTGAGATGTGCTCCTGGTGATCCAGCCTCGACACTAGTTGTGTGTAAGCGAAATAATTGAATGGCGGAACAGGCTCGAGGGGCTAAATTGCCTATTCCTGTTCCTATGTTCCTAATACTTACCATGCCATTTCCATGATTCCAACTGCTCTGAAACCCTCATGTTCCACACAGCACCGAATCGTCTCTGTCTGTACTTACAAACCTCAATCCTGCTCCTAATCAAGTATTCATCTGGAGCTCATGTGGAGCTGATGGGAAGACTTTATAGGGCCGATTTTATGAGTGCATGTTAGGAACATAGGAAAAGGAGTATGCCATTCAGGCCCTAGGGCCTGTACCGCCATTCAGTTAGATCATGGCTGATCTGTATCTCAACTCCTTTTTCTCGCCTTTGCTCCATATACCTTGATACCCTTGCCTAACAAAAATCTATCAATCTCAGTCTTGAAAGCTTCAATTGACCCCCAGTCTTTTGGGGGAGAGTTCCAAATTTCCACTATCGTTTGTGTGAAGAAGTGTTTCCTGATTTTACTCCTGAACGGCCTGGCTCTAATTTTAAGATTATGCCCCCTTGTTCTGGACTCCCCGACCAGAGGAAATGGTTTCTCTGTATCGACTCTATCAAATCATTTTTACATTTTAAATACTTGGATCATATCAACCCTTGATCTTCTAAACTCAGAAGAATACAAGTCAAGTTTATGTGACCTGTCCTCATAATTCAACCCTCTAAGGCCCGGTATCATTCTGGTGAATCTGCGCTGCACCCCTTCCAAGCTGTTACTGGATGGAAAATTGTGACCACCCGCCTGTGATTTGCCAACATGCATGGCTGGTGGGCAAAGCTCGTCACCTATATATGCCACATTGAAAAAATCGGTCCTATTATCTCTTGAAGTGTGGCAGAATGTGTGGGGTGCCTTAGACACCCCTTTGGCACAGTGCTGCTGACTGTTGCGAGAGGGTGGGGACTCTTTTCATCATGACTTGAGTTCTACAATATGACTTATCGCACCGAAGTTTTACACGTGAGTATGTACAACTGATGACTTTTACCAGAAACATGCACAAACACTTGTGTGCAACAACACTGTGTTCAAAACTTAGTCACAACGCCACACTGGTGAGTACACACATTGCATGGCTACTCTGATATGGTCACTCAGGATAATAGAAAATGTCTATGCAAATTCACAGAAACACACAGAAGGACACTTGCTGAGACAGCTCACACAGGCTAACAAAGACAGTTGTAATGGATTGTGTCTGTATGGGTGTGTCTGTATTGGTGCAACAGTACTGGGTATATCTGCACTATGTGTGTCTCAGTACTGAGTGTGGGAGCTGGGTAAATAGGACTTTGTGAGGGCGAGAATATGGGAAGTTGAGGGGCTGTATTAAGTAGAGAAGCAGGCAACATTGCGGAGATGGAAATAAGTAGTTTTAGTGATAGATATGATGTGAGTTTTGAAGTTCATCTCTGGGTTTCAAGTAGTCTGGCTCAGCCTGAACAATTGGCCTGAAAGGTTGATGGAATCAGTGGCAAGGGAGCGAGCCTTCCCAATGTTGAATGGAGGAAGTGAAGATGGTGACTGTAGCAAGGGGAACAGCAGGAGAGGGAGACAGTGAATGATTCCAAAAAGACAAGATTCTGTACTAATGTGTCTGTGCTGGGTGTGTGTCTGTGCTGGGTGTGTGTCTGTGCTGGGTGTGTGTCTGTACTGGGTGTGTGTCTGTGTTGGGTGTGTCTGTACTGGGTGTGTGTCTGTGCTGGGTGTGTGTCTGTACTGGGTGTGTGTCTGTGCTGGGTGTGTGTCTGTGCTGGGTGTGTGTCTGTGCTGGGTGTGTGTCTGTGCTGGGTGTGTGTCTGTGCTGGGTGTCTGTCTGTGCTGGGTGTGTGTCTGTGCTGGGTGTCTGTCTGTGCTGGGTGTGTCTGTCTGTGTTGGGTGTGTGTCTGTGCTGGGTGTGTGTCTGTGCTGGGTGTGTGTCTGTGCTGGGTGTGTCTGTACTGGGTGTGTGTCTGTGCTGGGTGTGTGTCTGTATTGGGTGTGTGTCTGTGCTGGGTGTGTGTCTGTGCTGGGTGTCTGTCTGTGCTGGGTGTGTGTCTGTGCTGGGTGTGTCTGTACTGGGTGTCTGTCTGTGCTGGGTGTCTGTCTGTGCTGGGTGTGTGTCTGTGCTGGGTGTCTGTCTGTGCTGGGTGTGTGTCTGTGCTGGGTGTGTGTCTGTGCTGGGTGTGTCTGTACTGGGTGTCTGTCTGTGCTGGGTGTCTGTCTGTGCTGGGTGTGTCTGTACTGGGTGTGTGTCTGTGCTGGGTGTGTGTCTGTGCTGGGTGTGTGTCTGTGCTGGGTGTGTGTCTGTGCTGGGTGTGTGTCTGTGCTGGGTGTGTGTCTGTGCTGGGTGTGTCTGTGCTGGGTGTGTCTGTACTGGGTGTGTGTCTGTGCTGGGTGTGTGTCTGTGCTGGGTGTGTGTCTGTGCTGGGTGTGTCTGTACTGGGTGTGTGTCTGTGCTGGGTGTGTGTCTGTGCTGGGTGTGTGTCTGTGCTGGGTGTGTCTGTGCTGGGTGTGTGTCTGTGCTGGGTGTGTGTCTGTGCTGGGTGTGTCTGTGCTGGGTGTGTGTCTGTGTTGGGTGTGTGTCTGTGCTGGGTGTGTGTCTGTGCTGGGTGTGTGTCTGTGCTGGGTGTGTCTGTCTGTGCTGGGTGTGTGTCTGTGCTGGGTGTGTGTCTGTGCTGGGTGTGTCTGTCTGTGCTGGGTGTGTCTGTCTGTGCTGGGTGTGTGTCTGTGCTGGGTGTGTGTCTGTACTGGGTGTGTGTCTGTGCTGGGTGTGTGTCTGTGCTGGGTGTGTGTCTGTGCTGGGTGTCTGTCTGTGCTGGGTGTGTCTGTGCTGGGTGTGTGTGTGCTGGGTGTGTGTCTGTGCTGGGTGTGTCTGTGCTGGGTGTGTGTCTGTGCTGGGTGTGTCTCTGTGCTGGGTGTGTGTCTGTGCTGGGTGTGTGTCTGTGCTGGGTGTGTCTGTGCTGGGTGTGTCTGTACTGGGTGTGTGTCTGTGCTGGGTGTGTGTCTGTGCTGGGTGTGTGTCTGTGCTGGGTGTGTGTCTGTGCTGGGTCTGTGTGTCTGTGCTGGGTGTGTGTGTCTGTGCTGGGTGTGTGTCTGTGTTGGGTGTGTGTCTGTGCTGGGTCTGTGTGTCTGTGCTGGGTGTCTGTCTGTGCTGGGTGTCTGTCTGTGCTGGGTGTGTGTGTCTGTGTTGGGTGTGTGTCTGTGCTGGGTGTGTGTCTGTGCTGGGTGTGTCTGTGCTGGGTCTGTGTGTCTGTGCTGGGTGTGTGTCTGTGCTGGGTGTGTGTCTGTGCTGGGTGTCTGTCTGTGCTGGGTCTGTGTGTCTGTGTTGGGTGTGTGTCTGTGCTGGGTGTGTGTCTGTGCTGGGTGTCTGTCTGTGCTGGGTCTGTGTGTCTGTACTGGGTGTGTGTCTGTGCTGGGTGTGTGTCTGTGCTGGGTGTGTGTCTGCTGGGTGTGTCTGTGCTGGGTCTGTGTGTCTGTGCTGGGTGTGTGTCTGTGCTGGGTGTGTGTCTGTGCTGGGTGTCTGTCTGTACTGGGTGTGTGTCTGTGCTGGGTGTGTGTCTGTGCTGGGTGTGTGTCTGTGCTGGGTGTGTGTCTGTGCTGGGTGTGTCTGTGCTGGGTCTGTGTGTCTGTGCTGGGTGTCTGTCTGTGCTGGGTGTGTGTCTGTACTGGGTGTGTGTCTGTGCTGGGTGTGTGTCTGTGCTGGGTGTGTGTCTGTGCTGGGTGTGTGTCTGTACTGGGTGTGTGTCTGTACTGGGTGTGTGTCTCTGTGCTGGGTGTGTCTGTGTTGGGTGTGTGTCTCTGTGCTGGGTGTGTCTGTACTGGGTGTGTGTCTCTGTGCTGGGTGTGTCTGTGCTGGGTGTGTCTGTGCTGGGTGTGTGTCTGTGCTGGGTGTGTGTCTGTGCTGGGTGTGTGTCTGTACTGGGTGTGTGTCTCTGTGCTGGGTGTGTCTGTGTTGGGTGTGTGTCTCTGTGCTGGGTGTGTCTGTGCTGGGTGTGTCTGTCTGTGCTGGGTGTGTGTCTGTGCTGGGTGTGTCTGTGTTGGTGTCTCTTTCTTGGGCACGTCTGTATCCAGTGTGTCTAGTTCGGATTTTGGCATACAGTACCGGAACTTTAAAATCCAGCTGGCAAGCTCCTCCCCCGTTGTCCAGGACTCCACCTCTGTCACAACTTTATCCTCTGGTAAAAGAAAACAAAATTAAATGAAAAGGATCTCCAACTGAAACCCTACAGCCAGGTAACCCTGCGTAGGAGCGTCATTCCGAGGAGTAGAATGGGGACTGGCAAGCGTGTATTGGGTGGGGTTGAGACTAGCCTGTCTATCAGGTGGGAGGCGGGGGCTGTTCCATATGCGCGTGTAACAGTGAGAACGAGTTTGTATTTCTATAGCACCTGTCACAGCCTAAAGCACTTCACAGCCAATCAAAAGGCAGAACAAGTTGAGAAAGCTGTTAAAAAATGCATATGGGATCCTAAATTTTATAAATGTGACATAGGATACTAAAGCCAAAAGGTAATTCTAAACCTGCACAAATTATTGGTTAGGTTAGAGTTAAAATATTGAGTCCAGTTTTAGGCCCCTCACTTTAGGAAGGATGTCAAGACCACGGCGAAGGTTCAGAAGAGATTCACTGAGATGATGCTAGGTACGAGAGGGTTTAGTTATGCTGAGACTACTAAAAACTGGGGATTTATTCATTAGAACAGAGAAGGGGATCTAATTGGACGTGTTGAAAATTTTGAGGGATTTTACTAAGGTAAAGCAGGAAAAAATTATGCAGTGCCACCATTGGCAGAAATGTGCAATTACAGCGTGACAAGTTTACATAGACATTTCCCATTATAAATACGGACATGGGTATTTATATTAGAAAACGGAGACATGGCAGTGCAACTGAAATGTGACAACAGGGACTAAGGTTTTGTAAACAGAAAATGCACATAGATACAAGATTTCTAATATATTATCGATGTTTTCTATTCCATCGCATTGTCTATTGAGAGAGTTTACATTTATATAGTGCGTTATTACCTCACAGAGAAGCCAAAAATGCTTTACACAAAATTAATTACTTTGAAGTGCACTCACTGTTGCTGTGTAGGCAACTTCAGCAGCCATTTTTCCACACAGCAAGACCCCACAAACAGCAGTGAGATCAATGACCAGTGAATCTGTTTTTTGGTGGTGTTTGTTAAGGAGGAATGTCAGTTAGGAGAATTCTATGCACCTCCTAGAATAGTGCTATGGGATCTTCAACATCCACCAGAACAGACAGACGGGATCTTGGTTTAACACCTTATCCAAAGCATGTCAGTTCCGACAATGCAGCACTTCCTCAGGACTGAACCGTAAGGGATGCTGGGAACTCTCAAGGACTGCAATCATAAAGAGGAGATGTGTATAGAGGCGCAGAAGAGATTTTAGATTATCGCTATTTTTTCAAATGAATTATAAAAAATGTGAATAAACCTGAGTCAATGATATGACTTCACTGAGGTAAATACCATTAAGTATGTGGACATCCAGCACCATCTGTCCTCGCCTGTGATTGGCTGTCCATTCCAGCTGGGTGGGAGGGAAGGCCCTGGCTTGGTTCTGTTGCATGGCGCCTAGGACTTTATGTTGACACAAGGCCCTATATCCTTCCATGGCGTGATCAGACACGTACCTGTGTGAGAACAAGGGCAGAGTTAGCACTTGTTATCCTGTGCATCATTCATGATGTCAGTGTTACTGCAAACCATGTGCACAATCAGGGGGATATAATTCTTTTATATTTTGTGAATTTGGGGGATATTAACACGAGGGAATGAAACATTTTCCATTTCAGGCATCCATCGACAATATCAAACACTCCCAGCTCTAGTACAGCACGGGTTAGATATAGAGTAAAGCTCCCTCTACACTGCCCCATCAAACACTCCCAGGGCAGGTACAGCACGGATTAGATACAGAGTAAAGCTCCCTCTACACTGTCCCATCAAACACTCCCAGGGCAGGTACAGCACGGGTTAGATACAGAGTAAAGCTCCCTCTACACTGTCCCATCAAACACTCCCAGGGCAGGTACAGCACGGGTTGGATACAGAGTAAAGCTCTCTCTACACTGCCCCATCAAACACTCCCAGGGCAGCTACAGCATGGGGTTAGATACAGAATAAAGCTCCCTCTACACTGCCCCATCAAACACTCCCAGGGCAGGTACAGCACGGGTTCGATACAGAGTAAAGCTCCCTTTACACTGTCCCATCAAACACTCCCGGGGGAGGAACAGCACGGATTAGACAGTGCAGAGGGAGCTTTACTCTGTATCTAACCCGTGCTGTACCTGCCCTGGGAGTGTTTGATGGGACAGTGTAGAGGGAGCTTTACTCTGTATCTAACCCGTGCTGTACCTGCCCTGGGAGTGATTGATGGAACAGTGCAGAGGGAGCTTTACTCTGTATCTAACCCGTGCTGTATCTGCCCTGGGAGTGTTTGATGGGACAGTGTAGAGGGAGCTTTACTCTGTATCTAACCCGTGCTGTATCTGCCCTGGGAGTGTTGGATGGGACAGTGTAGAGGGAGCTTTACTCTGTATCTAACCCGTGCTGTATCTGCCCTGGGAGTGTTTGATGGGACAGTGTAGAGCAGGGGTGGGCAATTATTTAGGCTGGACGGCCACTTAACAATTTTTGGTGAGCTGCACACCAATGTTCCCCCTAAGATCTGCTGCCGCGCTGTCACGCACCAATCACGAGGTCCCACACATGCCGCTGGAAGAGATGCAGCAAATTTAAAGGGACCGCGCACAAAAAAAAATTAGAGGGAACATTGCTGCACACATAAATGAATTGTGTTAACAACAGCAACCATTAAAATTAAAAACAGTGAGTGCAATGTCCAATATACCCAGGCCCATTTAGTGATGCCTCCACTATGCTAATTAAGTGGGATAATATTAAAACGAGTGAATAATTGTGCAAGAATTAATAACCCCACTAACAGTCATTTGTGAGAGCAAAGTGTTAAATTGGTAAATTTGAAACAGGCCAACTCATAGTGTTGATCATCACTCCCACTTCTACCCATCCAATAACTTATTAACATAAATTCAGATAGCAGTCAGATACTATCTTAAATACACAAAATGTAGTGTAAAATAGTGAAATCTTCTGTTACTAAATGAATGAAATGATTGATCGCTCGATTATATTTTGTACTGAAAGTCTACGTGGCTGTATGGCAGAGCTTCTCGAGTCTGCGGGGCCTCTGACACATGAGGTGTTCTATTTTTAGTGCTCTGTGTACGGAAGCCCAAGGCTTCACAAGGCCTGAACTACAATCGCGTGCCATTACCTGGAGTCCTTGTGCTCCGGGATCCACTGCCGTGTCTAAAACGGCGATGAGAAAGATGCAGCGTAGTAAAAGAGTCACCGAGATGAACAGCCATGACTTGACTCAGGCTGATGTGCAGCTCGTGCTCCTGCTCGCATTCTATTTCTCTCCCATCCAACGGGCCGGATAGAATGAACTGGCGGGCTGGATACAGCCGTGCGGGCCGTATTTTGCCCACCACTGGGCTAGAAGTTCCCGCGCTCTTTACTGAGGAAACTCCCAGAAACGGCAGGGACCCGCTGTAACCGGGTCTGCACCAGAGTTACCCCGGGAGACTGGCGGTACGGTACCCCCGCCGAATTCTGTCAACACCTTTCACCCAATTGCACCAATAAACAAAAATAGCATTTTATAATTCACTGGAATGAAATCAAGCCCAGGATTATTTTGAATGAGTCGCTAAAATTCCTTTGAGACGAGTTGAGACTAAAAACTCGCTGCAAGTTTGAAAAAAAGTTCGAAGTAAACAATCTTCCAATTGATTCGATTGTGTCAATTCTGAGTCATGCTGCCAATGGGGCTATTTTATATATTTAAAGTATTTATGTTATTGTGCACTTATCTGGAAGATTTGCACAGATTTATGGAAAGTAAAACCACAAACTGTGAGTAACTCACTTTTCACGTTGCAGTGACGGAGCAGAAACTGAGGTTTCAGGTGTGAATAACTTTATTGATTTACAAGCTGCAGATAATGCAGTAAGTTTCTGTTTCCCCGTAATAGCTTTTATCTGGTACAGTTTCAATTTCTATTCTCACTCCACACATTTTCGAGTCTGGTGCTGCAGATACCGCTGTAAACAGCGGATGGCGAGCCTACAGCGCACAGCGTTAATATTGTTGATTTATTTTTGCAATCTTGAAAGGGGAGGTTATAGTAACGATGCAGCGAACGGCAGATTCGATTTGGCCCGCCTCGGTTTTTGGCTGTGACTCCCCGGCTGCCTCGGAGACAATGACCCACCTCCTGACGTCTTGTGGGGCGGACGTTCGAAGCTCGAAGCCAGGCCTTGACGGGCCGGATAGAATCCATTAGTGGGCCGGACCGTATTTTGCCCGCCACTGGTGTAGAGGGAGCTTTACTCTGTATCTAACCCCGTGGTGTACCTGCCCTGGGAGTGTTTGATGGGACAGTGTAGAGTGAGCTTTACTCTGTATCTAACCCCGTGCTGTACCTGCCCTGGGAGTGTTTGATGGGACAGTGTAGAGGGAGCTTTACTCTGTATCTAACCCCGTGCTGTACCTGCCCTGGGAGTGTTTGATGGGACAGTGTAGAGGGAGTTTTACTCTGTATCTAACCCATGCTGTACCTGCCCTGGGAGTGTTTGATGGGACAGTGTAGAGGGAGCTTTACTCTGTATCTAACCCGTGCTGTACCTGCCCTGGGAGTGTTTGATGGGACAGTGTAGAGGGAGCTTTACTCTGTATCTAACCCGTGCTGTACCTGCCCTGGGAGTGTTTGATGGGGACAGTGTAGAGGGAGCCTTACTCTGTATCTAACCAGTGCTGTACCTGCCCTGGGAGTGTTGGATGGGACAGTGTAGAGGGAGCTTTACTCTGTATCTAACCCGTGCTGTATCTGCCCTGGGAGTGTTTGATGGGACAGTGTAGAGGGAGCTTTACTCTGTATCTAACCCGTGCTGTACCTGCCCTGGGAGTGTTTGATGGGACAGTGTAGAGGGAGCTTTACTCTGTATCTAACCCGTGCTGTATCTGCCCTGGGAGTGTTGGATGGGACAGTGTAGAGGGAGCTTTACTCTGTATCTAACCCGTGCTGTACCTGCCCTGGGAGTGTTTGATGGGACAGTGTAGAGCAGGGGTGGGCAATTATTTAGGCTGGACAGCCACTTAACAATTTTTGGTGAGCTGCACACCAACGTTCCCCCTAAGATCTGCTGCCGCGCTGTCACGCACCAATCACGAGGTCCCACACATGCCGCTGGAAGAGATGCAGCAAATTTAAAGGGACCGCGCACAAAAAAAAATTAGAGGGAACATTGCTGCACACATAAAATGAATTGTGTTAACAACAGCAACCATTAAAATTAAAAACAGTGAGTGCAATGTCCAATATACCCAGGTCCATTTAGTGACGCCTCCACTATGCTAATTAAGTGGGATAATATTAAAACGAGTGAATAATTGTGCAAGAATTAATAACCCCACTAACAGTCATTTGTGAGAGCAAAGTGTTAAATTGGTAAATTTGAAACAGGCCAACTCATAGTGTTGATCATCACTCCCACTTCTACCCTTCCAATAACGTATTAACATAAATTCAGATAGCAGTCGGATACTATCTTAAATACACAAAATGTAGTGTAAAATAGTGAAATCTTCTGTTACTAAATGAATGAAATGATTGATCGCTCGATTATATTTTGTACTGAAAGTCTACGTGGCTGTATGGCAGAGCTTCTCGAGTCTGCGGGGCCTCTGACACATGAGGTGTTCTATTTTTAGTGCGCTGTGTACGGAAGCCCAAGGCTTCACAAGGCCTGAACTACAATCGCGTGCCATTACCTGGAGTCCTTGTGCTCCGGGATCCACTGCCATGTCTAAAACGGCGATGAGAAAGATGCAGCGCAGTAAAAGAGTCACCGAGATGAGCAACCATGACTTGACTCAGGCTGATGTGCAGCTCGTGCTCCTGCTCGCATTCTATTTCTCTCCCATCCAGCGGGCCGGATAGAATGAACTGGCGGGCTGGATACAGCCGTGCGGGCCGTATTTTGCCCACCACTGGGCTAGAAGTTCCCGCACTCTTTACTGAGGAAACTCCCAGAAACGGCAGGGACCCGCTGTAACCGGGTCTGCACCAGAGTTACCCCGGGAGACTGGCGGTACGGTACCCCCGCCGAATTCTGTCAACACCTTTCACCCAATTGCACCAATAAACAAAAATAGCATTTTATAATTCACTGGAATGAAATCAAGCCCAGGACTATTCTGAATGAGTCGCTAAAATTCCTATGAGACGAGTTGAGACTAAAAACTCGCTGCAAGTTTGAAAAAAAGTTCGAAGTAAAAAATCTTCCAATTGATTCGATTGTGTCAATTCTGAGTCATGCTGCCAATGGGGTTATTTTATATATTTAAAGTATTTATCTTATTGTGCACTTATCTGGAAGGTTTGCACAGATTTATGGAAAGTAAAACCACAAACTGTGAGTAACTCACTTTTCACGTTGCCGTGATGGAGCAGAAACTGAGGTTTCAGGTGTGAATAACTTTATTGATTTACAAGCTGCAGATAATGCAGTAAGTTTCTGTTTCCCCGTAATAGCTTCTATCTGGTACAGTTTCAATTTCTGTTCTCACTCCAGACATTTTCGAGTCTGGTGCTGCAGATACCCGTGCTGTACCTGCCCTGGGAGTGTTTGATGGGACAGTGTAGAGGGAGCTTTACTCTGTATCTAACCCGGGCTGTACCTGCCCTGTGAGTGTTTGATGGGACAGTGTAGAGGGAGCTTTACTCTGTATCTAACCCGTGCTGTACCTGCCCTGTGACAGTGTAGAGGGAGCTTTACTCTGTATCTAACCCATGCTGTACCGGCCCTGGGAGTGTTTGATGGGACAGTGTAGAGGGAGCTTTACTCTGTATCTAATCCGTGCTGTACCTGCCCTGGGAGTGTTTGATGGTACAGTGTAGAGGGAGCTTTACTCTGTATCTAACCCGTGCTGTACCTGCCCTGGGAGTGTTTGCTGGGTCAGTGTAGAGGGAGCTTTACTCTGTATCTAACCCGTGCTGTACCTGCCCTGGGAGTGTTTGATGGGACAGTGTAGAGGGAGCTTTACTCTGTATCTAACCCGTGCTGTACCTGCCCTGGGAGTGTTTGATGGGACAGTGTAGAGGGAGCTTTACTCTGTATCTAATCCGTGCTGTACCTGCCCTGGGAGTGTTTGATGGTACAGTGTAGAGGGAGCTTTACTCTGTATCTAACCCGTGCTGTACCTGCCCTGGGAGTGTTTGCTGGGTCAGTGTAGAGGGAGCTTTACTCTGTATCTAACCCGTGCTGTACCTGCCCTGGGAGTGTTTGATGGGACAGTGTAGAGGGAGCTTTACTCTGTATCTAACCCGTGCTGTACCTGCCCTGGGAGTGTTTGATGGGACAGTGTAGAGGGAGCTTTACTCTGTATCTAACCCGTGCTGTACCTGCCCTGGGAGTGTTTGATGGGTCAGTGTAGAGGGAGCTTTACTCTGTATCTACCCCCGTGCTGTACCTGTCCTGGGAGTGTTTGATGGGACAGTGCAGAGGGAGCTTTACTCTGTATCTACCCCCGTGCTGTACCTGTCCTGGGAGTGTTTGATGGGACAGTGTAGAGGGAGCTTTACTCTGTATCTAACCCGTGCTGTACCTGTCCTGGGAGTGTTTGATGGGACAGTGTAGAGCAGGGGTGGGCAATTATTTAGGCTGGACGGCCACTTAACAATTTTTGGTGAGCTGCACACCAATGTTCCCCCTAAGATCTGCTGCCGCGCTGTCACGCACCAATCACGAGGTCCCACACATGCCGCTGGAAGAGATGCAGCAAATTTAAAGGGACCGCGCACAAAAAAAATTAGAGGGAACATTGCTGCACACATAAAATGAATTGTGTTAACAACAGCAACCATTAAAATTAAAAACAGTGAGTGCAATGTCCAATATACCCAGGCCCATTTAGTGATGCCTCCACTATGCTAATTAACTGGGATAATATTAAAATGAGTGATCTGACTGAGGTGTTTAAAATGATTAAAGGATTTGATAGGGTAGATAGAGAGAAACTATTTCCTCTGGTGGGGGAGTCCAGAACAAGGGGCCAGAATCTTAAAATTAGAGCTAGGCCGTTCAGGGTGATGTCAGAAAGCACTTCTTCACAAAAAGGATCGTGGAAATCTGGGACTCTCCCCCAAAATGCTGGGGGGTCAATTGAAAATTTAAAAACTGAGATTTATAGATTTTTGTTAGGCAATGGTATTAAGGGATACGAAACCAAGGTGGGTAGATGGAGTTAAGATACAGATCAACCATGGTCAATGTTCCCTCTTACTTTTTTTGGCGCTGCGCAGGTCCTTTAAGGGGCTGTGTGGCCCATTCAAAATACTGCGCCTGCACGGTCTTTGTATTGAAAAGCCGGCTGCGCGGGTTCCCTGGAGTGCTGTGTGGCCGCGCAGCTTAAAGGGCACATTGGCTATGATCTAATTGAATGGTGGAACAGGCTTGAGGAGCTGAATGGCCTACTCCTGTTCCTATGTACACTGTCCCATCAAACACTGCCAGGGTAACTACAGCACGGGTTAGATACAGAGTAAACCTCCCGCCCCACTGACCCATCAGACACTTCCAGGGCAGGTACAGCCCGGGTTCGATACAGAGTAAAGCTCCCTCTGCACCACCTCAAAGGAGTGCCTTAAGGTTATAGGTCAGAGGTTGCATAGTGCAGAGCCCATTCTAGAGAGCACCATTCCTATTGAGGCTGGAGGTGTTCACACGGGAATCATTTTCTCCCAAACAGCAACAGTTTAAACAGTTGTTTTCGAATTCTCACCCCTCCTCTCCTGAAGGCGTACCTTACCTCTCCTCACGTCCACACATCCTTTTCCACAGCGATCACTGCACAGTGACTGGAAATGAGAGCTGATTTGTTTCCCCTTGTCTCTCTAGCCCAAGGGCACTGGGGCCAATTGCAAAGTGCCTACTGTCACCTCTACCCAAGCTCAGCTAACTGAGCACAGGCCTGTAATTGAACCTGGGATCTTCCTGCTCTTTGTGGCTTAATACCACACCAGATGGTGTACTTACACACTGAGCCACTGGAAAAGTTGTAATAAGCACCTGAGGGGGAAAGGAATAGAAGGCTATGCTAATAAGCTGAGATGAAGAGGGGTGGGAGGAGGCTCATGTGGAGCATAAACACCGACATAGACCAGTTGGGCCTAATGGCCTGTTTCTGTGCTGTAAAATTCTATGTACTCTATTTTAGATTAAAACTTAGCCCTCGCTCGATCCCACCTCATGACTACACAGGCCAGAGATTGCTGGTGAATCATGTCATTCAATCACTAACTTAGGTACTGGAAGTGAAAGGTCACTGTTCCAGTAATTTTCCCATGGTAACCTCTGGTACTCTGTCCCACCCCAAACGGACTGTAAGATTTGCTCACTTGAGTAGAGGCTTCTCGAGCTCGGGCGAGGGCCGTAAGCAGCTCAGGCAGGTGGCCATCAACAGACAAGCTCGCTGCCACTCCTCCATGTCAGGGTTCTTCCAGGTCTGGTTCGCCACCTGGCAGAAGATCTCATTCCGGAGTGTGGGATTTGATATTCCCTTCTGCACAATAAAATTTCCAAGGATGATTTCCTTCCTGCCTTGGAGCAATTCATCTTGCAGAAACCGCAGAACCTAACAAAGAAAAGGGGAAACTTAAGAACCGCACAATGTGTGTGGGCATTGGAGAGAGAGAGCAACCCTCAGAGACCAACTGTTATAAGTAGAGCAGCACCATTACAGACAGAATCAGACTACTACAGTCAGACAGAGCAAGACCCTTACAAATAGAGAAATACAGAATCGCCAAAGCATATATAGATAGAGAACAATGCATGTGTAACTTACAATGGCAGACGAATACATTTAATCCTCCTGACTGTTTATCTGCCGAGGTGTGACAAAAGGCAATCAGGTCAGCCAGGAAGGTACCACATCAAAGACATAGCAAGATACAACTGAGACAATGAGGTGGAGTCACAGGGGGTCCAATGTGTCAAAAGCCGCAGTCGGTATTGGAAACGATAAACTTTAAAATTTTTACTTTTTTACTGGAATCACATCTGTGAACAAGCCAACGACGACTCGAGTCTGGATCACGTCATGTATCGTGACATAAACCCAAGATCCCGGTTGAGGCCGTCCTCATGAGTGCGGAACTTGGCTATCAGTTTCTGCTCGATGATTTTGCGTTGTCGTGTGTTTCTAAGGCCGCCTTGGAGAACGCTTACCCGCAGATCCGAGGCTGAATGTCCTTGACTGCTGAAGTGTTCCCCGACTGGAAGGGAACACTCCTGCCTGGTGATTGTTGCGCGGTGTCCGTTCATACGTTGTCTCAGTGTCTGCATGGTCTCGCCGATGTACCATGCCGCGGTGCATTCTTTCCTGCAACGTATGAGGTAGACAACGTTGGCCGAGTCACATGAGTATGTACCATGTACCTGGTGGGTAGTGTCCTCACGTGTGATGATGGTATCTGTGTTGATGATCTGATTGCCTTTTGTCACACCTCGGCAGATAAACAGTCAGGAGGATTAAATGTATTCGTCTGCCATTGTAAGTTACACATGCATTGTTCTCTATCTATATATGCTTTGGCGATTCTGTATTTCTTTACTTCACCTGAGGAAGGGGCCACGTAAGCTCCGAAAGCTCGTGATTTCAAATAAAACTGTTGGACTATAACCTGGTGTTGTGCGACTTCTCATTTTTGTCCACCCCAGTCCAACACCGGCATCTCCGCATCATGACCACTTACAAATAGAGTCAGATCATTAAAGACAGACAGAATGGAATCATTACAAATTCTGACTGCTGTAGACAGAGATGGACCGTTGTAGGCAGAGTCAGACTGCTACTTTCAGGCAGAATGGGATCATTACAGAGTCTGACTGTTACAGACAGAGTCGGACCATTACAGACAGTGTCAGACTGTTTCAGACAGACAGAGCAGCACTGTTACAGAAAAGGTGGAGCAGCAATATTACAGGGCGAGACTCACAGAGTTGGATCACACAAAGTCAGACTGTTACAGACAATGAAAGCGATACTGTTATAACAGCGCAGAGTGACTTTATCACAAACAGAACAAGGCAATACAGAGCATGTAACTAGACACTATGGGCTGGGTTTTGAATGACCCATGGAGTCGGGTTTGGAGGCATGTGGGGGGTTAAATTTGCGGGGTCGGGGGTCCCGACCCCATTCCGACTCCACGCAATTTTGACAAAATCAGTCGCGGGGTTCCCGACTCCGTCCCGCCTCAAGAGGCGGGAGCGGCCATTAAAGCCCTTAACAAGCTCTAAATTGGCTCTGTAATGCGATTTTCAAACGTTTTAGCTAGTTTAACCCTTTTCTGACGTGAAGCACGCCTGGTGTGAAACACTCCAGTGAAACCTGGCGGGAGCACAAGTGGATAGCTGACTATCGGCTGCAGGTCCACTATTACAACGGAGATGTGATGATGGTAGTAGTAGTCTGAAAGTCGCGTCTGATGCTGCTGCATTGAATGTGTTCAGAGACTGCATGGCATTTGCTGTGAGAGGACTTGGATGTAAAAATCTCTCTCTTTCTCTCTCTCCTTCCCCCCCCACATCTTGCATCCAGGTCCACTCACATCAAAAGCAAGGCAGGTCCTCTCTCACCAACAGTCTCTCAGACTAGGCAGTCAGCAATGATGACATCATCAGAGGTGAGTTTCAGACTCAAACCACTAATTAGTTCATGGGTTCCCACATGCTGGAACTCAATTGACCAATTAACTGAAAATTGCATCATTCTTCCACATTCAACTGGAGTCGGGGGGGAAACACGAAATGCGGATGACACGACCCCAAGACAAAATCCAGCCCTATGACTGACTTTTTAAATTGACATATCCAGGTGTTGGGTACCCCATTAAGGGTGAAAAGGATAAAAATGAAGATGAGGTAAATCAGAGAGCAATGATTAGTGTTATTATTTTGAAGAGGTAACAATCCTATCATAGGAACTGGAGTAGGCCATTCAGCTCATCAAGCCTACTCCACCATTCCATTAGATCATGGCTGATCTGTATCTCAACTCTATTTATCTGCCTTTGCTCCATATCCCTTGATACCCCTACCCAACAAAAATCTATTGATCTCAGTCTTGAAAATTTCAATTGACCCCCAGCATCCACAGCATTTTTGGGGCAGAGAGTTCCAGATTTCCACAACCCTTTGTGTGAAGAAGTGCTTCCTGACATCACTCCTGAACGGCCTGGCTCTAATTTTAAGGTTATGCCCCCTTATACTGAACTCCCCCCACCAGAGGAAATAGTTTCTCTCTATCCGTCTTATCAATTCCTTTAATCATCTTAAACAGCTCAATTAGATAACCCCCTAATCTTCAATACTCAAGGGAATACAAGCCTAGTCTATACAACCTGTCATAATTAATCTCTTTTAGCCCCGGTATCATTCTGTTGAATCTACGCTGCACCCCTTCCAAGGCCAATATATCCTTCCTGAGGTGTGGTGCACAGAACTGAACACAGGGTCCAGATGGGGTCTGACCAAGCCTCTGTACAACTGAAGCATAACTTCCTCCCCTTTGTATTCCAGCCATCTTGAGATAAAGGACAACATTCCATTAGCCTTTTTGGTTACTTTTTGTACCTGTGTACTAGCTTTTAGTGATTTCTGTACATGGGCCCCTAAATCTCTCCGCTCCGCTACAGTTCCCTGCTTCTCGCCATTAAGAAAATATTCTGATTTGTCTTTCTTAGATCCAAAGTGGATGGCCTCACACTTCTCCACACTGAACTCCATCTGCCACAGTTTTCCCCACTCATTTAATCTGTCTATATCACTTTGTAACTTTCTGCACAACTTACTGTGCCTCCAAACTTAGTGTCATCTGCAAACTTGAATATACAACTCTCTGGGCTAGAAATTCATTATAGCCAAGAAATGGGCAGTGTTTAGACTAAAAAGGTTAAGCTGCACAACCTGAAAATCGTCTAGGATGCACGCAAAATTCATGCTAACTCCTCATTAAAATGATTGCAGTCATGATTCTAGTCTAAAAACTCAAGCTGATTGGCGTAACACTGAAACGCTGGACCAATATCAGGGCAGTTTAATTGCAAGTCATGATTGCCACAGGCTTTTTCCACTACTTAAAGGGGAGGTTCATTGATGCTGCAGCACCTCATTGTCAGGATTGTGTGTGCAGCTGCCCCAACAGCAAACCAAACACGAGTTAGGAGACATCCGTAGGAACCATGGCAGACCGGAGATGGAGGGGGCGAGCCCATAGGTTCTCTGATGGCGCTCTGGAGACATTGGTGTTCGCGGTGGAGAGGGGACGGGCGGTCCTGTACCCACCAATTGGCTCTCGCCACAAGTCTGCCGCACTATGTGGAGGGAGATAGCAGACCATGTCACGGCAGCACTGTGGCCCCCAGGAAGCATCTGTGAGAAGCATCCGGGAAGGCGCTGAACACCTCGAGTCTCTTTGCTGGGAGCAAGCGGAAGCCAAGCGCAAACAGCAGAAGGAGCGCATGTCAACCCAAGCACCCCACCCACCTGCTCCTTCAGCCACCATATGCCCCACCTGTGACAGAGACTGTAGGTCCCGCATTGGACTCATCAGTCACCTGAGAACTCATTTTTAGCATGGAAGCAAGTCATCCTCGGTTCTTTTTTTAAAATTTGTTTGTGGGATGTGGGCGTCGCTGGCAAGGCCAGCATTTATTGCCCATCCCTAGTTGCCCTTGAGAAGGTGGTGATGAGCCGCCTTCTTGAACCATTGCAGTCCGTGTGGTGAAGGTACTCCCACAGTGCTGTTTGGTAGGGAGTTCCAGGATTTTGACCCAGTGACGATGAAGGATCGGTGATATACTTCTACGTCAGGATGGTGTGTGATTTGGAGGGGAACTTGGAGGTGGTGGTGTTCCCATGCGCCTGCTGCCCTTGTCCTTCTAGGTGGAAGAGGTCGCGGGTTTGGGAGGTGCTGCTGAAGAAGCCTTGGCGAGTTGCTGCAGTGCATCTTGTAGATGGTACACACTGCAGCCACAGTACGCCGGTGGTGGAGGGAGCGAATGTTTAAGGTGGTGGATGGGGTGCCAATCAATCGGGCTGCTTTGTCCTGGATGGTGTCGAGCTTCTTGACTGTTGTTGGAGCTACACTCATCCAGGAAAGTGGTGAGTATCCCATCACACTCCTTACTTGTGCCTTGTAGATGGTGGAAAGGCTTTGGGGAGTCAGGAGGTGAGATACTCGCTGCAGAATACCTAGCCTCTGACCTGCTCTTGTTGCCACAGTATTTATGTGGCTGGTCCAGTTAAGTTTCTGTTTAATGGTGACCCCCAGGATGTTGATAGTGGGGGATTCGGCGATGGTAATGCCATTGAATGTCAAGGGGAGGTGGTCATTGCCTGGCACTTCTGTGGCGCGAATGTTACCTGCCACTTATCAGCCCAAGCCTGAACGTCATCCAGGTCTTGTTGCATGCGGGCATGGACTGCTTCATTATCTGAGGAGTTGTGAATGGCACTGAACACTGTGCAGTCATCAGCGAACATCCCCATTTCTGACCTTATGTTGGAGGGCAGGTCATTGATGAAGCAGCTGAAGATGGTTGGGCCTAGGACACTGCCCTGAGGAACTCCTGCAGCGATGTCCTGGTGCTGTGATGATTGACCTTAAACCACTACAACCATCTTCCTTTGTGCTAGGTATGACTCCAGCCAGTGGAGCGTTTTCCCTCTGAGGGACTGCCTAAGAAGAGAAGGTCCCCAGGACCCACACCCAGTGCAGGAAGAAGTTAACCGACCTCATATGGGTGGTCAGGGTGAGTGAAGGCTTTAGCAAATGCTACATACCACCATCAGTACCACAAGCTTCACACACTGCTCAATGCACCACACCCCCAGCACTCACACACCAACAATCTCTACCTATCAACTCTCACCCACATCTCACACCTTGCACACAATGACAGCTACTCAACAAGGTAGGCACATCACCCAAACACATTGCACCACACTCACTAACACACTTTCCTTGCTCTTGCAGGCTAAGGTCGCTCAAAATTGCCGGGAACAGGAGCAGACAGGCAGGGTCCAAGCCAACATTGAAGAGCTGAGCCAGTTGGAGAGTCAAGTGCTGGGGATCATTGGGCGCCAGCACCGTGGCCACCAGTGACGTTGACCCCCTTGGGGACAATAACGGTATGTTCATTCCTAATCCTTTTTTTTTCACATCCCACTTCCCCCTTAGCCCACAATCTTTTCTCACTTTCTAGCTACTCATGCTGTATGAATGCATTTCTGCCTTCCCGCCCCCTCCCCTTGTGAAGGAATAGCCAGGATTCAGAAAAATACACGATACTAGGAACAGATTTCTGAAATTATTAATAAATGACATACTGGGTTTAAAAGTCTGAAAGCCTCGGCGACACAGGCTGCAAACAGAATACAGGCTTATGAGATAAGATCAGTTGTTAACACAAAGCTGTGAACACAAGCTTTGAAATGGGAATGGGTTATTGACCAAGAAACAAGCCCTATTGATAACAGCCGCCTAACCTCAAAAGTACCATCGTTCGCAGCAAATTACCCAGCTTTCAGGAGAACAGCGACCACGACACCACACAACCCTGCCACGGCAACCTCTGCAAGACATGCCAGATCATCAACACAGATACCATCATCACACGTGAGGACACTACTCACCAGGTACATGGTACATACTCATGTGACTCGGCCAACGTTGTCTACCTCATACGTTGCAGGAAAGGATGCATGGTACATCGGCGAGACCATGCAGACACTGAGACAACGTATGAACGGACACCGCGCAACAATCGCCAGGCAGGATTGTTACCTCCCAGTCGGGGAACACTTCAGCAGTCAAGGACATTCAGCCTCGGATCTGCGGGTAAGCGTTCTCCAAGGCAGCCTTCGAGACACACGACAACGCAAAATCATCGAGCAGAAACTGATAGCCAAGTTCCGCACCCATGAGGACGGCCTCAACCGGGATCTTGGGTTCATGTCACGCTACATGACGTAGAGTCATCCAGACTCGAGTCGTCGTTGGCTTGTTCACAGATGTGATTTCCAGTAAAAAAAAAGTTAAAAGTTTGAAGTTTATGGTTTTCCATACAGACTGCATTTGACACATTAGACCCCCTGTGACCCCACCTCATTGTCTTAGTTGTATCTTGCTATGTCTTTGATATAATGCCTTCCTGACTGACCTGATTGTTTCTCTGCCGAGGTGTGATAAAAGGCAGTCAGAAAGATTAACTGTAGTCGTCTGACATTGTACGCTGCACAGGCATTGTTCTCTGTCTAAATATGCTTTGCCGATTCGTATTCCTTCACTTCACCTGACGAAGGGGCAGCAGCTCCGAAAGCTTGTGATTTCAAATAAAGCTGTTGGACTATAACCTGGTGTTGTGCGACTTCTCACTTTTGATAAAGCAAAGGTTTGCTTCCAGAGCGTCTGGACATTGGAATCAAAACAATGGAATGACCCAAGTAAAGTGTTATAATCTAACACGTCAAACAGGTGCACGGAACATTAAAAAAACAAGTGCCTTTGAAAGAACGACATCAAGTAAGAAATACCTGTCGTAAAATAGTTTTATGTTAAACTTAGAAACAGGAAACACGATTAAATATGCAACCAATTGAGCTAGCTAGAAAACAAGTAAACACTGAGAGAAGTGTTTTCAATTTACATATTGTAAATATGATACCTACAGAAGGCTTTGAAGATATGACATCAAGTGAAAGAGATGCCTGCTGAACAAATAGTTTTAATGTTAAGCTTGAAATATGGAGTCCTGAGGTCTGATAAAAACCAATTGAAGTAAATTAGAAATGCATGAAGATACTAGAGAAGTGGTTTTAATTTACAAGTTGTAAGAAGTACACAAACAAGACGACTTTGAAAATATTACTTCAATGGATACACCAAGCAATTACATTGTTCTTGTATTGAACTTGGAATATCACGGAGTCACAACATCTGATAAAAACCAGTTAAAGTAGTATTAGAAATTCAATAGAAAGACTTCCTAAGAATTGTATCAAACAGAAACCATTGCTGTCATTGTGTTTATGATGGTTTTGGAAACACCTAAACAGGACACAAGTCTAAGCATTCAACAGAGATATCAATAAAGAATAGAACAAAGTCAGCAAAGAATGACTTAATACAATTAGCTTACACAAACACGAAAACTTCAAAGGATAAACCACCCAAAAAAGATATAAAATAGAACTTTTCAGACAGAAAAGTCAGAAGTCGCTGAGAAGGCAAGCGTTTCTCAACTTAACAGACATTCTCTGAGTTTTTAACTTTTGAGTCTCGGGGATCAAGGTACTCTTATTTGATTTTGGTGGATATTCTGGATTAAGAAATAAGTAGAAGTGTGGAAATGTAACGAAGTTAAGATTTGAGAATAAGGATCTCTGAGAATAAGATAATGTAAGCTATTTGTATTTTGAACGATTAAAGTTGCGATTGCCATAATAAATGTTAACTGAATGTCGGTTCTGTAATAAATCTATATATTTTTAGAATAGTCTCAAAGAGCATTTCTGTATCATCTTGCGAACGCAATTTCTGTATACTCAAAGGAGTTGCAGAATTCTGGGGGTATTCCGGACCCTTATAATATCCGGAAGATTACAGTCTAGTTAAACTTATTAAAAGTACTATCTGGAGTACGGTAACATCTTTAGACCATTTCTTTCCTTTAGGGAGAGGTAGTCTGACCTTTAGACCCAATTAAGCGTCTTATAGGATCCGGCTACTGCTAACTTTAGTTGAGGGTAAACGTCTGGGGAATACGCCTGATCTGGGGTAGTCCGAAAGGGCTAGGACTTGTAATTATCCCTTCACCCTCACCATAACCCGACTCTTGTGCCTTTCTGCTTTCAGATAATCAGCAAGCATCTGAGCAGCCTGTCCCCGAGGGCACCGCAGGGAGCGAGGCGGGAGAAGAGGAGGAGGAGGAAGAGACCGTGTCACTGCACCTGTCACTCGCAGACACCAGCTCAGATACTGGCACTACGCGTTCTTTAGAGGCTAGTGTAGTAGTGGGATCTGCACAGGGTGAGGCACTGGGCACGAGTGGGCTGCAGCAAGGCCAGGGGGAAAGGATAGATTGGGAGCCAGCTCCCCGGAGGGCAAGTTCTGCTGCACAGGACTCAGATGAGGACCTCGATGGGGAGGCCTTCAGAATAAGGGTGATGGGCATGCACACAGAAATGATAGGTACAATGGCAAGGCTGCCAGAGAGCCTCTCGGCAATGTCAAGGAGCGTGGAGGAGGCCGCCTCCAACATTGCACTGGGCTCTGCGCAGAGCATGGAGCCCAGGATTTCCAGTCTGGAAATTATGGTTCACTCCCAGAGAGACCGGCCCAGATGTGATGGCGCGCATGATGAGCGATGTCGCTGCTTCCATTGCAGCACAGGCGGAAGCAACCCAACGCCTTACTGCTGCAGTGGAAGCTCAGACTGCTCTCATGCAGTCTCTGCTTGGTGGCATCCCAAGCTCAGACTGCTCTCATGCAGTCTCAGCGTGATGAATCCCAAACTCTGACTGCTCTCATGCAGTCTCAGCTTGAAGCTACCCAAGCTCTGACTGCTGCCATCGACCGGGGCTTTCACGGTGTCGCAGCAGGACAGCAATCTGTGCTCCAACGGATTGCTAGGGATGCTGAAGCACCGCCCCGGGTGGGTGGCAGTGGGTCAGTGGAGCAGGAAACTGCTGTCCTCTCTCAGGATGACTGCATTCCTACTCCCACCGACACTCCGCCATTGCCCTTGCAGCTGCCTATCATCCAGCAAGCCCAGACTGCTACCGCACATGCCGAGGTGGTACAGTCTATAGCCGGGCCTTCCAGGCCCAAAGCTGGTCGAGGTCGTCCTGCAAGACCACCTGAAGTCTCCCTCACGGAAACTCAGCAGCCTTCCACCAGCCATGCTGCAGCCACTGGGGAAGCACTGCATTGGAGCACGAGATCAGGAAAGATTCAGGCACATGAAAGACAGACACTAAGGGCTGGATTTTCAATGACCCGTGGAGTCGGGTTTGGAGGCGTGTGGGGGGTTAAAGTTGCTGATTCGGGGGTCCCGACCCCATCCCGACTCCATTCTGCCTCCACGCAATTTTGACAAAATCGGTCGCGGGGTTCCCGACTCCGTCCCGCCTCCAAGAGGCGGGAGAGGCCATTAAAGCCCTAAATTGGCTCTGTAATGCTATTTTGAAATGTTTTAGCTAGTTTAACCCTTTTCCGACGTGAAGTACGCCTGATGTGAAACACGCCAGTGAAACCTGGCGGGAGCGCAAGTGGATAGCTGACTATCAGCTGCAGGTCCACTATTACAACGGAGATGTGATGAAGGTAGTAGTAGTATTGTGATGAAGGTAGTAGTAGTATTAGGTCTGAAAGTCGCCTCTGATGCTACTGCATTGAATGTCTTCAGAGACTGCCTGGGAGGACTTGGTTGCAAAACTCTCTCTCTCTCTCTCTCTGAGATGCTGCTCATTTTGCATTCAGGTCCTCTCACAGCAAAGGCCAGGCAATCTCTGAGACCAGGCAGTCTCTGACCTGCAATGATGACATCATCAGAGGCGACTTTCAGACTGAAACCACTAATTGGTTCATGGGTTCCCACATGCTGGAACTCAATTGCCCAATTAAGTGAAAATTGCATCAATCTCCCACATCCAATTGCAGACGGGTGGATAACACGAAATGCGGATGACACGACCCCAACCCGCCCCAGTATCAAAATCCAGCCCTAAGGGATTGCACAAGGGTTATTAGTTAATAGTATTCATGTAAATTTGTGTCAGATGATTATAGATAAATTTATTAATTGTGTTTGGAATCTTTTGTGGTGTCTCTCATTTCAGCTTTGCGCCCAGGAGGATGCTGTGATACGGCGCGACAGGGATTGTATGATGGGGATGTGGTGAGCTACAGGGATCTGGGGTTTCATTCATGCGAATCGGAGTCTGATGAGCCGGTCACGGACAGCCCGTCCGGAAGGCCAATTGTCTGGCTACCTCCTCTCCCTCCTGTTCCTCCTCCTTGTCCTCCTCTCCCTTGTCCTCCTCCTGAGGTGGTCCTGCAATCCCTGGTGGCAAGGGCAGAGCCCTCATGATGGCGAAGTTGTGGAGCATGCAGCAGACCACCACGAAATGCGACACCCGCTCAGTCGAGTACTGGAGGGCTGCTCCTGAGTGGTCAAGGCAGCGGGACTATTGCTTCAGTAGGCTGATGGTCTGCTCGATGATGTTCCTGGTGGCAGCATAGCTCTCATTATATGAGTGCTGGGCAGGAGTGTTGGGGTTGCGGAGGGGAGTCATGAGCCAGGTGGAGAGCGGATTGCCCTTGTCTCCGACCAGCTTGCCGCGAGCTTGACGTGGTGGCTGGTAACCGGTCTGGTGCAGGATGAAGGCATCGTGGCTGCTGCCAGGATAGCGGGCATTGACACTGAGGATTCGCTGTGTGAGGTCGCACACCAGCTGCACATTAAGTGAGTGGTAGTCCTTCGCAGTTATGGAAGCTCTCAGGATTGGTATACGGTGCCCACAAAGCCACGTTGGTGCAGTCGATGGCGCCCTGCACCGTGGGGAATCCCGCTATTCTGGCAAAGCCACATGCATGCTCATCCTGCTTCTCTCTGGTGATCGGGAAGCCAATGTAGTCCCTTCTGGTGTAGAGCGCCTCAGTGACCTCCCGGATGCAGCAATGAACAGCAAACTGTGAGATGTTAGATATGTCTCCTGCTGCAGACTAGAAGGATCCGCTGGCGAAGAAATTGAGGGCCACGGTGACCTTGACTGCCACTGGGAGAGCCGTGGTCGTCCTGGTCTGAGGCGGGAGGTCTGGTTGCAGGAGGTGGCAGAGTTCTGTGACCACCTCCTTGATGAAGCGGAGCCTCCTAATACACTGCTCCTCGCTTAATTGAAGGTAGGACAAGTGCTCTCGGAATACCCTCGGAGGGTAAGGCCTCCTGTCCAGAGCCCTGATGGCCCTCCTCCTCCCTCTGCGCACATATTCCTTCTCGCTGCCTCCACTCCCTCCGCCGTAGATCCTGGAGGGCCAGGTCGACTGCCAGTACAGCCCCCATTGACTTTTAGCAAGTGTTGTAGGTTGAAACGTTTCAAAAATAATGATGGAGGGGGTTAAATTTGAGTTCACAACTGGCAGTAAGCTTAGCAAAGTGGTTGTAGAATGTGAGTTGGTACTCACCAGTTTGAAGAGTTCCAGAGCTGCATGTCTCTCTGCTCCCTCCAGGCGAGTGAAGGGTTGCTGTAGAGGTTGGTTCAGTACCTGTAACTGAGGGACCTGCACAGGAGAGGAAACAAAATTAATCACTTTGGATGATGTACATTCTGCTCGATATTTGTTTTTCCATTCTTCCCTCCCCTCCTGAAAGCTCTGACTCTTGCTTGGTGCAGTTCCACAACTGCAGGCTGCCCTGCGTGTGGCCAGTCTTTATCCGTGACCCCCGACAGCGATCACCTGGCTATTCAACTGTGGAGGGCATCATGGCCGAGCCCAATCTTTTCTTCACCTGGCATCCCACACACATGCATTTCTCAGGGTTGCTGAGGCATCACTATTGCTGCCCTAGCTGAGATCAGTAACTCAGCACAGAGGGGGAACCAAACCTACTGGTCTGTATAAGAACATAACATAAGAAATAGGAGCAGGCCATTTGGCCCTTCGAGCCTGCTCTGCCATTCAATAAGATCATGGCTGATCTTCTACCTCATCTCCACTCTCCTGAACTATCCCCATATCCCTTGATCCCTTAATATTCAAAAATCTATCGATCTCTGTCTTGAATATACTCAAAAACTGAGCCTCCACAGCCCTCTGGGGTAGAGAATTCCAAAGATTCACCACCCTCTGAGTGAAGAAATTTCTCCTCATCTCAGTCCTAAATGGCCGACCCCTTATTCTGAGACTGTGACCCCCTGGTTCTAGACTCCCCAGCCAGGGGAAACATCCTCCCTGCATCTACCCTGTCAAGCCCTGTAAGAATTTTGTATGTTTCAATGAGATCACCTCTCATTCTTCTAAACTCTAGAGAATATAGGCCTAGTCTACTCAATCTCTCCTCATAGGACAATCCCCCCATCCCAGGAACCAGTCTGGTGAACCTTCGTTGCACTCCCTCTATGGCAAGTATATCCTTCCTTAGGTAAGGAGACCAAAACTGTACACAGTACTCCAGGTGTGGTCTCACCAGAGCCCTATATACAGGAAACTCTTGTTTAACCGGCATCTAAATATCCGGAATTCTCTCTTAACCGGCAAAAATCATACTCCGAAAACTCCTCTCAAATAACCGGCAATGTTGCCGAGTCTGAGTCTGAGTCTCCCGCGAACGCCGAGTTAGTCAGTGGGGGTAGTTCTCCAAAGTGCCACTACTCGGCCTCCTGGCGCTGTCGGAAGTCCGAACACTACAGTAACAAGAGTCTGATTCTCCCGTGCTGCCGGGAGTCTCACTTACTGTTAAGTAATTAAAGAGTTATGGATTACCCTCAACTGGCAGTACTGTACTTAATCAAGCATCTTCCACCATCCATTTAACACAACATTCTGTAGGTGAGTAACCAAATACTGTATACTGCACATTTCTTGATTTTTTAATGTTAAAAATAGCCTCGGTAGATATAACTCTCCGTTATCCGGAACTTTCGATCAACCGGCACCACGCCGGTCCCGTCGGTGCCGGATACCAAAGAGTTTCCTGTAATTGCAGTAAGACGTCTTTACTCTTATACTCAAATCCTCTTTTAATAAAGGCCAACATACCATTTGCTTTCCTAATTGCTTGCTGTACCTGCATGTTAACTTTCAGTGATTCGTGTACAAGGACACCCAGGTCCCTCTGAACACCAACATTTCCCAATCTCTCACCATTTAAAAAATACTCTGCTTTTCTGTTTTTCCTACCAAAGTGGATAACTTCACATTTCTCCACATTATATTCCATTTGCCATGTTCTTGCCCACTCACTTAGCCTGTCTATATCCCCTTGAAGCCTCTTTGCATCCTCCTCACAACTTACATTCCAACCTAGCTTTGTATCATCAGCAAACTTGGATAAATTACATTTGGTCCCCTCATCCAAATCATTGATGTAGATTGTAAATAGCTGAGGCCCAAGCACTGATCCTTGCGGTACCCCACTAGTTACAGCCTGCCAACCCGAAAATCACCCGTTTATGTATATCTTCGTGCTTCATAGAGCACAGCCTTTATTCACTAAGCCATTAGGGGAGCTATCAAGTTTTAATAAAGAATTTTCTAGCCAGTAGGCTATGCCAGACCCTGACAAGATCCTCGATGTTCTCATCCATGGTCCCACGTACTGAATATCTTTTGCTACCCAGCTTTAAGGATCAGGATTTGTGGCTATGAACATAGAACAGATAGACGGGGACCTGCCAATCTAAGCCATAAGCTGCCTCTACTGAATCCAAGGAGAAAGACCACATTCCTATTGGACATCCATGAGTAAATTTTACAAATGCTGCTCTCAGCATTGAGCCTCACCCACCTGGAGCATTTATCGGGCAATTGTGGGCGCAGCCTCCGTGTAAAGAAAGAAAGACTTGCATTTATATAGCACCTTTCACGCCCATAGGACGTCCCAAAGTGCTTCACAACCAATGAAGAACTTTTGAAGTGTAATCATTTGTTGTATAGTCAAACGCGGCAGCCAATTTGCTCACAGCAAAGACCCACAAGCAGCGAGTGAGATAAATGATCTAATAATCTGATTTTGGTGGTGTTGGTTGAGGGATAAATCTTGGCCAGGACACCTCCCATGGTTGAATAGTGCCATGGCATCTTTTACATCCACCTGAACAGAGGGGGCCTCGATTTAACGTCTCATCCGAAAGACGGCACCTCTGACAGGGCAGCACTCCCTCAGTACTGCACCGGAGTCTTACCCTGGATTATGTGCTGAAGTGTCTGGAGTGGGACTTGAGCTGCTCTCCTGTAGTCATAATGGTTGCCCTGCAGCGTTAGCTGCCACTCGAAGAACTCGGGGAAAATGTGTTTGTGTAGTGAGGCTGGAGAAAGATGGGGTAACTTTATGAATTTGTGCTCCCAGGGCAGAGTTTCAACACCGGGAGCACACATTGGGAATTCGGGCATGTGCTAACCAGTATTTTTAGTTCATGAATTAAAATTACCCTGGAGTATTTTGGTGCCTTACTGACTGCAGGTATTGATGCAGAGATGCCGGTGTTGGACTGGGTCCAATAATCGAGCAGAAACTGATAGCCAAGTTCCGCACCCATGAGGACGGCCTCAACCGGGATCTCGGTTTCATGTCACGCTACAGGACGTGACTCGACGTCGTTGTCTGGTTCACAGATGTGATTTCCAGTTTTTAAAAAAAGTAAAAAGCTTAACTGTAGACTGCAGCATTTGACACATTGGACCCCCTGTGACCCCACCTCATTGTCTTAGCTGTACTCTGCTGTGTCTTTGATATAATGCCTTCCTGACGGATTGTATCTCTGCAGACACATTGTTCTCTGTCTATATATACTTTGTAACCGATTTGTATTCCCTCACTGTACCTGAAGAAGGAGCAGCCGCTCCGAAAGCTCGTAATTTCAAATAAAACTGTTGGACTATAACCTGGTGTTGTGCAACTTTTCATTTTTGACTGCAGGTAGTGTTAGCAGCTCTTACAGCACTGGATTTTAAGATGTGCTCACAGTAGTTCCATTCACCTCTTTAACTAAAGAATTGCACGCTGCCTAAATCTTTACACAGGCCACAGGTGAAGACTTCTCAGTAACTCACACTATGTAGTTACCAGGGGAGAAAATGTTGCTGGGCGACCTTTTGTAATTTTTCCGAACAGGGGCATGTGAGACCTGGGTTCAGTGCTCACAAACCCTGGGAAAGTTTCTTTCACTGGCTGCTGTTCAGATCTGAAGAATAAACATGCACAGACTCCAGTATATTTGTGAACTACACAGTGAGGTCGCGAGGAGCTGCACACGGTCTGTGTTTGTTCACCGCTCTACAAGCTTTCTCCATCTGCCAGCTTTGCTGGGGTGCGAGGGGGTTTATGGCAGAGGAATGGGATTAGAATAGAAGACTTCAACTGATCCTGGGCCGATCTCCACCCTGTGCTCTCTTTGGGTGAAGCTCCTTGCTGGGAGTGTGGGACTAGTGAATTTATCTTTAGGATTCTGTAGCCCCTATTTTAACCGGAAGCGGTTACCAGCCCAAGGTTAAGGGGGCATGGACTCATACTTAAGGTGACTGCAGTTAAGATATATGGGGGGAGAAATTCGGTATCGTCCCGTTTGGGGCGCAATTATCGGCCGGGAGCAAAGTTTAGCACCTGGCGCAAATTATCGCCTCCGACTGCAAACTTGGCTTCTATCACCCCTGGAGGTGATTGCAGCGCTAAATCATGCGCTACACACCTGTCTTAAGGTGCAAAGGCCGAGGAGCGAGGCGCTAACTCAGAACGCTGGCGAAGCTCCAGTGATGTCAGTTAGCTATGGAACACAGACACACTGGCGCCGGCCAGTTCTTAAAGGGGAGGGTCGATCTTGCTCTCCAGCCACACCCTGCTCATTGCAGCCTTGAATCTCAGCCTAGACAGACCTCAACCTCAAAGCTGCTGCAAAGAACTATGGCGAGGGCCAGGGAACGAGCTCAGCGCTTCAGCAACCGGGCCTTGGTGGTTCTGGTTGGCGCAGTGGAGCGCCGAAGATCAATACTGTACCCAGAGAGTGGCAGGAGGCCATTGCCCCGCAACTACAGAAGAGTGTGGAGGAATGTGGCTCAGCACGTCTCCTCCAGGAGCATGGTGCCCAGGACCCCCACACAATGTCGGAAAAAGTTCAACGACCTCACTCGGGTGGTCAGGGTGAGTGGCTGCTTTTCAATACCTCACCATCCCTCCATCTCAACCTCACTCAATGGCCAGAGGGTGTAAAAACCCCAATGCCCAACACTCATCCAAGACCTATGGCCATCTCATAAAACACATATGCACATTTCACACCTTGCATACATTAAGGGCTGTTCAACTATGGGAGGCACATCAGGCAAGCACACATTAAGCGCTATTCAACTATGGGAGGTACATCAGGCAAGCACATGGCTGCATATTTCCTCAGACGTCGTCCTTTTTCTTGTAGGCCAAGCTAACTCATAATAGGCGGCAACAGCAACGGACAGGTGGAGGGCCGCCTCAGCTGCAAACCCTCAGCGATCTGGAGGCGCGCGGCCACAGGATCGTCGCAAGCCAGGTGATAGGTCCCGTGGCCGCTGGAGAGGTCGACCCCCTTCGGGACAGCAATGGTAAGTTCATCAGCTTTCTCTCCTCTCTCATTCCACTTGTCCCTCACACCACCAGCCTTTTACACTTTCAATCCAACTTACTAAATCGCTCTAGTCCTTGCTCCCTTACTGCCCCCCTGTCCTGAGGCTAAAGCCACTCTTGTACCTCCCTGCTTTCAGATGGTGAACCACCAGCTGAGGAGACGGGCCCTCAACCAGCCAGTGGGAGCGACGCTGCAGGCGAGGAGGAAGAGGAAGCCGGAGCCTCAGCGCCAGCGTCTCCCGAGGGAGCCCATGCCCACACTGGGACCACGTCTTCCCTGGAGGGGAGCAGGAGGGAAGGCTCTGATGAGGGTGAAGCTCCGGGACCCAGCGGGCTGCAGCAACGCGATGTGGCTAGGGAAGCTCGGGGGGCCATCTCCCCGGAGGGAGAGTAGGCCAGCGAGTCCTGCTGCACTGGACGCAGAGGAGGGGCGGCTCATCGCTGAAATGAACACCCAGGCGGTGAACATGCACACTCAGCTCATGGGTGCAATGAGAAGGGTGCCCGATAGCATTGAAGGACTGTCAAGCAGTGTGGAGCACTCCGCTGCAGCACTGGCAGATGCAACGCAATTGCTTAGTGCTGCAATTCAGCCACTGGCTGCTGTGATCCAATCTCAGACTGCTCTCATGCAGTCTCAGATTGAGGCAACGCATGCACTGACTGCTGCCATCATCGCTGGTTCGGCCACATTGCCCCGGGGCTCTCACGGCGCCGCAGCAGGCCAGCAATCTGTGCTCGAGCATTTGCTCCGAATGCTGAGGTGCTGCCCCGTGGGAGTGCCAGTGTGTCGGTCGAGCAGGGAGTTGATGTCCTCTCTCAGGATGACAGCATTCCTGCTCCCACCACTAGCACTTCCCCATTGCACTTGCCACCGCCTGCAACACAGCCAGCCCAGACTGCTGCCGCCCATGCAGAGTTGGTGCAGTCTGCAGCCGGGGCCTCCAGGCCCAGAGTTGACTTGTCAGATTCACTGATACGGGTCACCGGGAGAATCTGTTTTTAACTGACCCTTCTTGGTGGCCAGCTTGGTAGGTTCGGTGGTTTTGCTATCAGGCAACTCTCCCATTGAGGTCCATTACTTTAGTACCCTAACTCTCCCATCAAAGTTAATCCCTCTAGTACTCTAACTCTACCATCACAACCCATTCCTCGAGTGTCCTAAGTCTCTGATTGATGACTATCCCTCTAGTACCCTAACTCTCCCATCGATGTCCATCCCTGTAGTACCCTAGCTCTCCCATCACATCCCATCCCTCTAGAACCCTAACTCTCCCATCACAGCCCATCCCTCTAGTGCCCTAACTCTCCCATCACAGCCCATCCCTCTAGTACCCTAACTCTCCCATCACAGCCCATCCCTCGAGTACCCTAACTCTCCCATCACAGCCCATCCCTCAATACCCTCACTCTCCCATCACATCCCATCCCTCTAGAACCCTAACTCTCCCATCACAGCCCATCCCTCTAGTGCCCTAACTCTCCCATCACAGTCCATCCCTCTAATACCCTAACTCTCCCATTGAGGGCCGTCCCTCCAGTACCCTAACTCTCCCATCACAGCCCATCCCTCTAGTACCCTAACTCTCCCATCACAGCCCATCCCTCTAATACCCTAACTCTCCCATTGAGGGCCGTCCCTCCAGTACCCTAACTATCCCACTATAGCATCCAGGCTCTATTTAAACATCCTCAATATCTCGCCTCTACCACCTAGCTGACAAATTGTTTCAAACATTTCTCACTCTTTGAGCAAAGAAATTCTCTCTAATATCTATTTTAAATTTAATTTTCACTCATTTGAATTAATGTTTTCTGCTCCTACTTTCCTGCTTTCCTCTGCAGTAGTATTCTAGTTTCCCTTCTTTATCCCAGTTAATAGTTTATACCCCTCGATGAAGTTGCCCCTTAAACGCCTTCCCCTGACGGTAAAGGGGTGAGTTTCCTGGGTCAATGCCCAGGCGCACTGGATTGCCTGGGTGCAGTGAACATCAGATAATCAGAGAGGTTGGTACACATGCCTGTTAAGGAACCCACCCAATTTTCCAATATTCCTTGCAACCAGCTGATCCAATGGGGGGTCATTTTAACTTTATGCGATGGTGTAAATTTTGCAATGACGCATTAGCCGTCCATTACACACAATTTTCCTCTCTACTGACCTTATTGGAAAGGAAAATCAAGCTGGGTGTGTAATGGGTGGCTGATCTGATATTGCCTGATTTACACCATCGCCGAAAGTTAACATTTCTCCCACTGGGCCCAGGGACAGACCCTGGAAAATCTCTCGATAAAGTTTGAGTTTCTCTAATCCTTCCTCATCGCTCAAAGCTAATCCTCCCCGGTCTTGCTGCCCACCCCTCACCACTGGTGAATGCGACATTGGTGTGAGCCGAAATGGTTCAGGACTGTTGCCAAAGGGTCATGCTTATCATGAGTGGTTGAAATGATTGGCCTTCAATGGAGTAAAGTTCCTTTAAATCCACGGGCTGCTCTTCTTTCATAATTCTTTAATTGGGTTGGGATATCAACAGCAGAGCCTGCTGCATGCAACTCTGCAGCCAGCTACATGCCAAATAACACCGGTGGTATGCCAATCGTGCAGCCTGTTCACGGGTGGTTGAGGTTCATACGTGGCTACAGTCAAAGGATTTTAAACACTTACCCAACACTCACAGCAAAGTGTTGGACGTCCAAAGGGTGAAACCTGAACCCCCCACACTATGGCCGGAATCTTTACCTTGGAATCGGGTCGGGGGCGTGCGGGCGGGCGTAGCAGGTTGGGAACCCGAAGATTTGAACAGCGCGTTCTGCACTGCGCGTTTAACTCAGTGGCGCCAATTAAAAGGGTCGGCGCGTTTCCTGGCCCAATTAAAGGGAGCGGGTCTGATGACGTCACCCATGACTCGTTTTCTGCGCAGATATTTAAAGCAGCTTTGCACACATCTCATTTGAAGGTTGCTGTAGGATTGTAGAAGGTGGTTTCAAGAGCTCTAAGCTGCGGAATAAGACTGACAAATCTGTGGGTCATGGAGATAAGACAGAGGGCAGCGCCAAGATTCACAGTGCTGGTCCAGGGAATAAGAGCATGCAGGGAGGTCCTCTTCCCTGGGGATGGATGAAAACGACCAACGAAAGAGACAGAAAGAGCATGGCTAAAGATCGCAGAGGAGGTCAGTAGCAGGGATGTCGTGAGGAGGATGTGGATCCAGTGGCGCAAAAGATTCAATGATCTCACAAGGTCAGGAAAGGTGAGTGCAAAGCCACACTCACCTACATCCTGATGTGCCTGTCACCCCAACCACATCACTCTGTCTTCCCAAGCCTACTCCTGCACATCACTCTTCACACCAACCTACCTTGCAGGTGCACTCATCCCTCTATGCACCTACTCACATTCCCATCTGTCTAACCACCACTGACACTCACCCTCATCCTAATGCAATCATAGCAAGTAACACAACACAAGGAGGCCAATTGGCAATGTCACACCACCCCCTCATAGTCACCCTCTACAGATGTAGCCCATCCATTCCTTAAACTCATTCCATCACTCTCACTCAAAGTTCTCTTCTTTCCCTCCTTGCAGGAGAAGAGAGCCCACAACAACAGGGAGAGGCAGAGAACCGGAGGTGGCCCTCCAGTCTTCAGTAATTTGACACCAGCAGAGGAGCATGCCCTCGAAATCTCTGGAGTTGCAGAGCTGCTAGCGCTGGGAGACTGAGAGAGGGGGACCTCCCAGCAACTTGGTGACAGAATTAAATCTTATACAGCCACATGGTATACAACAGTCACTCATATGGTGACTGATGTCAGCAGCCAGTGAAATGTGATCATGTGCATAACGGTAACATTACCCATTCTAATCATAACACTTCTAATTCATCTCTTTACTCTCCCACAGGTCCAACAAGTGCCTCCCACACTGTCCAGCCGGAGGAGGAAGATGACTCCTCAGAGGAAGCTCCAGTCTCTGAGGGTGCACCGTCAGCAGACCCATGCGCACCCAGCACCAGCACAGATATGCACACCTCGGTGGGTCCTGTGTGAGATAGAGTAGTGTTGTCACCTGGTGTCTCACACATGGCAAGTGAGCAAGAGCAGATGGTGTTGACAGGGACAGCAGTGGAGACTCCTCGCTGGAGGGCGCAGAACGCTCCCAAGCTCTGCTGAGCTGCATGCAGATGCTGAACCCCGGGGGTCATCGAGAAAGAGGGTGATCTTGGAGGGGCAGCAACAATTGCATGAGGCTCTGGCAGCTTTTGCAACCGCGATGTCTGCAAATGTGCAGAAAATGGAGGAGTCCGTCTCTAACATGAGCACCACCATCTCGCAGGCACAATCGTAGATGCACAAAGGTATGCACATGGGTGTATGAAAAAATGTTTCGGTTATATTTATGACGCACATAAATTTATTTCTTTGCACAACTTTCCGGTCTTGTCCATTTTTGCCGGCCACCTGGGAAGTGGCTTTATCACCAGGAGTGAATGGTGAAACATTACCTCACCTCGAGCTACGGGGCTTTGGGTGAGAGGAATGGCTTGGTCATTGTAGGACTGCTTTGTGGCGATTGCTCTATGACACATCTAGTGGACATATGGCTGTTATCATAATGCTCGTCCGCCTTATTACTTGGCCTCCTCAAGGGTGCCATCAGCCACGTCGTGAATCTCGTGCGTAAAAAGTTAAAGCCAAAATCTGTTGTTAAAAAGTCTCTTAAGGGTCTCTCAACAAGCAGTGAAGTACTTCAATGAGGTCGCCCGTCTCTCCCGAGTAGGTCCGTGACGCACTGGGAAACAGGCCGGAGTTAAATGCGGAAGTCGGCGGGATGATGGCGGGTTCCCAACATAGAAACATAGAAAAATAGGAGCAGGAGTAGGCCATTCGGCCCTTCGATCATGATCATGGTTGATCCTCTATCTCAATACCATATTCCTGCTCTCTCCCCATTCCCCTTGATGCCTTTTGTGTCTAGAAATCTATCTATCTCCTTCTTAAATATATTCAGTGACTTGGCCTCCACAGCCTTCTGTGGTAGAGAATTCCACAGGTTCACCACCCTCTGAGTGAAGAAATTTCTCCTCATCTCAGTCTTAAATGTCCTACCCCTTATCCTGAGACTGTGACCCCTCGTTCTAGACCCCCCAGCCAGGGGAAACATCCTCCCTGCATCCAGTCTCTCTAGCCCTGTCAGAATGTTATACGTTTCAATGAGATCCCCTCTCATTCTTCTAAACTCTAGTGAATACAGGCCTAGTCAACCCAATCTCTCCTCATACGACAGTCCTGCCATCCCAGGAATCAGTCTGGTGAACCTTCACTGCACGCCCTCTATGGCAAGTATATTCTTTCTTAGGTAAGGAGACCAAAACTGCACACAGTACTCCAGGTGTGGTCTCACCAAGGCCCTGTATAACTGTAGTAAGACATCCTTGCTCCTGTACTGAAATCCTTTTGCAATGAAGGCCAACATACCATTTGCCTTCCTAACTGCTTGCTGCACCTGCATGTTTGCTTTCAGTGACTGGTGTACAAGGACACCCAGGTCCCTTTGTACATCAACATTTCCCAATCTATCATCATTTAAATAATACTTTGCCTTTCTGTTTTTCCTACCAAAGTGGATAACTTCACATTTATCCACGTTATACTGCATCTGCCATGTATTTGCCCACTCACTCAATTTGTCTAAATCGCCTTGAAGCCTCTTTGCATCCTCCTCACAACTCACAATCCCACCTAGTTTCGTGTCGTCAGCAAACTTGGAAATATTACATTTGGTTCCCTCATCCAAATCATTGATATATATTGTGAATAGCTGGGGCCCAAGCACTGATCCCTGCGGTACCCCACTACTCACCGCCTGCCACCCCGAAAAAGACCCATTTATTCCTACTCTCTGTTTCCTGTCTGTTAGCCAATTTTCAATCCATGCCAGTATATTAACCCCAATCCCATGTGCTCTAATTTTGCACACTAACCTCTTATGTGGGACTTTATCAAAGGCCTTCTGAAAATCCAAATACACCACATCCACTGGTTCTCCCTTGTCTATTCTACCAGTTACATCCTCAAAAAACTCCAGTAAGTTTGTCAAACACGATTTCCCTTTCATAAATCCATGTTGACTTTGTCTAATCCCGTTGATATTTTCTAAGTGTCCTGTTATCACATCCTTTATAATAGACTCTAGCATTTTCCTTACTACTGATATTAGGCTAACTGGTCTGCAGTTCCCTGTTTTCTCCCGCCCTTCTTTTTTAAATAGTGGGGTTACATTTGCCACCCTCCAATCTGCAGGAACTGTTCCATAATCTATAGAATTTTGGAAGATGACAACCAATGCATCCACTATTTCCATGGCTACCTCTTTTAGTACTCTGGGATGCAGATTATCAGGCCCTGGGGATTTATCGGCTTTCAGTCCCATTAATTTCTCCAGCACTATTTTTTTACTAATACTAATTTCCTTTAATTCCTCCTTCTCACTAGACCCTTGGTTCCCTAGCACTTCTGGGAAGTTATTTGTGTCCTCTTCCGTGAAGACAGAACCAAAGTATTTGTTTAATTGCTCTGCCATTCTCTTGTTCCCCATTATAAATTCTCCCGTTTCTGACTGTAAGGGACCTACATTTGTCTTCACTAATCTTTTTCTTTTTACATATTTGTAGAAGCTTTTCCAATCCGCTTTTATGTTCCTTGCAAGTTTAATCTCATACTCTATTTTTCCCCTCTTAATCAATCTCTTGGTCCTTTTTTGCTGAACTCTAAACTGCTCCCAATCCTCAGGTTTGCTACTTTTTCTGGCAACATTATATGACTCCTCTTTGGATCTAATACTATCCTTAATTTCTTTTGTTAGCCATGGTTGGGCCGCTTTTCCTTTTGTGTTTTTGCTCCAGAAAGGAATGTATAACTGGTGCAATTCATGCATTCGTTCCTGAAATGTTAGCCATTACCTATCCACCGTCATGCCTTTTAATGAAGCTCCCCAATCTATCATAGCCAACTCACTCCTCATACCTTTGTCGTTTCCTTTGTTTAGATTTAGGATCCTAGTTTCAGATTGGACTTCTTCACTTTCCATCTTAATGAAGAATTCTATCATGTTATGGTCACTCATCCCGAAAGGACCTCGCACATCAAGATTATTAATTAATCCCTTCTCATTGCACAATACCCAATCTAGGATAGCCGGTTCCCGAGTTGGCTCCTCAATGTACTGGTCTAACAAACGCGCTGGCAATTTCCACGATTTTAACTGCTGATCCCCCCCTAACCCGCTAACGCTCGGCACTGGTAAAAACCAAGCCCCAATCGCCCCCTTCTTCTCCAAGTGTAAGTCTGGGATTCTAGTGTTTCTTACACTACCTGAAAGTGCTGATTGATGAATTTACTGAAGGGGTAGCTGTTGACATCTGCAGGAAGTGAGAAATTGATGACCGCCTTAACCTGTGGTGGGGATGCCTCGGCAACGTGATTCTCGAAGGCAGGTGTCTGACCTGGAAAATAATCGCAGCAACAGGAGAAGGCAATGAGTGTTACTGATCAAAGTATCCCAAGGATCAGTGAAATCAACAAGTGTTCAATTGAGTACATACGACAGCTGACAGCTGATGGTGTGAGGCTAGACACATGTAGACAGGACAATCAGAGCATTTGGGGGAATGTTAACTTCCAAAAATGGGTGGGTTGGGGTCGCGTGGGAGGTTAAAGAGTTAAAAATCTGAATCTCGACCCCAAAACGCCTCCACTTCCGGATTTAACGGAGGCGGGATGGGGGCGCACGGCCAACCCACTCCCAGGAGGCGGGTTGGCAATTCAATTATTATAATGAGACTCCGTGCCTCATGGTGATCCACCGGAATAAACTTAAGTCTGGCTGATCGAGTTTCCCGGGCCTCGGGGAGCAAGCCAGCAAAATGAAGGCGAGGACTGCTCGATCCAGGAGGTAGGTGCCATGTAAGTACACTGACACTCCACACCCCAAATACACTGACATTCCACACCCCAAATACACTGACAGTCCACACCCCAAATACACTGACAGTCCACACCCCAAATACACTGACATTCCACACCCCAAATACACTGACAGTCCACACCCCAAATACACTGACAGTCCACACCCCAAATACACTGACATTCCACACCCCAAATACAGGAACATTCCACACCCCAAATACAGGAACATTCCACACCCCAAATACACTGACATTCCACACCCCAAATACACTGACATTCCACACCCTAAATACACTGACATTCCACACCCCAAATACAGGAACATTCCACACCCCAAATACAGGAACATTCCACACCCCAAATACAGGAACATTCCACACCCCAAATACACTGACATTCCACACCCCAAATACAGGAACATTCCACACCCCAAATACAGGAACATTCCACACCCCAAATACAGGAACATTCCACACCCCAAATACAGGAACATTCCACACCCCAAATACACTGACATTCCACACCCCAAATACAGGAACATTCCACACCCCAAATACACTGACATTCCACACCCCAAATACAGGAACATTCCACACCCCAAATACAGGAACATTCCACACCCCAAATACACTGACATTCCACACCCCAAATACACTGACATTCCACACCCCAAATACACTGACATTCCACACCCCAAATACAGGAACATTCCACACCCCAAATACAGGAACATTCCACACCCCAAATACAGGAACATTCCACACCCCAAATACACTGACATTCCACACCCCAAATACAGGAACATTCCACACCCCAAATACAGGAACATTCCACACCCCAAATACAGGAACATTCCACACCCCAAATACACTGACAGTCCACACCCCAAATACACTGACATTCCACACCCCAAATACACTGACATTCCACACCCCAAATACAGGAACATTCCACACCCCAAATACACTGACATTCCACACCCCAAATACAGGAACATTCCACACCCCAAATACACTGACAGTCCACACCCCAAATACACTGACAGTCCACACCCCAAATACACTGACATTCCACACCCCAAATACACTGACAGTCCACACCCCAAATACACTGACAGTCCACACCCCAAATACACTGACAGTCCACACCCCAAATACACTGACATTCCACACCCCAAATACAGGAACATTCCACACCCCAAATACACTGACATTCCACACCCCAAATACAGGAACATTCCACACCCCAAATACAGGAACATTCCACACCCCAAATACAGGAACATTCCACTCCCCAAATATAGGAACATTCCACACCCCAAATACAGGAACATTCCACACCCCAAATACACTGACATTCCACACCCCAAATACACTGACATTCCACACCCCAAATACAGGAACATTCCACACCCCAAATACAGGAACATTCCACACCCCAAATACAGGAACATTCCACACCCCAAATACAGGAACATTCCACACCCCAAATACAGGAACATTCCACACCCCAAATACACTGACATTCCACACCCCAAATACAGGAACATTCCACACCCCAAATACACTGACAGTCCACACCCCAAATACACTGACAGTCCACACCCCAAATACACTGACATTCCACACCCCAAATACACTGACATTCCACACCCCAAATACACTGACAGTCCACACCCCAAATACACTGACAGTCCACACCCCAAATACACTGACATTCCACACCCCAAATACACTGACATTCCACACCCCAAATACAGGAACATTCCACACCCCAAATACAGGAACATTCCACACCCCAAATACAGGAACATTCCACACCCCAAATACAGGAACATTCCACACCCCAAATACACTGACATTCCACACCCCAAATACACTGACATTCCACACCCCAAATACACTGACATTCCACACCCCAAATACAGGAACATTCCACACCCCAAATACAGGAACATTCCACACCCCAAATACAGGAACATTCCACACCCCAAATACAGGAACATTCCACACCCCAAATACAGGAACATTCCACACCCCAAATACAGGAACATTCCACACCCCAAATACAGGAACATTCCACACCCCAAATACAGGAACATTCCACACCCCAAATACACTGACATTCCACACCCCAAATACAGGAACATTCCACACCCCAAATACAGGAACATTCCACACCCCAAATACAGGAACATTCCACACCCCAAATACAGGAACATTCCACACCCCAAATACAGGAACATTCCACACCCCAAATACACTGACATTCCACACCCCAAATACAGGAACATTCCACACCCCAAATACAGGAACATTCCACACCCCAAATACAGGAACATTCCACACCCCAAATACAGGAACATTCCACACCCCAAATACACTGACATTCCACACCCCAAATACAGGAACATTCCACACCCCAAATACAGGAACATTCCACACCCCAAATACACTGACATTCCACACCCCAAATACAGGAACATTCCACACCCCAAATACAGGAACATTCCACACCCCAAATACAGGAACATTCCACACCCCAAATACAGGAACATTCCACACCCCAAATACAGGAACATTCCACACCCCAAATACACTGACATTCCACACCCCAAATACAGGAACATTCCACACCCCAAATACAGGAACATTCCACACCCCAAATACAGGAACATTCCACACCCCAAATACAGGAACATTCCACACCCCAAATACAGGAACATTCCACACCCCAAATACAGGAACATTCCACACCCCAAATACAGGAACATTCCACACCCCAAATACAGGAACATTCCACACCCCAAATACAGGAACATTCCACACCCCAAATACAGGAACATTCCACACCCCAAATACAGGAACATTCCACACCCCAAATACAGGAACATTCCACACCCCAAATACAGGAACATTCCACACCCCAAATACAGGAACATTCCACACCCCAAATACACTGACATTCCACACCCCAAATACACTGACATTCCACACCCCAAATACACTGACATTCCACACCCCAAATACACTGACATTCCACACCCCAAATACACTGACATTCCACACCCCAAATACACTGACATTCCACACCCCAAATACAGGAACATTCCACACCCCAAATACAGGAACATTCCACACCCCAAATACAGGAACATTCCACACCCCAAATACAGGAACATTCCACACCCCAAATACAGGAACATTCCACACCCCAAATACAGGAACATTCCACACCCCAAATACAGGAACATTCCACACCCCAAATACACTGACATCCACACCCCAAAATACAGGAACATTCCACACCCCAAATACACTGACATTCCACACCCCAAATACAGTGACATTCCACACCCAAATACACTGACATTCCACACCCCAATACACGGACATTCCACACCCCAAATACACTGACAGTCACACCCCAATACACGACATTCCACACCCCAAATACACTGACATTCCACACCCCAAATACACGCGACATTCCACACCCCAAATACAGGAACATTCCACACCCCCAAATACAGGAACATTCCACACCCCAAAATACAGGAACATTCCACACCCCAAATACACTGACATTCCACACCCCAAATACAGGAACATTCCACACCCCAACATACGAGCTGACATTCCACACTCCCAAATACAGAACATTCCACACCCCAAATACCAGAACATTCCACACCCCAAATACAGGAACATTCCACACCCCAAATACACTGACAGTCCACACCCCAAATACACTGACATTCCACACCCCAAATACACTGAACCAATCCACACCCCAAATACAGGAACATTCCACACCCCAAATACAGAACATTCCACACCCCAAATACACGGAACATTCCACACCCCAAATACACTGACATTCCACACCCCAAATACAGGACATTCCACACCCCAAATACAGGAACATTCCACACCCCAAATACACTGACATTCCACACCCCAAATACACTGACATTCCACACCCCAAATACAGGAACATTCCACACCCCAAATACACTGACATTCCACACCCCAAATACAGGAACATTCCACACCCCAAATACAGGACATTCCACACCCCAAATACACTGACATTCCACACCCCAAATACACTGACATTCCACACCCCAAATACACTGACATTCACACCCCAAATACAGGAACATTCCACACCCCAAATACAGGAACATTCCACACCCCAAATACAGGAACATTCCACACCCCAAATACACTGACATTCCACACCCCAAATACAGGAACATTCCACACCCCAAATACAGGAACATTCCACACCCCAAATACAGGAACATTCCACACCCCAAATACAGGAACATTCCACACCCCAAATACACTGACATTCCACACCCCAAATACAGGAACATTCCACACCCCAAATACAGGAACATTCCACACCCCAAATACACTGACATTCCACACCCCAAATACAGGAACATTCCACACCCCAAATACAGGACATTCCACACCCAAATACAGGAACATTCCACACCCCAAATACAGGAACATTCCACACCCCAAATACAGGACATTCCACACCCCAAATACAGGAACATTCCACACCCCAAATACACTGAACATTCCACACCCCAAATACACTGACATTCCACACCCCAAATACACTGACATTCCACACCCCAAATACAGGAACATTCCACACCCCAAATACATGACATTCCACACCCCAAATACAGGAACATTCCACACCCCCAAATACACTGACATTCCACACCCCAAATACAGGAACATTCCACACCCCAAATACAGGACATTCCACACCCCAATACAGGAACATTCCACACCCCAAATACAGGAACATTCCACACCCCAAATACACTGACATTCCACACCCCAAATACAGGAACATTCCACACCCCAAATACAGGACATTCCACACCCCAAATACAGGAACATTCCACACCCCAAATACACTGACATTCCACACCCCAAATACACTGACATTCCACACCCCAAATACAGGAACATTCCACACCCCAAATACACGAACATTCCACACCCCAAATACACTGACATTCCACACCCCAAATACAGGAACATTCCACACCCCAAATACAGGAACATTCCACACCCCAAATACAGGAACATTCCACACCCCAAATACACTGACATTCCACACCCCAAATACAGGAACATTCCACACCCCAAATACAGGAACATTCCACACCCCAAATACAGGAACATTCCACACCCCAAATACAGGAACATTCCACACCCCAAATACAGGAACATTCCACACCCCAAATACAGGAACATTCCACACCCCAAATACACTGACATTCCACACCCCAAATACAGGAACATTCCACACCCCAAATACAGGAACATTCCACACCCCAAATACAGGAACATTCCACACCCCAAATACACTGACATTCCACACCCCAAATACAGGAACATTCCACACCCCAAATACACTGACATTCCACACCCCAAATACAGGAACATTCCACACCCCAAATACACTGACATTCCACACCCCAAATACAGGAACATTCCACACCCCAAATACAGGAACATTCCACACCCCAAATACAGGAACATTCCACACCCCAAATACAGGACATTCCACACCCCAAATACAGGAACATTCCACACCCCAAATACAGGAACATTCCACACCCCAAATACAGGAACATTCCACACCCCAAATACAGGAACATTCCACACCCCAAATACACTGACATTCCACACCCCAAATACAGGAACATTCCACACCCCAAATACACTGACATTCCACACCCCAAATACACTGACATTCCACACCCCAAATACACTGACATTCCACACCCCAAATACACTGACATTCCACACCCCAAATACACTGACATTCCACACCCCAAATACACGGACATTCCACACCCCAAATACAGGAACATTCCACACCCCAAATACACGGACATTCCACACCCCAAATACATGAACATTCCACACCCCAAATACACTGACATTCCACACCCCAAATACAGGAACATTCCACACCCCAAATACACTGACATTCCACACCCCAAATACAGGAACATTCCACACCCCAAATACAGGAACATTCCACACCCCAAATACAGGAACATTCCACACCCCAAATACAGGAACATTCCACACCCCAAATACAGGAACATTCCACACCCCAAATACAGGAACATTCCACACCCCAAATACAGGAACATTCCACACCCCAAATACACGGACATTCCACACCCCAAATACAGGAACATTCCACACCCCAAATACAGGAACATTCCACACCCCAAATACAGGAACATTCCACACCCCAAATACAGGAACATTCCACACCCCAAATACACGGACATTCCACACCCCAAATACAGGAACATTCCACACCCCAAATACAGGAACATTCCACACCCCAAATACAGGAACATTCCACACCCCAAATACAGGAACATTCCACACCCCAAATACAGGAACATTCCACACCCCAAATACAGGAACATTCCACACCCCAAATACAGGAACATTCCACACCCCAAATACAGGACATTCCACACCCCAAATACAGGAACATTCCACACCCCAAATACACTGACATTCCACACCCCAAATACACGGACATTCCACACCCCAAATACAGGAACATTCCACACCCCAAATACAGGAACATTCCACACCCCAAATACACTGACATTCCACACCCCAAATACAGGAACATTCCACACCCCAAATACAGGAACATTCCACACCCCAAATACAGGAACATTCCACACCCCAAATACACTGACATTCCACACCCCAAATACAGGAACATTCCACACCCCAAATACAGGAACATTCCACACCCCAAATACAGACATTCACACCCCCAAATACAGACATTCCACACCCCAAATACAGGAACATTCCACACCCCAAATACACTGACATTCCACACCCCAAATACAGGACATTCCACACCCCAAATACAGGAACATTCCACACCCAAATACACTGACATTCCACACCCCAAATACACTGACATTCCACACCCCAAATAAGGAACATTCCACACCCCAAATACAGGAACATTCACACCCCAAATACACTGACATTCCACACCCCCAAATACAGGAACATTCCACACCCAAATACAGGAACATTCCACACCCAAATACAGGAACATTCCACACCCCAAATACATGAACATTCCACACCCCAAATACAGGAACATTCCACACCCCAAATACAGGAACATTCCACACCCCAAAAGACAGGAACATTCCACACCCCAAATACAGGAACATTCCACACCCAAATACACTGACATTCCACACCCCAAATACAGGAACATTCCACACCCCAAATACAGGACATTCCCCCCCTGACATTCCACACCCCAAATACAGGACCATTCCACACCCCAAATACACTGACATTCCACACCCCAAATACAGGAACATTCCACACCCCAAATACAGGAACATTCCACACCCCAAATACAGGAACATTCCACACCCCAAATACAGGAACATTCCACACCCCAAATACAGGAACATTCCACACCCCAAATACAGGAACATTCCACACCCCAAATACACTGGACATTCCACACCCCAAATACAGGAACATTCCACACCCCAAATACACTGACATTCCACACCCCAAATACAGGAACATTCCACACCCCAAATACAGGGAACATTCCACACCCCAAATACAGGAACATTCCACACCCCAAATACAGGAACATTCCACACCCCAAATACAGGAACATTCCACACCCCAAATACACTGACATTCCACACCCCAAATACAGGAACATTCACACCCCAAATACTGAACATTCCACACCCCAAATACAGGAACATCCACACCCAAATACAGGAACATTCCACACCCCAAATACAGGAACATTCCACACCCCAAATACAGGAACATTCCACACCCCAAATACAGGAACATCCACACCCCAAATACAGAACATTCCACACCCCAAATACAGGACATTCCACACCCCAAATACAGAACATTCCACACCCCAAATACAGGAACATTCCACACCCCAAATACAGGAACATTCCACACCCCAAATACAGGAACATTCCACACCCCAAATACAGGAACATTCCACACCCCAAATACAGGAACATTCCACACCCCAAATACACGGACATTCCACACCCCAAATACAGGAACATTCCACACCCCAAATACACAGACATTCCCCACACCCCAAATACAGGAACATTCCACACCCCAAATACAGGAACATTCCACACCCAAATACACTGACATTCCACACCCCAAATACAGGACATTCCACACCCCAAATACAGGAACATTCCACACCCCAAATACAGGAACATTCCACACCCCAAATACACTGACATTCCACACCCCAAATACACTGACATTCCACACCCCAAATACAGGAACATTCCACACCCCAAATACACTGACATTCCACACCCCAAATACAGGAACATTCCACACCCCAAATACAGGAACATTCCACACCCCAAATACAGGAACATTCCACACCCCAAATACACTGACATTCCACACCCCAAATACAGGAACATTCCACACCCCAAATACAGGAACATTCCACACCCCAAATACAGGAACATTCCACACCCCAAATACAGGAACATTCCACACCCCAAATACAGGAACATTCCACACCCCAAATACACTGACATTCCACACCCCAAATACAGGAACATTCCACACCCCAAATACACTGACATTCCACACCCCAAATACAGGAACATTCCACACCCCAAATACACTGACATTCCACACCCCAAATACACTGACATTCCACACCCCAAATACAGGAACATTCCACACCCCAAATACAGGAACATTCCACACCCCAAATACACTGACATTCCACACCCCAAATACACTGACATTCCACACCCCAAATACAGGAACATTCCACACCCCAAATACAGGAACATTCCACACCCCAAATACAGGAACATTCCACACCCCAAATACAGGAACATTCCACACCCCAAATACACTGACATTCCACACCCCAAATACAGGAACATTCCACACCCCAAATACACTGACATTCCACACCCCAAATACAGGAACATTCCACACCCCAAATACAGGAACATTCCACACCCCAAATACAGGAACATTCCACACCCCAAATACAGGAACATTCCACACCCCAAATACACTGACATTCCACACCCCAAATACAGGAACATTCCACACCCCAAATACAGGAACATTCCACACCCCAAATACAGGAACATTCCACACCCCAAATACACTGACATTCCACACCCCAAATACAGGAACATTCCACACCCCAAATACAGGAACATTCCACACCCCAAATACAGGAACATTCCACACCCCAAATACAGGAACATTCCACACCCCAAATACAGGAACATTCCACACCCCAAATACAGGAAACATTCCACACCCCAAATACAGGAACATTCCACACCCCAAATACAGGAACATTCCACACCCCAAATACACTGACATTCCACACCCCAAATACAGGAACATTCCACACCCCAAATACAGGAACATTCCACACCCCAAATACATGAACATTCCACACCCCAAATACAGGAACATTCCACACCCCAAATACAGGACATTCCACACCCCAAATACATGACATTCCACACCCCAATACAGGAACATTCCACACCCAAATACAGGAACATTCCACACCCCAAATACAGAACATTCCACACCCCAAATACACTGACATTCCACACCCCAAATACAGGAACATTCCACACCCCAAATACAGGAACATTCCACACCCCAAATACAGGAACATTCCACACCCCAAATACACTGACATTCCACACCCCAAATACAGGAACATTTCACACCCCAAATACAGGAACATTCCACACCCCAAATACAGGAACATTCCACACCCCAAATACAGGAACATTCCACACCCCAAATACACTGACATTCCACACCCCAAATACAGGAACATTCCACACCCCAAATACACTGAACATTCCACACCCCAAATACAGGAACATTCCACACCCCAAATACATGAACATTCCACACCCCAAATACAGGAACATTCCACACCCCAAATACAGGAACATTCCACACCCCAAATACACGGACATTCCACACCCCAAATACAGGAACATTCCACACCCCAAATACAGGAACATTCCACACCCCAAATACAGGAACATTCCACACCCCAAATACAGGAACATTCCACACCCCAAATACAGGAACATTCCACACCCCAAATACAGGAACATTCCACACCCCAAATACAGGAACATTCCACACCCCAAATACAGGAACATTCCACACCCCAAATACAGGAACATTCCACACCCCAAATACAGGAACATTCCACACCCCAAATACACTGACATTCCACACCCCAAATACAGGAACATTCCACACCCCAAATACACTGACATTCCACACCCCAAATACAGGAACATTCCACACCCCAAATACAGGAACATTCCACACCCCAAATACACTGACATTCCACACCCCAAATACAGGAACATTCCACACCCCAAATACAGGAACATTCCACACCCCAAATACACTGACATTCCACACCCCAAATACAGGAACATTCCACACCCCAAATACAGGAACATTCCACACCCGCAAATACAGGAACATTCCACACCCCAAATACACTGACATTCCACACCCCAAAATACAGGACATTCCACACCCCAAATACAGGAACATTCCACACCCCAAATACAGGAACATTCCACACCCCCAAATACACTGAACATTCCACACCCCAAATACAGGAAACATTCCACACCCAAATACACGACATTCCACACCCCAAATACAGGAACATTCCACACCCCAAATACAGGAACATTCCACACCCCAAATACAGGAACATTCCACACCCCAAATACAGGAACATTCCACACCCCCAAATACAAGGAACATTCCACACCCCAAATACACTGGAACATTCCACACCCCAAAATACCTAGGACCATTCCACACCCCAAATACAGACATTCCACACCCCAAATACAGGAACATTCCACACCCCAAATACACAGACATCCACACCAAATACAAGAACATTCCACACCCCAAATACAGGAACATTCCACACCCCAAATACAGGAACATTCCACACCCCAAATACACTGAACATTCCACACCCCAAATACAGAGACATTCCACACCCAAATACAGGAACATTCCACACCCCAAATACAGAACATTCAACCCAAATACACTGACATTCCACACCCCAAATACAGGAACATTCCACACCCCAAATACACTGACATTCCACACCCCAAATACAGAACATTCCACACCCCAAATACAGGAACATTCCACACCCCAAATACACGAACATTCCACACCCCAAATACAGACATTCCACACCCCAAATACACTGACATTCCCCACCCAAATACAGGAACATTCCACACCCCAAATACACGGACATTCCACACCCCAAATACAGGAACATTCCACACCCCAAATACAGGACATTCCACACCCCAAATACACTGACATTCCACACCCCAAATACACTGACATTCCACACCCCAAATACAGGAACATTCCACACCCCAAATACAGGAACATTCCACACCCCAAATACAGGAACATTCCACACCCCAAATACACTGACATTCCACACCCCAAATACAGGAACATTCCACACCCCAAATACAGGAACATTCCACACCCCAAATACACTGACATTCCACACCCCAAATACAGGAACATTCCACACCCCAAATACAGGAACATTCCACACCCCAAATACAGGACATTCCACACCCCAAATACAGGACATTCCACACCCCAAATACAGGAACATTCCACACCCCAAATACAGGAACATTCCACACCCCAAATACACTGGACATTCCACACCCAAATACAGGAACATTCCACACCCCAAATACAGGAACATTCCACACCCCAAATACAGGAACATTCCACACCCCAAATACAGGAACATTCCACACCCCAAATACACTGACATTCCACACCCCAAATACAGGAACATTCCACACCCCAAATACAGGAACATTCCCACACCCCAAATACAGGAACATTCCACACCCCAAATACAGGACATTCCACACCCCAAATACAGGAACATTCCACACCCCAAATACAGGAACATTCCACACCCCAAATACAGGAACATTCCACACCCCAAATACAGGAACATTCCACACCCCAAATACAGGAACCTTCCACACCCCAAATACAGGAACATTCCACACCCCAAATACAGGACATTCCACACCCCAAATACACTGACATTCCACACCCCAAATACAGGAACATTCCACACCCCAAATACAGGAACATTCACACCCAAACAGACATCCACACCCCAAATACAGAACATTCACACACCCCAAATACAGGAACATTCACACCCCAAATACACTGACATTCCACACCCCAAATACAGGAACATCACACCCCAAATACACTGACATTCCACACCCCAAATACAGGAACATTCCACACCCCAAATACAGGAACATTTCCACACCCCAAATACACTGACATTCCACACCCCAAATACACTGACATTCCACACCCCAAATACAGGAACATTCCACACCCCAAATACAGGAACAATCCACACCCCAAATACACTGACATTCCACACCCCAAATACAGGAACATTCCACACCCCAAATACAGGACATCCACACCCCAAATACAGGAACATTCCACACCCAAATACAGGAACATTCCACACCCAAATACAGGAAACATTCCACACCCCAAATACACTGACATTCCACACCCAAATACAGGAACATTCCACACCCCAAACACAGACATTCCACACCCAAATACAGGAACATTCCACACCCCAAATACAGGAACATTCCACACCCCAAATACAGGAACATTCCACACCCCAAATACAGGAACATTCCACACCCCAAATACACTGACATTCCACACCCCAAATACACTGACATTCCACACCCCAAATACAGGAACATTCCACACCCCAAATACACTGACATTCCACACCCCAAATACACTGACATTCCACACCCCAAATACAGGAACATTCCACACCCCAAATACAGGAACATTTCCACACCCCAAATACATGACATTCCACACCCAAATACAGGAACATTCCACACCCCAAATACACTGACATTCCACACCCCAAATACAGGAACATTCCACACCCCAAATACAGGAACATTCCACACCCCAAATACACTGACCTTCCACACCCCAAATACAGGAACATTCCACACCCCAAATACAGGACATTCCACACCCCAAATACACGGACATTCCACACCCCAAATACTGAACATTCCACACCCCAAATACAGGAACATTCCACACCCCCAAATACACGGACACTTCCACACCCCAAATACAGGTACATTCCACACCCCAAATACACTGACATTCCACACCCCAAATACATGAACATTCCACACCCCAAATACACTGGAACATTCCACACCCCAAATACACTGACATTCCACACCCCAAATACAGGAACATTCCACACCCCAAATACAGGAACATTCCACACCCCAAATACAGGAACATTCCACACCCCAAATACACTGACATTCCACACCCAAATACAGGAACATTCCACACCCCAAATACAGGAACATTCCACACCCCAAATACACTGACATTCCACACCCCAAATACAGGAACATTCCACACCCCAAATACAGGAACATTCCACACCCCAAATACAGGAACATTCCACACCCCAAATACAGGAACATTCCACACCCCAAATACAGGAACATTCCACACCCCAAATACAGGAACATTCCACACCCCAAATACACTGACATTCCACACCCCAAATACAGGAACATTCCACACCCCAAATACAGGAACATTCCACACCCCAAATACACTGACATTCCACACCCCAAATACAGGAACATTCCACACCCCAAATACACTGACATTCACACCCAAATACACAGGAACATTCCACACCCCAAATACAGGAACATTCCACACCCCAAATACAGGAACATTCCACACCCCAAATACAGGAACATTCCACACCCCAAATACAGGAACATTCCACACCCCAAATACACTGACATTCCACACCCCAAATACACTGACATTCCACACCCCAAATACAGGAACATTCCACACCCCAAATACAGGAACATTCCACACCCCAAATACAGGAACATTCCACACCCCAAATACACTGACATTCCACACCCCAAATACAGGAACATTCCACACCCCAAATACAGGAACATTCCACACCCCAAATACAGGAACATTCCACACCCCAAATACAGGAACATTCCACACCCCAAATACAGGAACATTCCACACCCCAAATACAGGAACATTCCACACCCCAAATACACGGAACATTCCACACCCCAAATACAGGAACATTCCACACCCAAATACACTGACATTCCACACCCCAAATACAGGAACATTCCACACCCCAAATACAGGAACATTCACACCCCAAATACAAGGAACATTCCACACCCCAAATACAGGAACATTCCACACCCCAAATACAGGAACATTCCACACCCCAAATACACTGACATTCCACACCCCAAATACAGGAACATTCCACACCCCAAATACAGGAACATTCCACACCCCAAATACAGGAACATTCCACACCCCAAATACAGGAACATTCCACACCCCAAATACACTGACATTCCACACCCCAAATACAGGAACATCCACACCCCAAATACAGAACATTCCACACCCCAAATACAGGAACATTCCACACCCCAAATACAGGAACATTCCACACCCCAAATACAGGAACATTCCACACCCCAAATACACTACATTCCACACCCCAAATACAGGAACATTCCACACCCCAAATACAGGAACATTCACACCCCAAATACAGGAACATTCACACCCCAAATCAGGAACATTCCACACCCCAAATACAGGACACCCATTCTCGACATTCCACACCCAAATACAGGAACATTCCACACCCAAATACAGGACAGTCCACACCCCAAATACAGGAACATTCCACACCCCAAATACAGGAACATTCCACACCCCAAATACACTGACATTCCACACCCAAATACAGGACATTCCACACCCCAAATACAGGAACATTCCACACCCCAAATACACTGACATTCCACACCCCCAAATACAGAACATTCCACACCCCAAATACACGGACATTCCACACCCCAAATACAGGAACATTCCACACCCCAAATACAGGAACATTCCACACCCCAAATACACTGACATTCCACACCCCAAATACACGACATTCCACACCCCAAATACAGGAACATTCCACACCCCAAATACACGGAACATTCCACACCCCAAATACAGGAACATTCCACACCCCAAATACACTGACATTCCACACCCAAATACAGGAACATTCCACACTCCAAATACAGAACATTCCACACCCCAAATACAGGAACATTCCACACCCCAAATACAGGAACATTCCACACCCCAAATACACTGACATTCCACACCCCAAATACAGGAACATTCCACACCCCAAATACAGGAACATTCCACACCCAAATACAGGAACATTCCACACCCCAAATCAGGAACATTCCACACCCCAAATACAGGAACATTCCACCCCCAAATACAGGAACATTCCACACCCCAAATACAGGAACATTCCACACCCCAAATACACTGACATTCCACACCCCAAATACAGGAACATTCCACACCCAATACAGAATCACACCCAAATACCACTGACATTCCACACCCCAAATACAGGAACATTCCACACCCCAAATACAGGAACTTTCCACACCCCAAATACACTGACATTCCACACCCCAAATACACTGACATTCCACACCCCAAATACAGGAACATTCCACACCCCAAATACAGGAACATTCCACACCCCAAATACCTGAACATTCCACACCCCAAATACCTGGACATTCCACACCCCAAATACAGAACATTCCACACCCCAAATACAGGAACATTCCACACCCCAAATACAGGAACATTCCACACCCCAATAAGGAACATTCCACACCCCAAATACAGGAACATTCCACACCCCAAATACAGGAACATTCCACACCCCAAATACAGGAACATTCACACCCAAATACAGGAACATTCCACACCCCAAATACACTGACATTCCACACCCCAAATACACTGACATTCCACACCCCAAATACAGGAACATTCCACACCCCAAATACACTGACATTCCACACCCCAAATACAGGAACATTCCACACCCCAAATACAGGAACATTCCACACCCCAAATACAGGAACATTCCACACCCCAAATACAGGAACATTCCACACCCCAAATACAGGAACATTCCACACCCCAAATACACTGACATTCCACACCCCAAATACAGGAACATTCCACACCCCAAATACACTGACATTCCACACCCCAAATACAGGAACATTCCACACCCCAAATACAGGAACATTCCACACCCCAAATACAGGAACATTCCACACCCCAAATACAGGAACATTCCACACCCCAAATACAGGAACATTCCACACCCCAAATACAGGAACATTCCACACCCCAAATACACTGACATTCCACACCCCAAATACACTGACATTCCACACCCCAAATACAGGAACATTCCACACCCCAAATACAGGAACATTCCACACCCCAAATACAGGAACATTCCACACCCCAAATACAGGAACATTCCACACCCCAAATACAGAACATTCCACACCCCAAATACAGTGAACATTCCACACCCCAAATACAGGAACATTCCACACCCCAAATACACTGACATTCCACACCCCAAATACACGGACATTCCACACCCCAAATACAGGAACATTCACACCCCAAATACAGGAACATTCCACACCCCAAATACACGGAACATTCCACACCCCAAATACAGGAACATTCCACACCCCAAATACACTGACATTCCACACCCCAAATACAGGAACATTCCAACCCAAATACAGGAACTTCCCCACCCCAAATACAGTGAACATTCCACACCCCAAATACAGGAACATTCCACACCCCAAATACAGGACATTCCACACCCCAAATACACTGACATTCCACACCCAAATACAGGAACATTCCACACCCCAAATACAGGAACATTCCACACCCCAAATACACTGACATTCCACACCCCAAATACACTGACATTCCACACCCCAATACAGGAACATTCCACACCCCAAATACAGGAACATTCCACACCCCAAATACAGGAACATTCCACACCCCAAATACAGGAACATTCACACCCCAAATACAGGCAACATTCCACACCCCAATAAGGAACATTCCACACCCCAAATACAGGAACATTTCACACCCCAAATACACTGACATTCCACACCCAAATACACTGACATTCCACACCCCAAATACAGGAACATTCCACACCCCAAATACACTGACATTCCACACCCCAAATACAGGAACAATTCACACCCCAAATACAGGAACATTCCACACCCCAAATACACTGACATTCCACACCCAAATACAGGAACATTCCCACCAAATACAGGAACATTCCACACCCCAAATACAGGAACATTTCCACACCCCAAATACACTGACATTCCACACCCCAAATACAGGAACATTCCACACCCCAAATACATGACATTCCACACCCCCAAATACAGGAACATTCCACACCCAAATACAGGAACATTCCACACCCCAAATACAGGACATTCCACACCCCAAATACAGGAACATTCCACACCCCAAATACAGGACATTCCACACCCCAAATACAGGAACATTCCACACCCACCCGACATTCCCACACCCCAAATACAGGAACATTCCACACCCCAAATACAGGAACATTCCACACCCCAAATACAGGAACATTCCACACCCCAAATACAGGAACATTCCACACCCCAAATACATGACATTCACACCCCAAATACAGGAACATTCCACACCCCAAATACAGGAACATTCCACACCCCAAATACAGGAACATTCCACACCCCAAATACACTGACATTCCACACCCCAAATACAGGAACATTCCACACCCCAAATACAGGAACATTCCACACCCCAAATACAGGAACATTCCACACCCCAAATACAGGAACATTCCACACCCCCAAATACACTGACATTCCACACCCCAATACAGGAACATTCCACACCCCAAATACAGGAACATTCCACACCCCAAATACAGGAACATTCCACACCCCAAATACACTGACATTTCACACCCCAAATACACTGACATTCCACACCCCAAATACAGGAACATTCCACACCCCAAATACAGGAACATTCCACCCCCCAAATACAGGAACATTCCACACCCAAATACAGGAACATTCCACACCCCAAATACAGGAACATTCCACACCCCAAATACAGGAACATTCCACACCCCAAATACAGGAACATTCCACACCCCAAATACACTGACATTCCACACCCCAAATACAGGAACATTCCACACCCCAAATACAGGAACATTCCACACCCAAATACAGGAACATTCCACACCCCAAATACAGGAACATTCCACACCCCAAATACAGGAACATTCCACACCCCAAATACACGGACATTCCACACCCCAAATACAGGAACATTCCACACCCCAAATACAGGAACATTCCACACCCCAAATACAGGAACATTCCACACCCCAAATACAGGAACATTCCACACCCCAAATACACTGACATTCCACACCCCAAATACAGGAACATTCCACACCCCAAATACAGGAACATTCCACACCCCAAATACACTGACATTCCACACCCCAAATACAGGATATTCCACATCCCAAATACAGGAACATTCCACACCCCAAATACAGGAACATTCCACACCCCAAATACAGGAACATTCCACACCCCAAATACAGGAACATTCCACACCCCAAATACATGACATTCCACACCCCAAATACAGGAACATTCCACACCCCAAATACAGGAACATTCCACACCCCAGATACAGGAACATTCCACACCCCAAATACAGGAACATTCCACACCCCAAATACACTGACATTCCACACCCCAAATACACTGACATTCCACACCCCAAATACACGGAACATTCCACACCCCAAATACACTGACATTCCACACCCCAAATACACGGACATTCCACACCCCAAATACAGGCAACATCCACACCCCAAATACAGGAACATTCCACACCCCAAATACAGGAACATTCCACACTCCCAAATACACTGACATTCCACACCCCAAATACAGGAACATTCCACACCCCAAATACAGGAACATTCCACACCCAAATAACAGAACATTCCACACCCCAAATACAGGAACATTCCACACCCCAAATACAGGAACATTCCACACCCCAAATACAGGGAACATTCCACACCCCAAATACAGGAACATTCCACACCCCAAATACAGGAACATTCACACCCCAAATACACTGACATTCCACACCCCAAATACAGGAACATTCCTACACCCCAAATACAGGAACATTCCACACCCCAAATACAGGAACATTCCACACCCCAAATACAGGAACATTCCACACCCCAAATACAGGAACATTCCACACCCCAAATACAGGAACATTCCACACCCCAAAATACACTGACATTCCACACCACCAAATACAGGAACATTCCACACCCCAAATACAGGAACATTCCACACCCCAAATACAGGAACATTCCACACCCCAAATACAGGAACATTCCACACCCCAAATACAGGAACATTCCACACCCCAAATACAGGAACATTCCACACCCCAAATACACTGACATTCCACACCCCAAATACAGGAACATTCCACACCCCAAATACAGGAACATTCCACACCCCAAATACAGGAACATTCCACACCCCAAATACAGGAACATTCCACACCCCAAATACAGGAACATTCCACACCCCAAATACACTGACATTCCACACCCCAAATACAGGAACATTCCACACCCCAAATACAGGAACATTCCACACCCCAAATACAGGAACATTCCACACCCCAAATACAGGAACATTCCACACCCCAAATACACTGACATTCCACACCCCAAATACACTGACATTCCACACCCCAAATACAGGAACATTCCACACCCCAAATACACTGACATTCCACACCCCAAATACAGGAACATTCCACACCCCAAATACAGGAACATTCCACACCCCAAATACAGGAACATTCCACACCCCAAATACACTGACATTCCACACCCCAAATACAGGACATTCCACACCCCAAATACAGGAACATTCCACACCCCAAATACAGGAACATTCCACACCCCAAATACAGGAACATTCCACACCCCAAATACAGGAACATTCCACACCCCAAATACAGGAACATTCCACACCCCAAATACAGGAACATTCCACACCCCAAATACAAACATTCCACACCCCAAATACAGGAACATTCCACACCCCAAATACACTGACATTCCACACCCCAAATACAGGAACATTCCACACCCCAAATACACTGACATTCCACACCCCAAATACAGGACATTCCACACCCCAAATACAGGAACATTCCACACCCCAAATACAGGACATTCCACACCCCAAATACACTGACATTCCACACCCCAAATACATGAACATTCCACACCCCAAATACAGGACATTCCACACCCCAAATACAGGAACATTCCACACCCCAAATACACTGACATCCACACCCCAAATACACTGACATTCCACACCCCAAATACAGGAACATTCCACACCCCAAATACAGGAACATTCCACACCCCAAATACAGGAACATTCCACACCCCAAATACAGGAACATTCCACACCCCAAATACACTGACATTCAACACCCCAAATACAGGAACATTCCACACCCCAAATACAGGACATTCCACAACCCCCAAATACAGGAACATTCCCACACCCCAAATACACTGACATTCCACACCCCAAATACAGGAACATTCCACACCCCCAAATACACGGACATTCCACACCCCAAATACACTGACATTCCACACCCCAAATACAGGAACATTCCACACCCCAAATACAGGAACATTCCACACCCAAATACAGGAACATTCCACACCCCAAATACAGGAACATTCCACACCCCAAATACACTGACATCCACACCCCAAATACACTGACATTCCACACCCAAATACAGGAACATTCCACACCCCAAATACAGCTGACATTCCACACCCCAAATACAGGAACAATTCCCACACCCCAAATACTGGAACATTCCACACCCCAAATACAGGAACATTCCACACCCCAAATACAGCTGACATTCCACACCTCCAATACAGGAACATTCCACACCCCAAATACACTGACATTCCACACCCCAAATACATGAACATTCCACACCCCAAATACACTGACATTCCACACCCCAAATACAGGAACATTCCACACCCCAAAATACAGAACATTCCACACCCCAAATACAGGAACATTCCACACCCCAAATACAGGAACATTCCACACCCCAAATACAGGAACATTCCACACCCCAAATACAGGACATTCCACACCCCAAATACAGGAACATTCCACACCCCAAATACAGGACATTCCACACCCCAAATACAGGAACATTCCAACACCCCAAATACAGGAACATTCCACACCCCAAATACACTGACATTCCACACCCCAAATACAGGAACATTCCACACCCCAAATACAGGAACATTCCACACCCCAAATACACTGACATTCCACACCCCAAATACAGGAACATTCCACACCCCAAATACAGGAACATTCCACACCCCAAATACACTGACATTCCACACCCCAAATACAGGACATTCCACACCCCAAATACACTGAACATTCCACACCCCAAATACAGGAACATTCCACACCCCAAATACAGGAACATTCCACACCCCAAATACAGGAACATTCCACACCCCAAATACAGGAACATTCCACACCCCAAATACACTGACATTCCACACCCCAAATACAGGAACATTCCACACCCCAAATACACTGACATTCCACACCCCAAATACAGGAACATTCCACACCCCAAATACAGGAACATTCCACACCCCAAATACAGGAACATTCCACACCCCAAATACAGGAACATTCCACACCCCAAATACAGGAACATTCCACACCCCAAATACAGAACATTCCACACCCCAAATACACGGAACATTCCACACCCCAAATACAGGACATTCCACACCCCAAATATAGGAACATTCCACACCCCAATACAGGAACATTCCACACCCCAAATACACTGACATTCCACACCCCAAATACAGGAACATTCCACACCCCAAATACAGGAACATTCCACACCCCAAATACAGGAACATTCCACACCCCAAATACAGGAACATTCCACACCCCAAATACAGGAACATTCCACACCCCAAATACACTGACATTCCACACCCCAAATACAGGAACATTCCACACCCCAAATACAGGAACATTCCACACCCCAAATACAGGACATTCCACACCCCAAATACACTGACATTCCACACCCCAAATACAGGAACATTCCACACCCCAAATACAGGAACATTCCACACCCCAAATACAGGAACATTCCACACCCCAAATACAGGAACATTCCACACCCCAAATACACTGACATTCCACACCCCAAATACACTGACATTCCACACCCCAAATACAGGAACATTCCACACCCCAAATACAGGAACATCCACACCCCTAAATACACTGACATTCCACACCCCAAATACACTGACATTCCACACCCCAAATACACGGAACATTCCACACCCCAAATACAGGAACATTCCACACCCCAAATACACGGACATTCCACACCCCAATACAGGAACATTCCACACCCCAAATACAGGAACATTCCACACCCCAAATACACGGCGACATTCCACACCCCAAATACAGGAACTTCCACACCCAAATACAGGACATTCCACACCCAAATACACGAACATTCCACACCCCAAATACACTGACATTCACACCCCAAATACAGGAACATTCCACACCCCAAATACACTGACATTCCACACCCCAAATACAGGAACATTCCACACCCCAAATACACTGACAATTCCACACCCCAAATACACGGACATTCCACACCCCAAATACAAGGAACATTCCACACCCAAATACAGGACATTCCACATCCCAAATACAGAACATTCCACACCCCAAATACAGGAACATTCCACACCCCAAATACAGGAACATTCCACACCCCAAATACACTGACATTCCACACCCCAAATACAGGACATTCCACACCCCAAATACACTGACATTCCACACCCCAAATACAGGACATTCCACACCCCAAATACAGGAACATTCCACACCCCAAATACAGGAACATTCCACACCCCAAATACAGGAACATTCCACACCCCAAATACAGGAACATTCCACACCCCAAATACAGGAACATTCCACACCCCAAATACAGGAACATTCCACACCCCAAATACAGGAACATTCCACACCCCAAATACACTGACATTCCACACCCCAAATACAGGAACATTCCACACCCCAAATACAGGAACATTCCACACCCCAAATACAGGAACATTCCACACCCCAAATACAGGAACATTCCACACCCCAAATACAGGAACATTCCACACCCCAAATACAGGAACATTCCACACCCCAAATACAGGAACATTCCACACCCCAAATACAGGAACATTCCACACCCCAAATACAGGAACATTCCACACCCCAAATACACTGACATTCCACACCCCAAATACAGGAACATTCCACACCCCAAATACAGGAACATTCCACACCCCAAATACAGGAACATTCCACACCCCAAATACACTGACATTCCACACCCCAAATACAGGAACATTCCACACCCCAAATACAGGAACATTCCACACCCCAAATACAGGAACATTCCACACCCCAAATACACTGACATTCCACACCCCAAATACAGGAACATTCCACACCCCAAATACAGGAACATTCCACACCCCAAATACACTGACATTCCACACCCCAAATACAGGAACATTCCACACCCCAAATACAGGAACATTCCACACCCCAAATACACTGACATTCCACACCCCAAATACAGGAACATTCCACACCCCAAATACAGGAACATTCCACACCCCAAATACAGGAACATTCCACACCCCAAATACAGGAACATTCCACACCCCAAATACAGGAACATTCCACACCCCAAATACAGGAACATTCCACACCCCAAATACAGGAACATTCCACACCCCAAATACACTGACATTCCACACCCCAAATACAGGAACATTCCACACCCCAAATACAGGAACATTCCACACCCCAAATACAGGAACATTCCACACCCCAAATACAGGAACATTCCACACCCCAAATACACTGACATTCCACACCCCAAATACAGGAACATTCCACACCCCAAATACACTGACATTCCACACCCCAAATACAGGAACATTCCACACCCCAAATACAGGAACATTCCACACCCCAAATACAGGAACATTCCACACCCCAAATACAGGACATTCCACACCCCAAATACACTGACATTCCACACCCCAAATACACTGACATTCCACACCCCAAATACAGGAACATTCCACACCCCAAATACAGGAACATTCCACACCCCAAATACAGGAACATTCCACACCCCAAATACAGGAACATTCCACACCCCAAATACAGGAACATTCCACACCCCAAATACAGGACATTCCACACCCCAAATACAGGAACATTCCACACCCCAAATACAGGAACATTCCACACCCCAAATACAGAACATTCCACCCCCAAATACAGGAACATTCCACACCCCAAATACACTGACATTGCCACTCCACCCCAAATACAAGGAACATTCCACACCCCAAATACAGGAACATTCCACACCCCAAATACAGGGAACATTCCACACCCCAAATACACAGGAACATTCCACACCCCATAATACAGGGACATTCACACCCCAAATACAGGACATTCCACACCCCAAAAACAGGAACTTCCACACCCCAAATACAGGAACATTCCACACCCCAAATACCTGGACATTCACACCCCCAAATACACTGACATTCCACACACCCTAAATACATAGACATTCCACACCCCAAATACAGGACATTCCACACCCCAATTACAGGGAACATTTCACACCCCAATACCTGACATTCCACACCCCAAATACTCGGAACATTCCACCCCCAAATACACGGACATTTCCCACACCCAAATACAGGAACATTCCACACCCCCAAATACAGGAACATTCCACACCCCAAATACACTGACATTCCACACCCCAAATACACGGAACATTCCACACCCCAAATACAGGAACATTCCACACCCCAAATACACTGACATTCCACACCCCAAATACAGGAACATTCCACACCCCAAATACACGGACATTCCACACCACCAAATACAGGAACATTCCACACCCCAAATACACTGACATTCCACACCCCAAATACAGGAACATTCCACACCCAAATACAGGAACATTCACACCCCAAATACAGGAACATTCCACACCCCAAATACAGGAACATTCCACACCCCAAATACAGGAACATTCCACACCCCAAATACAGGAACATTCCACACCCCAAATACAGGAACATTCACACCCCAAATACAGGAACATTCCACACCCCCAAATACAGGAACATTCCACACCCCAAATACAGGAACATTCCACTCCCCAAATACAGGAACATTCCACACCCCAAATACAGGAACATTCCCACACCCCCAAATACAGGAACATTCCACACCCAAAATACAGGAACATTCCACACCCCAAATACAGGAACATTCCACACCCCAAATACAGGAACATTCCACACCCCAAATACACTGACATTCCACACCCCAAATACACTGACATTCCACACCCCAAATACAGGAACATTCCACACCCCAAATACAGGAACATTCCACACCCCAAATACAGGAACATTCCACACCCCAAATACAGGAACATTCCACACCCCAAATACAGGAACATTCCACACCCCAAATACACTGACATTCCACACCCCAAATACAGGAACATTCCACACCCCAAATACAGGAACATTCCACACCCCAAATACACTGACATTCCACACCCCAAATACAGGAACATTCCACACCCCAAATACAGGAACATTCCACACCCCAAATACAGGAACATTCCACACCCCAAATACACTGACATTCCACACCCCAAATACAGGAACATTCCACACCCCAAATACACTGACATTCCACACCCCAAATACAGGAACATTCCACACCCCAAATACAGGAACATTCCACACCCCAAATACAGGAACATTCCACACCCCAAATACACTGACATTCCACACCCCAAATACAGGAACATTCCACACCCCAAATACAGGAACATTCCACACCCCAAATACACTGACATTCCACACCCCAAATACAGGAACATTCCACACCCCAAATACAGGAACATTCCACACCCCAAATACAGGAACATTCCACACCCCAAATACACTGACATTCCACACCCCAAATACAGGAACATTCCACACCCCAAATACAGGAACATTCCACACCCCAAATACAGGAACATTCCACACCCCAAATACACTGACATTCCACACCCCAAATACAGGAACATTCCACACCCCAAATACAGGAACATTCCACACCCCAAATACAGGAACATTCCACACCCCAAATACAGGAACATTCCACACCCCAAATACAGGAACATTCCACACCCCAAATACAGGAACATTCCACACCCCAAATACAGGAACATTCCACACCCCAAATACAGGAACATTCCACACCCCAAATACACTGACATTCCCACCCCAAATACAGGAACATTCCACACCCCAAATACACTGACATTCCACACCCCAAATACAGGAACATTCCACACCCCAAATACACGTACATTCCACACCCCAAATACAGGAACATTCCACACCCCAAATACAGGAACATTCCACACCCCAAATACAGGAACATTCCACACCCCAAATACCACGACTTGCCCACCCCAATACATGACATTCCACACCCAAAATACACGGACATTCCACACCCCAAATAACCAGGCACATTCCACACCCCAAATACACTGACCATTCCACACCCCAAATACAGGAACATTCACACCCCAAATACACGGACATTCACACCCCAAATACATGACATTAACACCCAATACAGGAACATCCACACCCCAAATAACATGACATTCACACCCCAAATTCAGGAACATTCCACACCCCAAGATACACGGACATTCCACACCCACAAAATATAGGAACGTTCCCACCCCAATACAGTAACATTCCACACCCCAAATACAGGAACATTCCACACCCCAAATACAGGAACATTCCACACCCCAAATACAGGAACATTCCACACCCCAAATACAGGAACATTCCACACCCCAAATACAGGAACATTCCACACCCCAAATACAGGAACATTCCACACCCCAAATACAGGAACATTCCACACCCCAAATACAGGAACATTCCACACCCCAAATACAGGAACATTCCACACCCCAAATACAGGAACATTCCACACCCCAAATACAGGAACATTCCACACCCCAAATACAGGAACATTCCACACCCCAAATACAGGAACATTCCACACCCCAAATACACTGACATTCCACACCCCAAATACAGGAACATTCCACACCCCAAATACAGGAACATTCCACACCCCAAATACAGGAACATTCCACACCCCAAATACAGGAACATTCCACACCCCAAATACAGGAACATTCCACACCCCAAATACAGGAACATTCCACACCCCAAATACAGGAACATTCCACACCCAAATACAGGAACATTCCACACCCCAAATACAGGAACATTCCACACCCCAAATACAGGAACATTCCACACCCCAAATACAGACATTCCACACCCAAATACCCTGGACATTCCACACCCCAAATACAGACATTCCAACACCCCAAATACAGGAACATTCCACACCCCAAAATACACTGACATTCCACACCCCAAATACAGGAACATTCCACACCCCCAAATACACTGACATTCCACACCCCAAATACACTGACATTCCACACCCCAAATACAGAACATTCACCACCCCAAATACACGGACATACCGACACCCAAAATACAGGAACATTCCACACCCCAAATACAGGAACATTCCACACCCCAAATACACTGACAATCCACACCCCAAATACAGGAACATTCCACACCCCAAATACAGACATTCCACACCCAAATACAGGAACATTCCACACCCCAAATACAGGAACATTCCACACCCCAAATACACTGACATTCCACACCCCAAATACAGGAACATTCCACACCCCAAATACAGGAACATTCCACACCCCAAATACAGGAACATTCCACACCCCAAATACAGGAACATTCCACACCCCAAATACAGGAACATTCCACACCCCAAATACAGGAACATTCCACACCCCAAATACAGGAACATTCCACACCCCAAATACAGGAACATTCCACACCCCAAATACAGGAACATTCCACACCCCAAATACAGGAACATTCCACACCCCAAATACAGGAACATTCCACACCCCAAATACAGGACATTCCACACCCCAAATACAGGACATTCCACACCCCAAATACAGGACATTCCACACCCCAAATACAGGAACATTCCACACCCCAAATACAGGAACATTCCACACCCCAAATACACTAACATTCCACACCCCAAATACAGGAACATTCCACACCCCAAATACAGGAACATTCCACACCCCAAATACAGGAACATTCCACACCCCAAATACAGTGACATTCCACACCCCAAATACAGGAACATTCCACACCCCAAATACAGGAACATTCCACACCCCAAATACAGGAACATTCCACACCCCAAATACAGGAACATTCCACACCCCAAATACAGGAACATTCCACACCCCAAATACAGGAACATTCCACACCCCAAATACACTGACATTCCACACCCCAAATACAGGAACATTCCACACCCCAAATACAGGAACATTCCACACCCCAAATACAGGAACATTCCACACCCCAAATACAGGAACATTCCACACCCCAAATACAGGAACATTCCACACCCCAAATACAGGAACATTCCACACCCCAAATACAGGAACATTCCACACCCCAAATACAGGAACATTCCACACCCCAAATACAGGAACATTCCACACCCCAAATACAGGAACATTCCACACCCCAAATACAGGAACATTCCACACCCCAAATACAGGAACATTCCACACCCCAAATACAGGAACATTCCACACCCCAAATACAGGAACATTCCACACCCCAAATACAGGAACATTCCACACCCCAAATACAGGAACATTCCACACCCCAAATACACTGACATTCCACACCCCAAATACAGGATATTCCACACCCCAAATACAGGAACATTCCACACCCCAAATACAGGAACATTCCACACCCCAAATACAGGAACATTCCACACCCCAAATACAGGAACATTCCACACCCCAAATACAGGAACATTCCACACCCCAAATACAGGAACATTCCACACCCCAAATACAGGAACATTCCACACCCCAAATACAGGACATTCCACACCCCAAATACAGGAACATTCCACACCCCAAATACACTGACATTCCACACCCCAAATACAGGAACATTCCACACCCCAAATACAGGAACATTCCACACCCCAAATACAGGAACATTCCACACCCCAAATACAGGAACATTCCACACCCCAAATACAGGAACATTCCACACCCCAAATACAGGAACATTCCACACCCCAAATACACTGACATTCCACACCCCAAATACACTGACATTCCACACCCCAAATACAGGAACATTCCACACCCCAAATACAGGAACATTCCACACCCCAAATACAGGAACATTCCACACCCCAAATACAGGAACATTCCACACCCCAAATACAGGAACATTCCACACCCCAAATACAGGAACATTCCACACCCCAAATACAGGAACATTCCACACCCCAAATACACTGACATTCCACACCCCAAATACAGGAACATTCCACACCCCAAATACAGGAACATTCCACACCCCAAATACAGGAACATTCCACACCCCAAATACAGGAACATTCCACACCCCAAATACAGGAACATTCCACACCCCAAATACAGGACATTCCACACCCCAAATACAGGAACATTCCACACCCCAAATACACTGACATTCCACACCCCAAATACAGGAACATTCCACACCCCAAATACAGGAACATTCCACACCCCAAATACACTGACATTCCACACCCCAAAATACAGGAACATTCCACACCCCAAATACAGGAACATTCCACACCCCAAATACACTGGACATTCCACACCCCAAATACAGGAACTTTCCACACCCCAAATACAGGAACATTCCACACCCAAATACAGGAACATTCCACACCCCAAATACAGGTGACATTCCACCACCCAAATTCACTGACATTCCACACCCCAAATACAGGAACATTCCACACCCCAAATACAGGAACATTCCACACCCCAAATACACTGACATTCCACACCCAAATACAGGAACATTCACACCCCAATACACGGACATTCCACACCCCAAATACAGGAACATTCCCACACCCCCCATTACACGGAACATTCCACACCCCAAATACACTGACATTCCACACCCCAATACACGGAACATTCCACACCCCCAATACACTGACATTTCACACCCCAAATACAGGAACATTCCACACCCCAAATACACTGACATTCCACACCCCAAACTACACGGAACATTTCCACACCCCAAATACAGGAACATTCCACACCCCAAATACAGGAACATTCCACACCCCAAATACACTGACATTCCACACCCCAAATACAGGAACATTCCACACCCCAAATACAGGAACATTCCACACCCCAAATACACTGACATTCCACACCCCAAATACAGGAACATTCCACACCCCAAATACAGGAACATTCCACACCCCAAGTACAGGACATTCCACACCCCAAATACACTGACATTCCACACCCCAAATACAGGAACATTCCACACCCCAAATACAGGAACATTCCACACCCCAAATACAGGAACATTCCACACCCCAAATACAGGAACATTCCACACCCCAAATACAGGAACATTCCACACCCCAAATACAGGAACATTCCACACCCCAAATACAGGAACATTCCACACCCCAAATACAGGAACATTCCACACCCCAAATACACTGACATTCCACACCCCAAATACACTGACATTCCACACCCCAAATACAGGAACATTCCCACACCCCAAATACAGGAACATTCCACACCCCCAAATACACTGACATTCCCACACCCCAAATACAGGAAACATTCCACACCCCAAATACAGGAACATTCCACATCCCCTAAATACAGGGAACAGTTCCACACCCCAAATACAGGAACATTCCACACCCCAATAAGGAACATTCCACACCCCAAATACACGGAACATCCACACCCCAAATACAGGAACATTCCACAAACCCCAAATACACGGAACATTCCACACCCCAAATACAGGGAACATTCCACACCCCCAAATAAAGGAACATTCCACACCCCAAATACAGGAAACATTCCACACCCAAATACAGGAACATTTCCACACCCCAAATAAGGAACATTCACACCCCCCCAAATACAGGAACATTCCACACATACACCCAAATACACGGAACATTCCACACACCCAAATACAGGAACATTCCCCACACCCCAAATACATGGAACATTCCACACCCCAAATTACACGGACATTCCACACCCCAAATATCACGGGACATTCCACACCCCAAATACTGAACATTCCACACCCCAAATACAGGAACATTCCACACCCCAAATACAGGAACATTCCACACCCCAAATACAGGAACATTCCACACCCCAAATACAGGAACATTCCACACCCCAAATACAGGAACATTCCACACCCCAAATACAGGAACATTCCACACCCCAAATACACTGACATTCCACACCCCAAATACAGGAACATTCCACACCCCAAATACAGGAACATTCCACACCCCAAATACAGGAACATTCCACACCCCAAATACAGGAACATTCCACACCCCAAATACAGGAACATTCCACACCCCAAATACAGGAACATTCCACACCCCAAATACAGGAACATTCCACACCCCAAATACAGGAACATTCCACACCCCAAATACAGGAACATTCCACACCCCAAATACAGGAACATTCCACACCCCAAATACAGGAACATTCCACACCCCAAATACAGGAACATTCCACACCCCAAATACAGGAACATTCCACACCCCAAATACAGGAACATTCCACACCCCAAATACAGGAACATTCCACACCCCAAATACAGGAACATTCCACACCCCAAATACAGGAACATTCCACACCCCAAATACAGGAACATTCCACACCCCAAATACAGGAACATTCCACACCCCAAATACACTGACATTCCACACCCCAAATACAGGAACATTCCACACCCCAAATACAGGAACATTCCACACCCCAAATACAGGAACATTCCACACCCCAAATACACTGACATTCCACACCCCAAATACAGGAACATTCCACACCCCAAATACAGGAACATTCCACACCCCAAATACACTGACATTCCACACCCCAAATACAGGAACATTCCACACCCCAAATACAGGAACATTCCACACCCCAAATACACTGACATTCCACACCCCAAATACAGGAACATTCCACACCCCAAATACAGGAACATTCCACACCCCAAATACACTGACATTCCACACCCCAAATACAGGAACATTCCACACCCCAAATACAGGAACATTCCACACCCCAAATACAGGAACATTCCACACCCCAAATACAGGAACATTCCACACCCCAAATACAGGAACATTCCACACCCCAAATACAGGAACATTCCACACCCCAAATACAGGAACATTCCACACCCCAAATACACTGACATTCCACACCCCAAATACAGGAACATTCCACACCCCAAATACAGGAACATTCCACACCCCAAATACAGGAACATTCCACACCCCAAATACAGGAACATTCCACACCCCAAATACAGGAACATTCCACACCCCAAATACAGGAACATTCCACACCCCAAATACAGGAACATTCCACACCCCAAATACAGGAACATTCCACACCCCAAATACAGGAACATTCCACACCCCAAATACAGGAACATTCCACACCCCAAATACAGGAACATTCCACACCCCAAATACACTGACATTCCACACCCCAAATACAGGAACATTCCACACCCCAAATACAGGAACATTCCACACCCCAAATACAGGAACATTCCACACCCCAAATACAGGAACATTCCACACCCCAAATACAGGAACATTCCACACCCCAAATACAGGACATTCCACACCCCAAATACAGGAACATTCCACACCCCAAATACAGGAACATTCCACACCCCAAATACACTGACATTCCACACCCCAAATACAGGAACATTCCACACCCCAAATACACTGACATTCCACACCCCAAATACAGGAACATTCCACACCCCAAATACAGGAACATTCCACACCCCAAATACACTGACATTCCACACCCCAAATACAGGAACATTCCACACCCCAAATACAGGAACATTCCACACCCCAAATACAGTGACATTCCACACCCCAAATACAGGAACATTCCACACCCCAAATACAGGAACATTCCACACCCCAAATACACTGACATTCCACACCCCAAATACAGGAACATTCCACACCCCAAATACAGGAACATTCCACACCCCAAATACAGGAACATTCCACACCCCAAATACAGGAACATTCCACACCCCAAATACAGGAACATTCCACACCCCAAATACAGGAACATTCCACACCCCAAATACAGGAACATTCCACACCCCAAATACACTGACATTCCACACCCCAAATACAGGAACATTCCACACCCCAAATACAGGAACATTCCACACCCCAAATACAGGAACATTCCACACCCCAAATACAGGAACATTCCACACCCCAAATACAGGAACATTCCACACCCCAAATACAGGAACATTCCACACCCCAAATACAGGAACATTCCACACCCCAAATACAGGAACATTCCACACCCCAAATACAGGAACATTCCACACCCCAAATACAGGAACATTCCACACCCCAAATACACTGACATTCCACACCCCAAATACAGGAACATTCCACACCCCAAATACAGGAACATTCCACACCCCAAATACAGGAACATTCCACACCCCAAATACAGGAACATTCCACACCCCAAATACAGGAACATTCCACACCCCAAATACAGGAACATTCCACACCCCAAATACAGGAACATTCCACACCCCAAATACAGGAACATTCCACACCCCAAATACAGGAACATTCCACACCCCAAATACAGGAACATTCCACACCCCAAATACACTGACATTCCACACCCCAAATACAGGAACATTCCACACCCCAAATACAGGAACATTCCACACCCCAAATACAGGAACATTCCACACCCCAAATACAGGAACATTCCACACCCCAAATACAGGAACATTCCACACCCCAAATACACTGACATTCCACACCCCAAATACAGGAACATTCCACACCCCAAATACACTGACATTCCACACCCCAAATACAGGAACATTCCACACCCCAAATACACTGACATTCCACACCCCAAATACAGGACATTCCACACCCCAAATACACTGACATTCCACACCCCAAATACAGGACATTCCACACCCCAAATACAGGAACATTCCACACCCCAAATACACTGACATTCCACACCCCAAATACAGGAACATTCCACACCCAAATACAGAACATTCCACACCCCAAATACAGGAACATTCCACACCCCAAATACAGGAACATTCCACACCCCAAATACAGGAACATTCCACACTCCAAATACACTGACATTCCACACCCCAAATACAGGAACATTCCACACCCCAAATACAGGAACATTCCACACCCCAAATACAGGAACATTCCACCCCCAAATACACTGACATTCCACACCCAAATACAGGAACATTCCACACCCCAAATACAGGAACATTCCACACCCAAAATACAGGAACATTCCACACCCCAAATACAGGAACATTCCACACCCCAAATACAGGAACATTCCACACCCCAAATACACTGACATTCCACACCCAAATACAGGAACATTCCACACCCCAAATACAGGAACATTCCACACCCAAATACAGGTGAACATTCCACACCCCAAATACAGGAACATTCCACACCCCAAATACAGGAACATTCCACACCCCAAATACACTGACATTCCACACCCCAAATACACTGACATTCCACACCCCAAATACACTGACATTCCACACCCCAAATACACTGACATTCCACACCCCAAATACAGGAACATTCCACACCCCAAATACACTGACATTCCACACCCCAAATACAGGAACATTCCACACCCCAAATACAGGAACATTCCACACCCCAAATACACTGACATTCCACACCCCAAATAGGACAGAACATTCCACACCCCAAATACAGGAACATTCCACACCCCAAATACAGGAACATTCCACACCCCAAATACAGAACATTCCACACCCCAAATACAGGAACATTCCACACCCCCAATACAGGAACATTCCACACCCCAAATACAGGAACATTCCACATCCCAATACAGGAACATTCCACACCCCAAATACAGGAACATTCCACACCCCAAATACAGGAACATTCCACACCCCAAATACAGGACATTCCACACCCCAAATACACTGACATTCCACACCCCAAATACAGGAACATTCCACACCCCAAATACACTGACATTCCACACCCCAAATACAGGAACATTCCACACCCCAAATACACTGACATTCCACACCCCAAATACAGGAACATTCCACACCCCAAATACAGGAACATTCCACACCCCAAATACAGGAACATTCCACACCCCAAATACAGGAACATTCCACACCCCAAATACAGGAACATTCCACACCCCAAATACAGGAACATTCCACACCCCAAATACACTGACAT
>CM059447.1:43766176-43789253 GCA_030390025.1 Squalus acanthias | reverse complement strand
CCTTCCCCTCCCCTCCACTCCCCTCCCTTCCCCTCACCTCCACTCCCCTCTCCTCCCCTCCCCTCCTCCCCTCCCATCCCCTCCCCTCCCATCCCCTCCCCTCACCTCCCCTCCCTTCCCCTCACCTCCACTCCCCTCCCCTCACCTCCACTCCCCTCTCCTCCCCTTCCCTCACCTCCCCTCCAACCCACAGACACCACATGCAGCGAGCGAGGTGGTAGAGTGCGGCAGTGTATGGGTACATCAAAGAGTGGTGGCACAGAGCGCACGTGTCACATGCACCCTCCACCCCACACCAAACAATAAACTTTGAATGTAGTCTGTACCCTCAGGGAGACCTCCAGCACCCCTGCCCGGGCAGCGAGGGCCACTCCTTTATGAATGCGTGCGCACGGACAGAAAATCGTGGGAAGCGCATCTGCGATTTCCCGTCGTAAGGTCCCGGCTGGGAGCACACACTCACAAAGTCAGGCCCGCTAGCTCAGCTGCAGGATCGTGCAGAGAGACCCGAAGAAGGCAGGTGATAACATCTGAGCATACAGCTGCGTGCAGGAGGAATCCTGACTTTTACTCCAAACAACAGTCAGTAAGAAAGAAAGACTTGTGTTTATACAGCACCTTTCACATCATAAGGACGTCCCAAAGCGCTTTACAGCCAATTAAGTAATTTTGAAGTGTCATCACTGTTGTAATGTAGGAAGCACAGCAGCCAATTTGCGCATAGCAAGATCCCACAAACAGCAATTAGATAATGACCAGATAATCTGTTTTAGTGATGTTGGTTGAGGGATAAATTGAGGTGTACAAAATTATGAGGGGCATAGATAGGGTAGATAGAAAGGAACTTTCCCCCTTAGTAGAGGGGCCAATAACCAGGGGGCATAGTTTCAAGGTAAGGGGCAGGAGGTTTAGAGGGGATTTGAGGAAAAACTTCTTCACCCAGAGGGTGGTTGGAATCTGGAACCCACTGCCTGAGAGGGTGGTAGAGGCAGGAACCCTCACAACATTCAAGAAGCATTTAGATGAGCACTTGAAACGCCATAGCAGACAAGGCTACGGACCAAGTGCTGGAAAATGGGATTAGAATAGACAGGGCTTGATGGCTGGCACGGACACAATGGGCCAAAGGGCCGCTTTCTGTGCTGTATAACTCTATGACTAAATATTGTCCAGGTCACCGGGGAGAACTCCCCCTGCTCTTCTTCAAATAGTGACATGGGATCTTTAACATCCACCTGAGAGAGCAGACGGGGCCTCGGTTTAACTTCTCATCCAAAAGACGCCATCTCTGACACTGCAGCACTCCCTCAGTACTGCACTGGGAGTGTCAGCCTGGATTCTGTGCTCAAGGCTCTGGAGTGGGACTTGAACCCACGACCGTCTGACCCAGAGGCGAGGGTGATACCACTTCAGTGGAGAATGCACATCTTCTGATAAATCCATCTTGGGCTCATGGCCTGGGATTTCCTTGGAGCTGCTTCCGCTCCGCTGCTGTAACTCCACCGTAACATCATCGGAAGTGTGGCTTTCCATTTTTGCCACGCATCCATTGAAGTTACAATGATGGCTCGGGAGCAGCTCAGAGGAAATTCCAAGCCAATAATTCATTTCCTTTTTAGCTTTTATCAATGGAGATGCTTCCTTTTCTCCTGAGTCATCCATGTGAGTAAATACAAATGTGTTCTGCTCTTCAAGAAATACTGCTCTGAATGAATCAGCTCTGAACATGGACATTTGATGAGGCACCATATAAGAGACTTGTTGCACGAATTAAGGCACTTGATATTACAGGGAATATAGCTGCATAGACAGAGAGATGGCTAGGGGACAGAGAGCACAGAGTAGGGATAGGGGAGACCATGGAGGGATTTGAAAACAAGGATGAGAATTTTAAAATCGAGGCGTTGCTTGACCGGGAGCCAGTGTAGGTCATCGAGCACAGGGGCGATGGGTGAGCGGGACTTGGTGCAAGTTTTCAAACCCTCCATGGCCTCGCCCCTCCCTATCTCTGTAACATCCTCCAGCCCTACAATCCTCCATGATCTCTGCGCTCCTCCAATTCTGGCCTCTTGAGCATCCCCGATTTTCATCGCTCCACCATTGGTGGCCGTGCCTTCAGCTGTCAAGACCCTAAGCTCTGGAATTCCCTCCCTAAACCTCTCCGCCTCTCTCGCCTCCTTTAAGTTGCTCCTTAAAACCTACCTCATCTGCCCTAATATCTCCTTATGTGGCTCAGTGTCAAATTTTGTTTGATAACGCTCCTGTGAAGCACCTTGGGACGTTTTATTACGTTAAAGGCGCTATATAAATAGAAGTTGTTGTTGTTGAAACTCACACAGTCACACATGGAAATCTAAACCATCCCAGCTTCTCCAGATAACTGGTGTCCCTCATCCCTGGTACCATTCCAGTAAATCTCCTCTGCACTCTCTCCAAGGGCTTGGCATCCTTCCTAAAGTGCGGTGCCCAGAATTGGACACAATTCTCTAGCCAGTGATTTAAAGAGGTTTAGCACAACTTCCTTGCTTTTGTACTGTATGCCTCTATTTATAAAGCCACAGATCCTGTACACATTTTGAACAGCCTTATCAACTTGTCCTGCCACCTTCAAAGATTTGTGCACATTTCACCAGTCTGTCTATGTCCTCCTGTACTCGGCTACTGTCCTCCTCACTGTTTACTACATTTCCAAGCTTTGTGTCATCTGCAAACTTTGAAATGATGTCCCCTGTACCCAAGTCCAGGTCATTAACATATATCAAATTGAGCAGTGCTCCTTATACCGACTCCTGGGGAATACCACTGTATACTCTCTGTTTTCTGTCTCACAGCCAATTTCGTATCAATGCAGCCACTATCAATTTAATCAATTTTTCTAACAAGTCTATTATGTGGTACTTTATCAAATGCCTTACAAAAGTCTATATACACAACATCAACCGCACTACCTTCACACACCCTCTCTGTTACTTCATGAAAGATCTCAATCAAGTTAGTCAGACACGATTTGCCTTTTAAAAAAAAACATATTTGGCTGTCATTTTATTAACTCACGTTCTTACAAGTGACAATTCATTTTGTCCCGGATTATGGTATTTGTGAGAGTCAGTGTGTGTTAAGTGTGTGTTAAGTGTGTGAGTGAGTGAGTGTGTAACTGCCCTGATGAGTTTAAACTAGGGGTGTGCGTGAGGAGCAATGTTCACATCATGGTCGTGACTTTAGTGAGGTAAACAAGTTATTAAAGGATATGAATCAACACAGGAATCATTGCAGAGCTGCTCAGGAGCAGGGCGAGGCTCTGCACAATCTGTGTCACATAAAGTAAGTTCCAAAGGCCAGTGATTAATGATAGTGCCACTCAAATGCTATGTGTACTTTGTCAGGGTCAGGAGTTAACCTGTGACAAAGAGAACTCCTCACTTGGGAATGGGAGGAATATTCAATACCGAACACAAGTATCACATCAGGAATGTATCCTAGCAACAGATGTTGCGTTTACAGCCAATAGAATCAACAGTGGTACTGGCCTATTTATAGCAAGGTATAAGGCCGGGAAATAAGACAAGAGCTCAGACTGGCACTGTACACAGAAATGGAAACACACTGGGGGAAAAATTCAGTTGGTTGCGCCTCCCGTTAGCGCCTTAAGAGGGCGCTAATGGGGCGCAAAGCATCCAACGCCCAGGCGCGGCGAAGTTTGCGCCGCTCGCGAAATTAACGAGACATTTTGCGGCGGCGCTAAACACTACCGCCACGATCTCCTGCGCCGGCAGATCATGACGTCACTCGAGTGCGCAACGCCCCGGTATCGCCCCGGAGCGGATATTGAGTGGCGCCCCCTGCCTTACCACCTGACGCTAGCAACGACAGGTTGAGGGGAGCGTTCTGCAGTCATGAAGGGAAAGGGGGAGCGCTATTTAAAGGTGACCGCTTCCTGCCTTTTATTGTTGGTGCCATTTTTGAACTACGCATTCTGAGAGAGAGAGGGAGAGACTTCTGGAGAGATTCAATGTTGTGTGAAGGAGTTTTGGGTACTGAGCAGCACTTTGCAGGTTCATTTTGATTTGCCATTCCTTGTATCGATTTAGCAGAGACTGTGGGGGCTGCATTCTGAGCTCTTGGCCTGGTACTCTCCATTGTTCTTTCCAGCACATTTGAGGTACAGGTCTCTCCAGGCCGAGATTCAAGGCTGCAATGAGCAGGATGTGGATGGAAAGCAAGATTAACCATCCCCTTTAAGAACTGGCCCGTGCCATTGTGTGTGTGTTCCATTGCTGACTGACATTACATGAACTTCGCCAGCGCTCTGAGGTAGCGCCTCGCTCCTCGGCCTTTGCGCCTTAAGGCAGGTGTGAAGCGCCTGATATAGCGCTGCAATCACCTCCAGGGGTGATAAAAGTCAAGTTTGCAGTCGGTGGCGATAATTAGCGCCAGGCGCTAATCTTTGCGCCCGGCCGATAATTGCGCCCCAAATGGGGCGATACTGAATTTCTCCCCCACTGACACAGAGCACAAATGCACACCAGCACCTCAACACACAGCCTGGTGCACACACACACACACACACACACACATTGACACATCAACACACACCACTCTACACAGATGCACACCAACATGTCAACACACAGCGACACTCTGTGACACACCCGACACCCTGACACGCGCGGCAAGCAACAGAAACACAGATGACTCACAGCAAACTACAGAAACACAGAGTGGAAACCAGCAACTGAGAGAAATGCACTAAGACACATACAGTGACCTATAGAAATACACATTGACCCGTGGCCGCGCAGCGCTCCAGGGGTCCCGCGCAGCCGGCTTGCTGGCTTTTAAATAGAAAAACCGCGCATGTGCGGTATTTTGAATGGGCTGCACAGCCCCTTAAAGGAGTTGCGTGGCCCCCAAAAAATTACAGGGAGCATTGATTGACATGTGCCAGTAACCAATACAAACACGGACCAACCTTCACTAGCACCCTACAGAAGCACTCATCAACACCTGCCAACTGCCTATAGAAACACATGTGGCAAATGATATAAACACGTACTATACCATCAGGTGCAGCAACTTACAGAAAAGATGCACTGACACTCACTAGCAACCTGTAGAAGCACACACTGACACACATGATAATCTATAGAAACACACACGATAATCTATAGAAACGCACGTGGACAAATGTGATTATAGAAATGCACACAATTGTAACATAGAATTACACAGGATATACGGCACAGAAACAGGCCATTCGGCCCAACCAGTCCATGTTGGCCTTTATGCTCCACTCGAGCCTCTTCCCATCTTTCCTCATCTAAATCTATCAGCATAACCCTCTATTCCCTTCTCCCTCATGTTTATCCAGCTTCCCCTTGAATGCATCTATACTATTCGCCTAAACCACTCCCTGTGGTAGCGAGTTCCACATTCTCACCACTCTCTGGGTAAAGAAGTTTCTCCTGAATTCCCTATTGGATTTCTTGGTGATTAATGAGTATGGGGAGTGAGCAGGATTGTGGATTAGACTAGCCTATAGAAATACATATGGACACACATGATAATCTATAGGAACACACAGTTACAAACAGTAACCTGTAGAAACACTCAGCGACACACCCAGAAACCTATAGAAGGACACTAATGTGCATGATACATATCAACACAGTAACCCAGAGAAACACAGAACAATACACAGTAATTTATAGCAACACACCAACACATATAAGAATCGATAGAAATACACCTCAGCGGGAGGGGGCTCCGATCTGTTATGACCCGATATATTTTGGGTCAATTACATCACACTCTAATCCTACAGGCACCTGCATCTTTTTTTTTCATTCGTTTATGGGATGTGGGCGTCGCTGGCAAGGCCAGCATTTATTGCCCATCCCTAATTACCCTCGAGAAGGTGGTGGTGAGCCGCCATCTTGAACCGCTGCAGTCCGTGTGAAGAAGGTGCTCCCACAGTGCTGTCAGGGAGGGAGTTCCCAGCGACGATGAAGGAACGGCGATATACTTCTAAGTCAGGATGGTGTGTGACTTGGAGGGGAACTTGGAGGTGGCGGTGTTCCCATGTTCTCATAAACACCCACCAAACAGACCAAGGGCACTATCAAAATTTAGATTTAATTTGTTTTCTTGACAGCTCCAGGAAGCTAATACTCCCACTTGACCTTATGTGTTCCAAACAAAATCAACACTCTGTAAGCTACTGCTAGCAGATTGAAAGAAAGAAAGACTTGCATTTATATATCCCCCTTTCACAACCTCAGGACGTCCCAAAGCGCTTTACAGCCAGCAAAGTACTTTTGAAGTGTCGTCACTGTTGTAGGAAATGCTGCAGCCAATTTGTGCACAGCAAGATCCCACAAACAGCAATGTGATAATGACCAGTTAATCTGTTTTATTGTTGGTTGAGGGATAAATATCGGCCAGGACGCCGGAAGAACTCCCCTGTTCTTTGAACTAGTGCCGTGGGATCTTTTACCTCCGCCTGAGAGGGGAGACGGGGCCTCGGATTAACATCTAAAAGACGGCACCTCCGACGGTGCAGCACTCCCTCAGTACTGCATTGGGAGTGTCAGCCTGGATTATGTGCTCAAGTCTCTGGAGTGGGACTTGAACCCATAACTGTACTAGCCTGAAGCCAGAAGGAGGCACGATTCCCAACGAGGCACAATAATCACAACAGCCAGACGGTCTTTGTTTGCAGCTGTGGCTGAGCAGAGCTGTGATCATGGAGTGGTTAGTGTGCCATTGAACTACTCAGTCTGTCATTCGGACTCACCTCAGTTAGGATATCTTGGTATCTGTGGGCTACACAAAGAAAGACAGGGCACCTGATAATATTTACAGTGTGAATTGCTTACTTTTTGCTGCAATCCCCAAACTAATAATGAGGTGAAAAATTAGTGTGATACTTTTAAAAGTGGTTTGAAAATTCTGTGCTGTAGCAGATCTCGAGTCTGCTACACTGTGCAATGCCATGGCTATTCATACAGTCTTGTGATAGCAGTTACTGAATGCTTCAATATAATCACTCAGTTATGAGGGAAAGATATTGGGCCAGAAATTCGGCTCCCTGGCTTCCCGCGGGTGCAAGGATCGCGCGCGCACCTACCTACCGCACCTGCTGTTGATCTCTGGGCCCACGGGGACTTCAGCTCCTGGGCCTCCTGCAGCTGCCGGCGCGCAGTGCTTGTGTATCCCAGGGGCGTAGTTAGTGCGATGCGTCCCCTGGGATCACGTGGGCCATGGAGAGCCAATGGCAGCAGACCATCTTTCATTCATAGATTTGACAGGAAGACCTGTCAAATCTATGAATTGAAATCGGCCCCAAAACAACACCTAAACTTCAAATAAATTTAAAAAAAAACCATCACATTTTTAAAATAACTATAAGTTAAATAAATTAACTACTTTAAACAAAAATTTACATTTTTGAAAAAATTAAAATACTTTTTAACAGTGCTAAAAATAAACTTACCTTTCTTTAAAGTATCTAAAAAAGATAAACCACCTGTTGAAAAATGTTTTTAAATTGTAATTGATTAACCACTTACCTTGTTAAAAACGGGTCCTGCGCCTCCTTTTTAAAAGCGCAGGTTCTTCCATACTTACCCTCCCGGAGAAACCTGAAAAAAAACCGAAGTTCGCTGCGTGCGCGCAGCCTCTCCCGCGCACGCGGTTCACCTCTGAACCCCTCCCTTCACGAGACCGGAAGTTCCGGTTTCCCGCGCATGCGCAGTGCATGCAGGAAACCGGCACTTCAGGTGACCTTACGGGTGAGTACACAGCGCGTACTCACCCGGGAAGTGCCGAATTTCTGGCCCAATAACATGTCCAGATTAGGTACTCATCCCTTTAGTGACAAGCATTTACCCCACTACCTCTCTGCTCGGGCAGAATAACATTGCCAAAAGTTGTTGGAGCTTCACTGGACCCCGTGGATTATCACATATTCTGAAACAAGGTCAGGACAGGAACAAATGGCCCCATCCTGTCCCAGTGGAACAGTTCTTTCCCCTCTAGCTTGATAAAGTTTACAGAGATGCTAAAAGACACTGGCAGTAGTGCAAGAATTCCTACAAACTGATCTCATCTTTCCTTGTCACACTCAACAACTAATTGTCCTCGGTTACTGCACCTAATCTGACAAATGCAAGTTTATAAAGGAGCTCCTGGTACTGTTACTCCTACAGTTACTTATGGGTTTAAGTGGATGTTGGGGTTCCTATCTTCAAAACCATTTGAGAGTGAAATGATTTGATTGAAACGCTCTTAGGATTCAAGTTTCAGAGTGTTCCTCATGCAATAGATATATATTTTGGTTTTCTTCTAATAATGCATTTAAGGGGATGCTAGATAAGTACATGAGGGAGAAAGGAATAGAAGGATATGTTGATGGGGTGAGATGATGAAGGGCGGGAGGAGGCTCGTGTGGAGCATAAACACTGGCATACACCAGTTGGGCCGAATGGCCTGTTTCTGTGCTGTACATAGGAACAGGAGTAGGCCACCTAACACCTTTGCCCCGTATCCCTTAATACTTTTGGTTAACAAAAATCTAGCAATCTCAAGACTTAAAATTAACAATTGACATCGCATCAACTGCCATTTGTGGAAGAGAGTTCCAAACTTCTACCACCCTTTGTGTGTAGAAGTGTTTCCTAATTTCACTCCTGAAAGGTCTGGCTCTATTTTTTAGACTATGTCCCCCTAGTCCTCGACTCCCCAACCAGCGGAAATAGTTTCTCTCTATCTACCCTATCAGTTCCCCTTAATATCTTGAAAACTTTGATCAAATCATCCCTTAACCTTCTAAATTCCAGGGAATACAACCCTAGTTTGTGTAATCTCTCCTTGTAATTTAACCCTTGGAGTCCGGGTATCATTCTGGTAAACCTACGCTGCACTCCCTCCAAGGCCAATATATCCTTCCTGAGGTGTGGTGCCCAGAACTGCTCACAGTGCTCCAGGTGTGGTCTAACCAGGGCTTTGTACAGCTGCAGCATAACTTCTACCCCTTGTATTCTGGTCCTCTAGATATAAAGGCCAGCATTCCATTAGCCTTTCTGATTATTTTCTGTACCTGTCCATCACATTTCAATGATCTGTGGGCTGGAAATTCGGTGCATTTGCGCCTCTCATTAGCGCCCCCCGGGGGGCGCTAACGGGGCGCAAACGACTTTTCACCCGACCGCAGCTCCACTAACGACTCCCACTAAATTCAGTGGGAGTTTAGCGGCAGTGGTAACCGGTAGCGCCCCGCTCCGCTGCACAGGCGATGATCACCGCGCGCAACACCCCGTTTTTGCCCCACCTGCAAAATTGGCCCGCGCCCCCTGAATCTGCGCCGGGCGATGACAGCGACCGATTCAGGGGGCGGGAACAGAGCGGCAGGAGGCTCGCGGGGCGCTAAGTAAAGGGGAGGTGGCGGGCGGGAAAAAAAATATCATCCGACTTACTAGTCACGGCCCGTTGCCTCTTTGAACGCGGGGTCCGTGCCGCGATCTGGCAGCCCGGCACTCCTCTTGTGTGCCGGGCTGCTGGCACAGCTCCCCGCTCCCTAGTGGTCCAGGTAGGGCCCCGCAGAGTTGTGGGCTTGGGCCCTCCCCTTTAATGAGGGGGTGCCCTCCCATGTGGCAGTGCTATGTGGCCCAGTGCGTAGCGCTGCAGAACGCACCGCCCTGATATTCGAGGTTAGCGCTCCAAGAAGGAAATGGAACACTTGAATTAGCGCGCCACCTCCCTCTTGGGGCGCTAAAACTGAATTTACCGATCGCCAGCACTATTTTTCGGCAGGTGCTAAATTTATCGCCCAGGCGATGTTAGCAACCCAAAAGTGTCACTAACAAATTTTTCCCCCCTATGTACCTGGACCCCCCAAGTCTCTTTGGACATCCACTGTTTCTAGCTTTTCACCATTTAGAAAGTACCCTGTTCTATCCTTTTTAGGTCCAAAGTGGATGACCTCACATTTGCTTACATTAAAATCCATTTGCCACAGTTTTGCCCATTCACTTAATCTATTAATATCTCTTTGTAATTTCCATCTACACTGCTTACAATGCTGCCTATCTTTGTGTCATCTGCAAACTTGGATATGTGGCTTTCTATCCCATCATCTGCGTTGTTAATAAATACGGTGAATAGTTGAAGCCCCTACACAGATCCCTGCGAGACGAGGCCCGAGCCACTTGACTACCTTGTTGTAGGCGATCGGCACATAGCCCCACCTCTGCTATTCCATGGGTCAGGGAGTGGCAATGTATTCTGGTAAAGTGAAGTCTGTTGAGAAGTAACTCACGTCCAATTACCTGGAATGACGCATTGACAACAATGACCGAACAAAGTTCAACTGCAGTAAAGCCTGCTTTCCTTTCCCTGTGTGGACTTTGGTACAGTAAGGCAATGTGTACAGTGTCTATGGCATCTTGCTACGCTTTACGGAGACACTCAGTCTGTGCTTAAGCACCATGCAGAAGGAAGGAATTCCACTGGTGGGCCCAAGCTGAGCGGAATCTGCGTTTAAACAGTAGAAAAGGAGGAAGCAGGTATTTGAAATCTGAGAGCTGAAGCTGGGGCTGATCGGTACCGGGCTGGTGTTCGAGGGTGTGGGAAGCTGAGACGGAGGTTGTTCTATCTCCTCTGGATTCTGTCTCGAACCGATTCAGTGTCGCGCTTGTTTAACTCCGACACTGAAGCAGTAGAGCAGGAGTTTTGTGAAAGAGGAGGGCTTGGCTGGGCCCAGTCTGTGTTCAGAAATGCTATTTGTAGTAAGTGCGCTGGAGGCTTTCGTTAGGATGGTCGGTAAGTTACTCAGTAAAGTGTTGAGAGATAGCCTGAGTCTCGAGTGGTTCAAAGAAGATGGGAGACAGGTTGAAACTGGGCTGGGGACAATCTGGGTTTGATCTGGTTGTGCGTGGGTTGGAGTGTTCAATGAGTAAATGCGCCCATACAGAACAGGAAGATCCCAGGTTTGACCTAGCTGAGGTAGATGGTCTGATCTGGGGAGCAGTAGAGGCCCTCCGATTGGTCCCAGTGTCTCTCAGCTAAGGAGGATGCTTCCAATGGCTAAGCTAATCACCCCTGCAGGAACATGCGGATGTTGGGACAGGATCCGGCTCGACAACGATGCTCTCCACAGTGGAATAGCCAGTTGACTCTCACTGCTCAGAGTCGCATATGAAGAATGGGTGAGACACTGAAGTGCAGTCAGCACCAGTGCAACCACACCCCAGCAAGAGTCAATGCCTTCAATTAGGGGTGTGAGGGGCTGGTGGGAGAGAAGGGGATGTACAAGTCGGTAGAAATAGTGGGTGTTGGCTGGTCGGATGTGTGACAGTGAGAGTCTCATACTTACGGTTTCTGTTTGTAGCTGATCAAGACACCGTGGAATCGAAAGATACATACAAGGACCAGGGGACAAGGAACAGCAGTGGGAATGGTGAGTCCTGTGCAGTCTCCCTTCTTATTCAGTAGTTGTGGGGTGTTTAATCTTTCCAACAATGGCACCAGCTGTTTTATAAACCACAATGGTGCATAGGTCACCTCCATGGATTGAAGTGTCTCCTTTTTATCTGTTCTGGTGGTGCTGGGGCATAGCACTTGGACACTGTGGAGGGGCAGTGACAGGAAAATAAGCAGTGCAGATGGAGTTTTATTTTTAAAAGAAAAAGTGATTGAAACTTACTTGAAAATCTAGACGCGTTCTCCATTCAAAAAATGACAATTTTATTATTAATATATAAAACAATAGGGGAATCAATCGTAAAGACAAAAATAAAACCATAGCTAGTAAACAGCTAAGGTTTCCATGACAACCATGTAACATAAAAGCACACAATAATTCTGGATGAGGAAGGCCATTTGGCCCATCTTATTTCACCCATTCAGAGAGATCCTAACGACCCCTGTTGTAACATCCACATGTTTCTTAAATGAATCTAGGGTTTCTGCCTCCACTGGTCTATCAGGGAGTTTATTCCCCACATTGATCACTCCAGCTCCGATTTTAACCTTAACCCACCCAGCGAGAATGGGCCAGGTTTGGAATGGACTTCAATAGGGGATAAAATCAGGCGGGGTGTAAATCAGGCGTCCAACCCCAACCCGACCCTTATCACTGGGCGAGTTAGGTTAAAATTGGGGCTTCTGTGTATGAAGAAAAACTTCCTGATCATTCCTAAAATTGCCTTTTAATAGTTTGAATACAACAACAACTTGCTTTATATAGCGCCTTTAACATAGTAAAACGTGCCCAAGGTGCTTCACAGGAGCGTTAACAAACATAATTTGACACCGAGCCGCATAAAGAGATATTAGGACAGGTGACCAAAAGCTTGGTCAAAGAGGTAGGTTTTAAGGAGCGTTTTACAGGATGAGAGAGAGGTAGAGAGGCGGAGAGGCTTAGGGAGGGAATTCCAGAGCTTAGGGCCCAGGCAGCTGAAGGCACAGGCCACCAATGGTGGGGTGAAGTAAATCGAGGATGCGCAGAAGGCCAGAATTGGAGGAAGGCACTTGGAGGGTTGGAGGGCTGGAGGAGGTTTCAGAGATAGGAAGGGGCGTATGGAGGTAAAAATGGAGATCTTCCCCAGGAATGTGTTCCATCAGGCAGTCTTTCCAACGTGTACTCTGAATTCATTACAAGAGACAAGCTGGATGATTTAGAAGTTGGGATTAAAATGAATGTAAAATATTATAGAGCCCAAGTTCCAGTGATGATACAGAGGTATCAGAGTAGACAGCGCCAGTTGAAGTGCTAGCACTGGAACATCAACGATGGGCTGAATGGACTCCTTCTGTGCTGTAATTTCTATGAGTCTGCTTCAGAATTACTTTCCACTAATTTAAACTGATAACCTCTTCGACATTCCTGAATTACTCTGAAATAATATTCCAGCTTGATGTAATCTATACTGCTTAACACTTTATATATCTCAACAAGATCTGTTCTATGATTAGATAACATCAGTATTATCAGTGTTGCGTGGCGTGACTCTGATAGTTGTGTGTTCCTGTGTTGACAGAAGGGAAGCATACAGAGAGACAGAGACAGAGAGGTACAAAGAGGGACAGCGAGAGGTGAAAATAATGGTCGATAAACAGAAATAAAGAGAAAAAAATAGAGTAGGAGACAGGCAGAGAAACAACTATCGGGAGAGACACAGTTTAATTTTCCTTGTGTCTGTAAGCAATGCCACAGGAGGTTGGCCAGTAAATCTAACGGGGTCAGTTTTACGAGGCTTGGCTCTCACTGCGGAGCACGGATTCACAAATCAGGTGCGTAGGTCAGTACGTTCAACTGGCCAGATAATTGGGAGCGCCAGGAATCGGGAACGCTGACTGTGCCACATTCTCTGATCCATGCTCCCATTGAATGAGGCTCCACAGTGGGAATCTCGCCTCGCAAAATTTACCCTATAAAACCTTCTGGTGAATTATCATCCAGGCTACTGACTTGCCAATTTCAGTGGTAAAAAAAGATGCAATCCCCATAATGCTGGTGAAAATCCCGAAATCAAGTGTCATTAAAAACTGAACTTTACTGATTGGTGTGAACCGTCAGTGCAATCCCAGCCAGTGATAAATAAATCCAATCACAATGTCGTCCTCCCTGTGTCAGCCATCTCTCAGTGAGGTGCTGCTCCAACAAGACCCAATAAACACACTGCAAGCTCCCTAAGCTCTTTCACTTGGATCTTACAGTGCGTTGCACACACACAAACATCTCTTGCCACCTCGGCCCCATCAATTAATATCTTTCTCTATCTCGCTGCAGGATGTTGGCATGCTCGAGATCCCAGCAGAGCTCGCTGCTCTGTTACGGCTTCCTGAAGGTAAGTGTGTGTACCGTGAGAGTGGAGAGATTTGTAAACCCCTCTTTCACTAGTGATTGGGTGGTGCATTTATTTAGGACAGATTGTTGGGATCGGAGATTCCTCTTGGTGCTGGCTGTAAGGATTCTATGTGAATGAGTTTGGTGAGGTTTCAACCCAGTTCCTAGGGCACAAAACTGATAACACTTCAGTACAAATCGATACTAAATTGGCAAAGACAGCTGTTTCGGGAAATGTAAATTTCAATTTGATGCAGTAGGGCTGTTCCTCGCCGAGGCTGGTTCACCTAGAATCATAGACTGGTTACAGCACAGAAGGAGGCCATTCGGCCTGTCGAGCCCGTGCCGGCTCTCTGCATGAGCCCTTCAGCTAGTCCCACTCCCCCGCCCTTTCCCCGTAGCCCGACAAATTATTTTCCTTCAGGTACTTATCCAATTCCCTTTTGAAAGCCACGATTGAGTCTGCCTCCACCACCCTTTCAGGCAGTGCATTCCAGATCCTAACCACTCGCTGTGTAAAAATGTTTTTCCTCATGTCACCTTTGGTTCTTCTGCCAATCACCTTAAATCTGTGTCCTCTGGTTCTCGACCCTTCTGCCAGTGGGAACAGTTTCTCTCTATCTACTCTGTCCAGACCCCTCATGATTTTGAACACCTCTATCAAATCTCCTCTCAATCTTCTCTGCTCTGAGGAGAACAACCCCAGCTTCTCTAGTCTATCCACGTAACTGAAGTCCCTCATCCCTGGAATCATTCTCGTGAATCTTTTCTGCACCCTCTCTAAGGCCTTCACATCCTTCCTAAAGTGCGGTGCCCAGAATTGGACACAATACTCCAGTTGAGGCCGAACCAGTGTTTTATAAAGGTTCATCATAACTTCCTTGCTTTTGTACTCTATGCCTCTATTTATGAAGCCCAGGATCCCGTATGCTTTTTTAACTGCTTTCTCAACCTGCCCTGCCACCTTCAACGATTTGTGCACATATACCCCCAGGTCTCTCTGTTCATGTACCCCCTTTAGGATTGTACCCTTTAGTTTATATTGCCTCTCCTCGTTTCTTCCTACCAAAATGTATCACTTCGCACTTTTCTGCGTTAAATTTCATCTGCCACGTGTCCGCCCATTTCACCAGCCTGTCTGTGTCCTCTTGAAGTCTATCACTATCCTCCTCACTGTTCACTGTACTTCCAAGTTTGTGTCAACTGCAAATTTTGAAATTGTGCCCTGTACACCCACGTCCAAGTCATTAATATATACCAAGAAAAGCAGTGGTCCTAGAACCGACCCCTGGGGAACACCACTGTATACCTTCCTCCAGTCCGAAAAACAACCGTTCACCACTACTCTCTGTTTTCTGTTACTTAACCAATTTTCGTATCCATGCTGCCACTGTCCCTTTTATTCCATGGGCTTCAACTTTGCTGGCAAGCCTATTATGTGGCATTTTATCAAACGCCTTTTGGAAGTCCATTTACACCACGTCAACCACATTGCCCTCATCAACCCTCTCTGTTACCTCATCAAAAAACTCGAACAAGTTAGTTAAACACAATTTGCCTTTAACAAATATGTGCTGGCTTTCCTTAATTAATTAATACTTGCCCAAGTGACTGTTAACTTTGTCCCTGATTATCATTTCAAAAGCTTCCCCACTACCGAGGTTGCTGGGTTTATCCTTACACCCTTTTTTGAACAAGGGTGTAACATTTGCAATTCTCCAGTCCTCTGGCATCTTCCCTGTATCTAAGGAAGATTGGAAAATTATGGCCAGTACCTCCATGATTTCCTCCTTAACTTCCCTCAGCATCCTGGATTTCATCCCATCCGGTCCTGGTGACTTAACAACTTTAAGTACAGCCAGCCTTTCTACTACCGAGCCTGCTCCGCCATTCAATAAGATCATGGCTGATCTTCTACCTCAACTCCACTTTCCTGCACTATCTCCATATCCCTTGATTCCCTTAATATCCAAAAATCTATCGGTCTCTGTCTTGAGTATACTGAACGACTGCACCTCCACAGCCCTCTGGGGTAGAGAATTCCAAAGATTCACCACCCTCAGAGTGAAGAAATTTCTCCTCATCTCAGTCCTAAATGGCTGACCCCTTATTCGAGACTGTGACCCCTGGTTCTAGACTCTCCAGCCAGGGGAAACATCCTCCCAGCATCTACCCTGTCAAGCCCTGTAAGAATTTTGTATGTTTCAATGAGATCACCTCTCATTCTTCTAAACTCTGGAGAATATAGGCCTAGTCTACTCAATCTCTCTTATAAGACAATCCCCCCATCTCAGGAACTAGTCTGGTAAACCTTCATTGCACTCTCTCTATGGTAAGTATATCCTTCCTTAGGTAAGGAGACCAAAACTGTACACAGTACTCCAGGTGTGGTCTCACCAGGGCCCTATATAATTGCAGTAAGACGTCTTTACTCTTATACTCAAATCCTCTTGTAATAAAGGATAACATACCATTTGCTTTCCTAATTGCTTGCTTTACCTGCATGTGATGTTAAATTTCAGTGATTCGTGTTCAAGGACACCCAGGTCCCTCTGAACACCAACATTTCCCAGTCTCTCGCCATTTAACAAATACTCTGCTTTTCTATTTTTCCTACCAAAGTGGATAACTTCACATTTCTCCACATTATATTCCATTTGCCATGTTCTTGCCCACTCACTTAGCCTGTCTATATCCCCTTGAAGCCTCTTTGCATCCTCCTCACAACTTACATTCCCACCCAGCTTTGTATCATCAGCAAACTTGGATATATTACATTTGGCCCCCTCATCCAAATCATTGATGTAGATTGTGAATAGCTGAGGCCCAAGCACTGATCCTTGCGGTACTGCACTAGTTACCGCCTGCCAACCCGAAAATGATCCGTTTATTCCTACTCTCTGTTTTCTGTCCGTTAACCAATCCTCAATCCATGCTAGTATATTACCCCTAATCCCATGAGCCCTAATTTTGTTTACTAACCTCTTGTGTGGCAGCTTATCGAATGCCTTCTGAAAATTCAAATACACCACATCCACTGGTTCCCCCTTATCTATTCTGCTAGTTACAACCTCAAAAAACTCTAACAGATTTGTCAAACATGATTTCCCTTTCATAAATCCGTGTTGACTCTGCACAATCCTATTATTATTTTCTAAGTGCCCTGTTACCACGTCCTTAATAATAGATTCTAACATTTTCCCTAGTATTGACGTCAGGCTAATTCTCAACCCACTGAAATTGGCCTTCCTCCAATTAAGTATTTTTACTCTAGATTGCTCCCTGTCCTTTTCCATAGCTTATCTAAACCTGATGATACTAAGATCACTGTCCCCTAAACGTTCACCTACTGACACTTGCTCCGCTTGACCCACCTCATTCCCCAGAACCAGATCCAGCAATGCCTCCTTCCTCGTTGGGCCAGAAACGTGCTGATCAAGAAAGTTCTCCTGAACACACTTCAGAAATTCTTCCCCTTCTCTGCCCTTTACATTATTACTATCCAGTCTATATTAGGATAATTGCAGTCCCCCATTATCACTGCTCTATTGTTCTTGCACCTCTCTAATTGCCCTGCAAATTTGCTCCTCTATATCTTTCCTACCAGTTGATGGCCTATAAAATACACCTGGTAGTGTAATGGCACCTCTATTATTTCTTAACTCTAACCAAATAGATTCTGTCCTTGACCCCTGCAGGACATCCTCTCTCTCCAGCACTGTAACATTCTCCTTAACCAACACTGCCACCCCACCTCCTTTCTTTCCTTCCCTATGTTTCCTGAACACCTTATATCCAGGAATATTTAAAACCCAATCCTGCCCTTTTTGAGCCAGGTCTCCGTTATCGCCACACTAGAGGGAGTTTCACACCTGGCCTAGAACTGCTTGATGGCACCAAAAGTGAAAACTATTGAACACTGAAATTAATCTCTTTCTCCATCTCTTTGGATTTCTTGCTATCTCTCTGTCTCTATAGCCTACATAGTCGGCCACCATTTCCATCGCACCCCGACCACCTTTCCCCCCTCCCCCACCGATACCGACCCCCAGACACCGACCCTCGCACCCCCCAGCCGATCGCCCACGATCACCGCTGCTCCCCCCAATACCTCCCTCCGGCCATCACCCTCCCCCTGATCACCACTGACCCCCCCCGCCCCCGATATCTCCCCATGGTCACCGCCCTCCCCTGCGATCACTGCTGTCCCCCCTCCCCATACATGTGCGGGTTAGGTTGATTTGGCTATGATAAATTGACCCTTAGTGTTAGGGGGGGATTAAATATGTGGGGTTACGGGGATAGGATGGGATATGTTAGGGGGAATTAAATACGTGGGGTTACGGGGATAGGGTGGTATATGTGTCGGTGCAGGCTCGATGGGGATTCTGTGTGAGAAAGCAGGGACAGGGTACTGGATTTGGATGATCAGCCATGATCGTATTGAATGGTGGAGCAGGCTCGACGGGCCGAATGGCCTACTCCTGCTCCTAGTCTCTATGTTTCTCTATGTTTCTATACATCCCCCCCGGCCACTGCACCCCTCTGATCGCCCGTGCCCCACCCTCCCAATACCACCCCCCCCACCCCGGCCACCGCTACCTCCTGACCTGGTCACCCCCGTTTATCATTCATCACTTACCTGAGGGCCTCTGCAGTGAATCAATCTTCTATCCCACTTCACTGGCAATCTGCCTGTTACTCTCCACATCTTGCTGGCCCGATGATAATGACCCAATATCGGGTGTGCCTCACCAATTCAGCGTAGGGACTGTTCCCTGCTCCTCCCCATGTGCACAGGAATGGGCGCGCCTGAATTTCTCGGCCTATGTCTCCCTCTCTCACTTTCTTTCTGACCCCCTTGTTCTCTCTCTGACTCACTGGGGGTAATTTTCATTTGGCTACCGCACCGTTTGCGCTCAGCAATTAGGCTGTTGCGGAACCAAAGTAAAATGGCTGCCAGTCGCGCTGACTTACCGCTGCATCGACGTCCGTTAGCGATTTTTGGGCGGACTTAAATCCTGCTGGCCAGAGGTCTGACCTGAATCAGGCGGGAGCCTCATGCCTCAGTGCAAATTGGGGTCAAGTGACGTCATTTCGCCTGCCTGTCCACCACCAGTCTCGGCCCCTGCCCGCCAACCAATGATGGTACAAGTCGGGAAGCAGCCATTCCAGCGATACTTAAAGGGATCCTCTGGTAAAGATGGATGGAGCTTTAAGAGACATTTTTATCTGGCAGTCGCTCGTGAGTTTACCACCTCAATGGAATTGAAATCGTGTGTCGTTGTTGCTGCAGATTCTGCGCTCATGTTGCCTGCTGCCTCAGTGTTGCTTATTTCTGCTCCTGACATAAAATACACCTCCCCTTTAAGCCGCTGCTGCTGCAGGCCCTGGTCAGGTGGGCCGCACTGCCCGACCCCATATCGGCGAGCTGCCTATTGGGAGCGCGATTCCTGCGAGCAGGTGAAAATTGCCCCCACTCTCTCTTTGCCCCTCTCGTTCTGTGGGGCCGATCTTTATCTTCAGGTGTAAGTCAGTTGTAATCACGGGGGTAGATCACGGCTTCGTACGACGGTGTAAAACACGGGATTAGTGAGTCGGCATCCCGTTTTACCTCTCTCCCCATTTTTATTTCTGTTGACTTCAATGGGGAGAGATGTAAAAAGAGCCGCTGACTCGCTATCACCCGTTTTACACCGTCGCACAAAGCCAAGGCCTACTTTAAAAGCTGCCTAAATCTCAGCACTGAGATGTTATAACTATCAGGAAAGGTTGAACAGGCTGGAACTCTTTTCTCTAGCGAAGAGACGGCCAAGGGGGTGACCTGATAGCGGTCTTTCAGATTTTGCAAGGGTTTGATAGGGTAGACGTAGAGAAGCTGTAGGGAAGTCCAATGAATATATGATCGGCGCTCATAAATCCAGTCGGGAATTTAGCCTGAAGTTTCTTTACCCAGAGAAGCGGTTAGAATGTGGAACTCGCTACCACAGCGAGTGGTTGAGGCGAATAGCACAGATACATTTAAGGAGAAGCTGGATAAACACGAGGGAGAAAGAATAGGATGAGATGAAGTGAGGTGGGAGGAGGTCGAGTGGAGCATAAACACCGGCTCCACCGGCGGTCGTGTGGAGCATAGACTAGATGGGCCGAATGGCCTGCTTCTGTGCTGTAAATTCTATGTAATTCTGTGTAAATCCCAAGTGCTAATAGGACTTACTTTTCTGGCCTAACCTCATTTACATAATTATTCACAACGCCAGGTGCAAACTCTGGTGGGTTTAGGGATGACACCAAACCGGGAGAGGAAAACTGTGTGTGTCTAATGGAGAAGGGACTAATTGGATAGCTCTTTCAAAGAGCTGGCATGGGTATTGACATGAATCTTGTCATTCATGTGGAAATGACTTGTGAAATAATACTGGGCGGCCTGCTGGTGGCGCTGTCCAGGGAGAGTATAAATACGTGGGCATGGGCCCAGCTTGCTCAGGACATTCTTAACAGGAACTAGAGAAGGACACAACTAGATCTCCATGTTGTAAAGCAGTTGATTAAAGCTTTGTTTAATGCTTAGACCAAGTGCCCAGTAGTTTTCTTACGTCAGGTCTGATGGACCGAATGGCCTCCTTCTGTGCTGTATGATTCCATGATTCTACTAAAGAATGCCCCAGTTACACACCGACTCCTTGGGATGTATGGCTTGGCTCAGCACTTATTATCGTCACTCCTGGTCTCGAAGGTGTGGTTTTGTTGCTGGCTGGTTGTGCTTTCGTAAACATATCCTTTCTTGATAAATGTTATTATTCTACCTTTGCCCTGCAATGTGCTCTGTTCGGACTATCTAACACATGGAGTATCGCTCACAGTAGATTGATTGCAGTGTATGATACTGTGACCTTTTGCTCCTCTGTTGGCGTCGCGTGCAGGTGTGGCGCTGCACTGATGTTCATTATACTGTAACCATGGAACTGACGGGAAACACTTTCTGCAATTGAATCGTTGATCGCTTCACAGTCCTGGATCAAAGTCACAGGAGAAACAGGATTCGTGGATAAATGCTTTACATTTTTACAATTTTCCCCAACGCCTGTGCTGCTTGCTGCAGTTTGCAGAAGCCCAAGTTAGAATTTTAGAATCATACAGCGCAGAAGGAGGCCATTCGGCCCAATGTGTCTGTGCCGGCTCTTTGGTAGAGCGACCCAATCAGTCCCACTCCCCTGCTCTTCCCCCATACACCTGTCAAATTTACTGCTTCAAGTATTTATCCAATTCCCTTTTGAAAGTTACTATTGAATCTACTTCCACCACCCTTTCAGGCAGCGCATTCCAGATCATCAGAACTCGCTGAGTAAAAATATTTCTCCTCATCTCGCCTCTGGTTCTTTTGTCCACTGCCTTAAATCTGTCTCCTCTGGTTACCGACCCTTCTGCCAGTGGAAACAGTTGCTCCTTATTTACTTTATGAAACCCCTCATAATTCTGAACACCTTTATTAAATCTCCCCTTAACCTTCTCTGCTCTAAGGAGAACAACCCCCAGCTTCTCCAGTCTCTCCACAAAGCTGAAGTCCCTCATCCCTGGTACCATGCTAGTAAATCTCCTCTGCACCCTCTCCAAACCCTTGACTTCCTTCCTAAAGTGTGGTGCCCAGAATTGGACACAATGAAGGTTTAGCATAACTTCCTTGCTTTAGGACTCTATTCCTCTATTAATAAAACCCAGGTTCCCGTGTGCTTTTTAACAGCTTTATCAACTTGTCCTGCCACATTCAAAGATTTGTGTATGTGAACCCCCAGGTCTCTCTGTTCCTGCAGCCCCTTTAAAATTGTACCATTTAGTTTATACTGCCTCTCCACTTTCCTTCCAAAAATGCATCACTTCACACTTCTCTGTGTTCAATTGCATCTGCCATGCGTCTGCCCATTTCACCCGTATTCAGATCTTCCTCACGCCATTTTTCTTTCACCTCAGTTATCTCCCCCGCCCAACAATGGCAGGCAAAGATCTGTCAGGATGATTTAATTTATTGGTCTGCAATTGTAAAGTACACATGCTTTTTTTTCCATCTATATATGCTCTGACGATTCTGTATCCAATTTACTTCACCTGAGGAAGGAGCGATAGTTCCGAAAGCTTGTGATTTCAAATAAAACTGTTGGACTATAACCTGGTGTTGTGCGACCTCTCAATTTTGTCCACCCCAGTCCAACACCGGCATCTCCGCATCAGGCAAAGATCTGTCATGGAGAATGGCAGTGAAAGCGATGAAGGCGGGGGTGGGGGAGGGAGGGGGGAGGTGGAGGGGGGAGATGGCGCTGAAGCACTCGGCAGGGCAGCAGGTGGTCCTTTGTTGTAAACGGAACAGTTTTAACAGGAATAGGCTGCAGCGTGAAGATACACAACGATCACCCTGTGATTTTATTCCCTGCACGCGGACACATTGGGCTGAAGGTTTCTTGCGAAAATAAGGCTGACTTTAACTTGGCCCGCCTGGTGGAAACAGCGCGGTAGAGGAGTTGAAATAGCTGTGGTGAACTTGGCGCCCCAAGCCCGCTCTGCCCCTGAATAGGGCAGGAACCTCCTTACTGTATGAGAATTGGGGCCCAATGAGGCACATAGGACTCCGATACAATTCATAGGGACAGCTGGGTGCAGCGTGCACCTTGGGCCCTGTGCTCAGTTAAACCGGGCGGTGAAGAGGAAGGGGTTACATAAGTAAAGAATCATCTTCGTGAGGTCAAGAGGAGCAGTGCTGCCCGGTGAACCCAAACCCCCTCAGTTCCAGGCCCCATCCACCGCCGTCTTCACAAACCTTCCTGCCAGTCGCATCAGCCTGACATTGTGCCAGCCGGTAGCCGGTGAGCAGCAGCGGGATGCCCTGGCGCTCTGCTCATGGAGCCTAGCCCTGGAGAAGATTCCGGCCTCCCGCGCCAGGAAGATTATATTCTACCCTAATCAGTTTCCACAGGATGCCTGTCAACAGCGCCCTGTATATGGCACCACAACAGAGCAGCAGGTTTGCCACAACCAGGCTCGCTCACTCCTGCTGCAAACTGTCAACTCAATAGGGCATTTGGGGTGTGGAATGTTCCTATATTTGGGGTGTGGAATGTTCCTGTATATGGGGTGTGGAATGTCAGTGTATTTGGGGTGTGGAATGTTCCTGTATTTGGGGTGTGGAATGTTCCTGTATTTGGGGTGTGGAATGTTCCTGTATTTGGGGTGTGGAATGTC
>CM059447.1:43610708-43765976 GCA_030390025.1 Squalus acanthias | reverse complement strand
GTGGAGTGGAGTGGGTTGGAGTGGAGTGGGGTGGGGTGGAGTGGAGTGGGTTGGAGTGGAGTGGAGTGGGGTGGAGTGGAGTGGGGTGGAGTGGAGTGGGGTGGAGTGGAGTGGGGTGAGGTGGAGTGGAGTGGAGTGGGGTGGAGTGGAGTGGGGTGGAGTGGAGTGGGGTGAAGTGGAGTGGGGTGGAGTGGAGTGGAGGGGAGTGGGGTGGAGTGGAGTGGGTTGGAGTGGAGTGGGGTGGAGTGGAGTGGAGTGGAGTGGAGTGGGGTGGAGTGGAGTGGGGTGGAGTGGAGTGGAGTGGGGTGGAGTGGAGTGGGGTGGAGTGGAGTGGGGTGGAGTGGAGTGGAGTGGAGTGGAGTGGGGTGGAGTGGAGTGGAGGGGAGTGGGTTGGAGTGGAGTGGAGTGGAGTGGGGTGGAGTGGAGTAGAGTGGGGTGGAGTGGAGTGGAGTGGAGTGGAGTGGGTTGGAGTGGAGTGGAGTGGAGTGGAGTGGGTTGGAGTGGAGTGGAGTGGAGTGGGGTGGAGTGGAGTGGAGTGGAGTGGGGTGGAGTGGAGGGGAGTGGGGTGGAGTGGGGTGGAGTGGAGTGGAGTGGGGTGGAGTGGTGTGGGGTGGAGTGGGGTGGAGTGGATTGGGGTGGAGTGGAGTGGAGTGGAGTGGGGTGGAGTGGAGTAGAGTGGGGTGGAGTGGAGTGGAGTGGAGTGGAGTGGGGTGGAGTGGAGTGGGGTGGAGTGGTGTGGGGTGGAGTGGGATGGAGTGGAGTGGGGTGGAGTGGAGTGGAGTGGGGTGGAGTGGGGTGGAGTGGGGTGGAGTGGAGTGGGGTGGAGTGGAGTGGGGTGGAGTGGGGTGGAGTGGAGTGGGGTGGAGTGGAGTGGGGTGGAGTGGAGAGGGGTGGGTTGGGGTGGAGTGGGGTGGAGTGGGGTGGGGTGAGGTGGAGTGGAGTGGGGTGGGGTGGAGTGGGGTGGAGTGGAGTCGAGTGGGGTGGAGTCGAGTCGAGTATGGTGGGGTGGGGTGGAGTCGAGTATGAAGGGGTGGGGTGGGGTGGTGTCGAGTCGAGTCGAGTGGGGTGGAGTCGAGTCGAGTGTGGTGGAGTCGAGTCGAGGATGGTGGTGTGGAGTTGGGCCTGTGGAGTGGGGTGGAGTGGAGTGGAGTTGAGTCGAGTCGAGTATGGTGGGGTGGAGTTGGGCCTGTGGAGTGGGGTGGAGTGGAGTGGAGTTGAGTCGAGTCGAGTATGGTGGGGTGGAGTTGGGCCTGTGGAGTGGGGTGGAGTGGAGTGGAGTTGAGTCGAGTCGAGTATGGTGGGGTGGAGTTGGGCCTGTGGAGTGGGGTGGAGTGGAGTGGAGTTGAGTCGAGTCGAGGATGGTGGTGTGGAGTTGGGCTTGTGGAGTGGGGTGGAACACAGCTGCGCTGAGCTCAGTTTGCTTGGAGTGTAAGGAATCACGGGAGTGCAGTCGAGCCTCAGACTGCAACACTAGGTTACATGGAGAGCAGAGAAGCAGATTGTAGTGGAAAAAGATGCAGAATGTGATTGGATTGAGCAGAGTAGAGCGCAGCCGATCTGATTGTGAGAGGAGCACAGTTCAGCAGATGTCGGTGGAAGAAATGACCAACCCATACACTGAAATCACATTTCGTATTAACATGGAACTATTAAAGATGCTGATGATGCAGCAGGTTAGTCAAGGTGTTGCTGTGTAGGCTCAACACTCTTGGGGGCGATTTTTCCCGGAAACTGTAGGCGCTAAGGAGCCTCCGGATTTGCCAAGATGGGGTCTTAAACTGCAACACCGGCTTCGCCCGCGTTTAGCACAAGACACCATCTTGGTAAAGGAGTTGAAGCCTGCGCTCGGAACGCCACCAGGAGGTTCGTTCAGGGGCTGATTGACACTTAAATTGCCTTCTAGTGCTTAGTAAAGAGGCTGCTCGCCAGTTTGGTGGATAACGCTTCATTTAACGACCTCTCCTAACAGTGACCAGCTGAAAAAGAGTAAACAAGTCCTTGCTGAAGATTGCGAGCGCTATTTTAAAGCCATGTTCAGCTTTCAATGTTCACTTGCTGATTAAGATTGACTGACTACACTGCGTTTGAAAAGGACTTTTGAAACACATCGGGAGACTGGGTCAAGACTTCACCAACACTCGAGCAACATTTTTCCCGGCAATCACCAGCAATTGTGCCAGAGGATCATGCTCAGGAGTCACAAGAGGAGGACGAGGAGGAAGAGGAGGAGGAGGGTGACTGGGGGACCACCCTGGGGTTCCAGGTAGACCGCCCGCACCTGGGAGGCACACCATCTAATTGAAGAGCGCTTTTGAGAGGCGTGCTCCACCATTCGACTCTGGAGCACTGTTGCCACATGCCTTACCTTCTAGGACTGAGGATCCATCAGGAAGGCCACCATCTGCACTCAATCCTTTCAACCCCTTCCTCATGAAGATCACAATAAAAAAGACCAACAATTCCACCACTACCCAATTACCATAATCAATCTTCATCTGCAGCACAATCATATAATGGAAACATCACACAACTAACAAACATTAAACGATTGACCCTGGTGCAAACCCTGTCTATCAGTGCTCTTGCCTACTCTGGTGCTTCTACAAAGTGCAACCCCAGGGGCAGCAGCAGGCGAGGTGGATGGCTGCTGAGATTCTGAAGAGGGCAGTTCAGATGACCTCCTACAATACCCCCGAGAGGCTGTGGGCTGTGATGGCCCCGGCCTCAGACTGCACCATCTCAGCATGGGCTTCAGTCTGGGCCGCCTGGCTGACCGGCAACGGCAAGGGCAATGGTGGAGTGGTGGGGGAGACAGCGGTAATGTTGGCATCCGGAGAGAGGCCAGTGGACTCCTGCTCCATGATTGCCACGCCACTACCTCGGGGCCTCTGCTCAGCCCGCCCAGTGATCTGCTGCAGGACAGACCTGTGGGCAGCTGAGACACTCTGCAAGCCCCTTTCAACCCAGGAGCCCAGAGCCACCATGGCAGCTGCCTGAACTTCCATTGCAGCAGTTTACCGCTCCATGCAATGACTGCAGTGGAAGCTGAGGCCTCAGTCAGCAGACGCTGCATGATGTCGGGCTCCACAGGTCGCTGGCTGGAATTGGCCAGCCTCTCCACGCTGGAGAGGATGGGTTCCAGGCTCTACATCAAGCCACGTACCAAGGTGGAGGCGGACTCCTCCATCCCCCTAGCCACCACCTGTAAGCTTTCAGGCCGGCTCTCCATTGCACCAAGCGTTTGGTTTGTCGCACCCACCAGCCTTCTTCTGAAGCTTGGCCCTGCGAGGCCCTCATCTGACTCCTCTACAGCAGGACCAGTATGTGACCTTGCCTCCCGGCAAGATGGCACCTGTGGTGTCCCTTCCAACCGGCGTGGCTGCTGCCCACTAGTGCCCGGTGTGTCCCACTGTGAGGATCCTTCTTCTAACCTAGTCTCTAAGTTACGCGTGGTGCCTGTCTCTGAGCTGGTGACTGCGACAGTGGTAGCCATTGACGCAGTGCATTCTTCCTCACTCTCCTCCTCCTCCTCCAGGGGGCAAGGTGGCTCTTGCTTGTCTTGCAGTTGCTCTGGGGGGTGGAGGAGGGAGGGGGGCGCGAGGTAGCTCTTGCTCCTGGGAGCCTGCAATAATAAAGCTGGAAGGGTTAGGGTGCAACACTATCAGAGTGTGTGTGTGATGAGACCAAATAGAGCTCGAGAGTGAGGGTACCTTTGGGGGAATTAGGGAACAGGAATAGTTGTGCATCTGTGAGGAAGCTCGAATGGCCACATACCTCGAGGCGATATGTCCCTGCTCTGCCTCTGGCCACGGCATCTCCCTCTCCCCTCCCAATCACGGCCAACACTGCCTTCTCAGGGGAGTGATGCCGTGCAGGCGTGCTTCCTCATCCCCGGTCAGGTCCTGCCGCCACCTGTTATGTGCTATCTTGTCGTGGAAGAGAAAGAATGGTGATTATGAATGAGTGTATTGACAGGTGTGTTTGTGTGTCTGTGTGAGATGCCTCACATGGTTGAAGAGCTGTGAGATGTGTCTGAGGTGTGAGTAGTGCCTGTGAAGGATGCAATAGTGTGGGGTTTGTGAATGTCAGTGTATAGTTAGATGGTGGATGCAGTGTGTTGAATGGTGGTGCAGTTATTGAGAAGTGTGGTTGTGAGATGGGATCTTACCTTGACCACTCGTGTCAAGTCATTAAGTTTCTTGCAGCACTGGAGCCATGTCCCGGGGACGGTGCTCCTGGCTGTCACCTCCTGGGTGATCTCCTCCCACATGCACCGCATTAGCTGCCTCTGTGGACTCCATTCCCCACTGCGGGTACAGGCCAACCCTCCTCCTCTGGCCCTCCTCAACCAGCACCTCCAGTGCCGCGTCCGACAACCTGGGCGCCCTCTCCCTCGGTCCCTGAGAAATCCTTCCACCTTGGCTTCTCTCCCAGCCAGCGCACTCCACACCTTCAGTGGAAGTGGGTGAGTGTGGGCTACGTATACAGCCCCAGGAAAATTGCGTCTAGTCAGCGCTTGTAAGAGTAAAAAAATTAATTGTAATAATGTAAGGGCAAATCAGTTGTAATGTTTAAGATTAGTTGAACTGCTTAAAGGACTAAAGTAAAGGTCAAAGTATCTTTTGAAGGCTACAAGCCGATGGAGACAGGGGTATAATTAGATAAAAGACCAACTTGCTTAGTCTGCAGTATAGATAATGCAGACACTGCAGAACAAAAATGTGAATCATTGTTTTCTATAAACTAACCTCAAATAGGAGTAAGAATGGAACCTTGCAGCGCAGATGGTTGACCAAAAGCAGAAGTAAAAGATGAGTTTCGCTAACATTGTAAGATTCTAATCAAGTTGTTTTTAGAGACCATAAGGGTCGCTCATGATGTAATAACTGTGCTGATGTTTGTATTTTCTGGCTTCTTGAGGTGTATAAAGAAGCGTGGCTGCCATTATTAAATTGAGAAGCTGGTCATGAGACCGCAGGCTATGACCCTTCTCCCAGAGCGCTCTGAATAATAAACTGTGATCTTTTGCTTTAAGACAGACTCGAGTGAATTAATTTTTCACCAACAGCGCTCGAGTGCCAAATGTGCAGGTGTCGGTTTCAGCGCCTGCAGGCACGTTCAAATCAGGGTAATCATCAATTAGCCCAAAAATTGGACACAGCACAGCACCCATTTAGCACCTGTTTCCACCCTTTCACCAAAATAACCCCCTTACTGTTTTACCGGTGCCATTACCTGCTCCTGTGTGAGCACTGCCTGGCTGAAGAAATGCTGCAGCTGTTCATTGGCGTAATTGATGCACAGCTGCTCAAAGCTATTCACGCCCAGATCCTGCGGACAGACACACAGGAAAAACAACCCTGTTACAATAAGACAGCAAGCTCAAACAAAACACACACTGAAGAGCTGGTGAAATCAAATCTGGGCAGATTCGCCAGAGGTCCCCTGCCCGGTTGCAGACTGCCCCAAACTTATTTTGTTTCGGAGCCCAATATAAGAGAGAAGAGCCTTTCATCCCAGTTATTTGTGGGACATTGGAACTCAGGTCCCGGAGGTGGAAGGACCCAGAGAGACCTACATCCTCTCTGTCTGGGCTATGAGTCTGTTCAAAGCATCTCGGGCAGATAGGATGTAGGTCTCTCTCAGCTCACCATAATCCATCTCATGATGGATTTTCCTAATGAGTACAGGGTCTTCTCCACCTCAGTATGTCAATCTGCAAATGTTAGCATTTCAATGAAGCCTCAAACAGCTTTGTGACTGAATTTTTGAACAAAGGCATAGAACCAAATAAAGAAACCCCACTCAGGACAGACGTTTATTATTCAGTACACCGAGAGACCAGTATCTATTGTATTGGTCATCAGTACCACAGGAACAATGGGAATCCTATGGAGATACAGCTGGTTGAAGCCATTTATTAATTGAATTTACCAACCTAAAATTAGATAAGATCACAGACAGGGAGGGAGATTGGCAGGTGCTTGTAAATTTCTGGCTCCAGGTCAGAAGAAACCATGATGCGGAGATGCCGGTGTTGGACTGGGGTGGACAAAAGTGAGAAGTCGCACAACACCAGGTTATAGTCCAACAGCTTTATTTGAAATCACAAGCTTTCGGAGCGTTGCTCCTTCGTCAGGTGAAGTGAAGAAATACATATGGGCACAGCATATATAGACAGAGAACATCTGCAGCATCTGCCACATTTGACCCTTGTGACCCCACCTCATTGTCTTTGTTGTATTTTGCTATCGTCTTTGATGTAATGTTTTCCTGACTGACCTGTTTGGACACCATCCACACCTTTGATTGCTGTGATTGTCTCTCTGCCGAGGTGTGATAAAGGGCAGTTAGAAAGATTAACTGTAGGCGTCTGGCATTGTTCTCTGCACAGGCATTGATCTCTGTCTATATATGCTGTGCCCATTTGTATTTCTTCACTTCACCTGACGAAGAAGAAACCAATACGATAGCAAAATACTGCGGATGCTGGAAATCTGAAATAACAACAGAAAACGCTGGAAAAACTCAGCAGGCCAGGCAGCATCCATGAAGAAACCAAGTTCAGGCTCACGGACTATAGGACACCTGGCCGTGACTCGGACAATACAGCGACATTTTACACTTCGGGAGTGCACCATCATTATATTAATGGACAGAAATACCAGGCCAGAATATACAATTTCCTGATATGAAAGAAAAGAGAAAGACTACAGCGCCTTTCATGACCTCAGGACGTCCCAAAGCGCTTCACAGCCAATGAAGTACTTTTGAAGTGTAGTCACTGTTGTAATGTAGGAAACACGGCAGCCAATTTGTGCACAGTAAGATCCCACATACAGCAATGTGACAATGACCAGATAGTCTGTTTTACTGATGTTGGTTGAGGGATAAATATTGGCCAGGACACCGGTAAAGCTCCCTCTACATTGTCCCATCAAACATTCCCAGATCAGGTACAGCACGGGGTTAGATACAGAGTAAAGCTCCCCCTACACTGTCCCATCAAACACTCCCAGGACAGGTACAGCACGGGTTAGATACAGAGTAAAGCTCCCTCTACACTGTCCCATCAAACACTCCCAGGGCAGGTACAGCACAGGTTAGATACAGAGTAAAGTTCCCTCTGCACCATCCCATCAAATACTCGGACCTGATTAAGACAGCCCAAGCTCATTTCAAATAGATCCCTTACAATCAAAAGATACAAAAGGCTTTCATTGCATCATTCTGGGCTAGATTATAACCCAGACCCCATAGGTGAAAAAACAGTCTATAATGTGCCAAGCTTTCCAAATACTAAGCAGAGAATATCTGAAGAATGTGAGTGGGCACATTTGTGCACTCCCTGATTTCTGTGGTGTGTTATTTACCTGTTGCAATGTTTTATATCTGAAGTCCTACTCACCCGCGTCGAGCATCCCCCAGCACTGAGCTAAGAGGAAAGATTTGATTTACCTCAGACCCTTACATATTCAATACCCCCAACTCTCTCCAAGTCTTACCTCAAATCCATAGACATCTACAATCCCCACAGAGCTGTCCATCTCCACCGGCATCAGACACTCATTGATTTGCTGTACCAGCCAATCAAATAGCAGGGAATAAAGAGCTTTAGCGATAGTATCTCTGGGCAGAGAAAACGGAAAGTTACTGGCATCTTAACAACATCAAATAGAGATAGAGAGAGAGAGACAGAGAGTGAGACAGAGAGAGAGAGAGGGAGAGAGAGAGAGAGACAGAGAGAGACAGAGAGAGAGACAGAGAGTGAGACAGAGAGCAAGACAGAGAGAGAGAGTGAGACAGAGAGAGAGAGAGACAGACAGAGGGAGAAACAGAGAGAGACAGAGAGCGAGACAGAGAGCGAGACAGAGAGAGAGACAGAGAGAGAGACAGAGAGAGAGACAGAGGGAGAGGCAGAGGGAGAGGCAGAGAGAGAGACAGAGAGAGAGTGAGACAGAGAGAGACAGACCGAGGGAGAGACAGAGAGAGAGAGAGAGCGAGACAGAGAGAGAGTGAGACAGAGAGAGAGATAGACAGAGAGTGAGACAGAGAGACAGAGAGTGAGACAGAGAGAGAGACAGAGAGTGAGACAGAGAGTGAGACAGAGAGTGAGACAGAGAGAGAGACAGAGAGTGAGACAGAGAGTGAGACAGAGAGAGAGACAGAGAGAGAGAGACAGAGAGAGACAGAGAGTGAGACAGAGAGAGAGACAGAGAGTGAGACAGAGAGTGAGACAGAGAGAGAGACAGACAGAGAGACAGAGAGAGAGTGAGACAGAGAGAGACAGAGGGAGACAGAGGGAGAAAGAGACAGAGGGAGAAAGAGACAGAGGGAGAGGCAGAGAGAGAGAGGCAGAGAGAGACAGAGGGAGAAAGAGACAGAGGGAGAGACAGAGAGACAGAGAGTGAGACAGAGAGAGAGTGAGACAGAGAGAGAGACAGACAGAGAGTGAGACAGAGAGAGACAGACAGAGGGAGAGACAGAGAGAGCGAGACAGAGAGAGAGTGAGACAGAGAGAGACAGACAGAGAGTGAGACAGAGAGAGACAGAGAGTGAGACAGAGAGAGAGACAGAGAGTGAGAAAGAGAGTGAGACAGAGAGTGAGACAGAGAGAGAGACAGACAGAGAGACAGAGAGAGAGTGAGACAGAGAGAGAGACAGAGGGAGACAGAGGGAGAAATAGACAGAGGGAGAGACAGAGAGAGACAGAGAGTGAGACAGAGAGAGAGTGAGACAGAGAGAGAGACAGACAGAGAGTGAGACAGAGAGAGAGAGAGATAGACAGAGAGTGAGACAGAGAGACAGAGAGTGAGACAGAGAGAGAGACAGAGAGAGAGTGAGACAGAGAGAGAGACAGACAGAGAGTGAGACAGAGAGAGAGAGAGATAGACAGAGAGTGAGACAGAGAGACAGAGAGTGAGACAGAGAGAGAGACAGAGAGTGAGACAGAGAGTGAGACAGAGAGTGAGACAGAGAGAGAGACAGAGAGTGAGACAGAGAGTGAGACAGAGAGAGAGACAGAGAGAGACAGAGAGTGAGACAGAGAGAGAGACAGAGAGTGAGACAGAGAGTGAGACAGAGAGTGAGACAGAGAGAGAGTGAGACAGAGAGAGACAGAGGGAGACAGAGGGAGAAAGAGACAGAGGGAGAAAGAGACAGAGGGAGAGGCAGAGAGAGAGAGACCGAGAGAGACAGAGGGAGAAAGAGACAGAGGGAGAGACAGAGAGACAGAGAGTGAGACAGAGAGAGAGTGAGACAGAGAGAGAGACAGACAGAGAGTGAGACAGAGAGAGACAGACAGAGGGAGAGACAGAGAGAGCGAGACAGAGAGAGAGTGAGACAGAGAGAGACAGACAGAGAGTGAGACAGAGAGAGACAGAGAGTGAGACAGAGAGAGAGACAGAGAGTGAGACAGAGAGTGAGACAGAGAGTGAGACAGAGAGAGAGACAGACAGAGAGACAGAGAGAGAGTGAGACAGAGAGAGAGACAGAGGGAGACAGAGGGAGAAAGAGACAGAGGGAGAGACAGAGAGACAGAGAGACAGAGAGTGAGACAGAGAGAGAGTGAGACAGAGAGAGAGACAGACAGAGAGTGAGACAGAGAGAGACAGACAGAGGGAGAGACAGAGAGAGAGAGAGAGCGAGACAGAGAGAGTGAGACAGAGAGAGACAGAGAGAGAGACAGAGAGTGAGACAGAGAGAGAGACAGAGAGTGAGACAGACAGAGAGACAGAGTGAGAGTGAGACTAGAGAGACAGAGGGAGACAGAGGGAGAAAGAGACAGAGGGAGAAAGAGACAGAGGGAGAGGCAGAGAGAGAGAGACAGAGAGAGACAGAGAGTGAGACAGAGAGAGAGAGAAAGACAGAGAGGGAGAGAGAAACCGATACAATGGCCCCAAAATTTATGGGGAGGCCGAATACGGTCGATGAATCTGACAAGGCCGGAGATGCGGAGGGCCACATTAACATTTTTTAGCTCCGTTTTCCGCCCGGCTGCCGGCCAAATGGACAGCCTGGCCAGCGGGCAGGAAGGATCACCAGCAGCAGGAGGCAGAAGCTGGGGATCCTTGGGGACGGTCCCTGGCAATCGGGAGGCGGGGAGAGGCCAGCAATCGGGGAGAGATCGTCAATTGGGCCGGGGTGAGGCTGACGATCAGGACTGGGGGAGGCCGAAGGCTTCCTTGAGGGCCTGGGGTCGGGGTGGGGGAGCACTCCTGTTCCTCCTGGCCCACAAGGATTGCTGAAACAACCGCTCACCCTGTGGAACCGGCAGCTCCTGCCTCCCTTTCACTGCCGAGCTTCCCGACCCCTGGGAAACCCGCGCAGTCGCAGTCAATTTTAAATTACACTGTGGGAGCCCGATTTAAATATGTTAATAAGCGTCCCGCCTCTCCACTGGGGACACCCGGACGCCCTGATATTCACCGCCGTAAAAATGGAAAATGGCAGCGGGCACGTGCGCGGCGTGTTCGGGACGCATTCCTCGTATTAACTGTTTAACCCCCCTCCCCACCCCACCTGTCATGAGGGGACTAATATCGAGCCCACAGTGAGAGTGAGAGAGACAGAGTAAGAGAAAGAGAGAGGGAGAGAGAGGGAGAGAAAGAGAGAGGGAGAGAAACAGAGAGACAGAGAGAGAGACAGAGAGAGAAGGGTCTGAAAGGGAAAAACTGAAACTGAGATGAGACAGGACGGAGAGGACAAAGAGAGAGAGAAGGATACAGGGACACACATCCACACACACTAATACATCTCATAGGATACAGACCAGACTTTGAGCAATCATACATCTAAACGCTGGTCACCTGGCATCTACAGAGCTTTCCACAGAGAGGGGGGAAAAGATACAGTCATAACTGGTCTCCTGAAAAGATAAAAATGAAAACTCAAAACACACATTATTTCTGTGTACGCACATACCCAAAACAACATGTGTGCGCATACATGCATGAACCATGTCTGTACGGGCATGAATCAACATACATGTCCCTATATTAGTCAACATTCATGTACACGCAGAGAGAATGAACGCAATCACACACACATGCAAAAACATGCACCACAGACAGATACACACATGCACCAGACACAGAGATAAGCACAAAGATTCATGAAACATGCAATGATACACATAGACTGCCGCTCCCCCGCTCTCCAAATCTGTAACTGCCCCTCCCTCCTGTTACTCTCCTGTAACTGCCCCTCCCTCCTGTTACTCCCCTGTAATTGCCCCTCCCTCCTGTTACTCCCCTGTAATTGCCCCTCCCTCCTGTTACTCCCCTGTAATTGCCCCTCCCTCCTGTTACTCCCCTGTAACTGCCCCTCCCTCCTGTTACTCCCCTGTAACTGCCCCTCCCTCCTGTTACTCCCCTGTAACTGCCCCTCCCTCCTGTTACTCCCCTGTAACTGCCCCTCCCTCCTGTTACTCCCCTGTAATTGCCCCTCCCTCCTGTTACTCCCCTGTAATTGCCCCTCCCTCCTGTTACTCCCCTGTAACTGCCCCTCCCTCCTGTTACTCCCCTGTAACTGCCCCTCCCTCCTGTTACTCCCCTGTAATTGCCCCTCCCTCTCAGGATGTGTCTACGTATTGTCGAGAGCAGCCTATTCAGGAGATGGAGCAGGGGAGGCTCAGGGGAAAAATATCATGTCCCAAATTTCCTCGCTGGTTCCCTGCCACTCCCGGGATTTTCCATCTGCCCTTTCGAGGGTGATTGACACCAGGGGGAAGCCTCAGGGAAGAGACTGCCTAAGTCTTGCTTGCCCGGTTTAGGAGGGAGCAGGTATGGGACTGGAGGCCAGTACGCTGAGTGAGAGGAGGTCTACCTTCTCCAGAGGTAGGTTTTAAGGAGCGTCTTAAAGGAGAGAGAGGTCGAGAGGTTTAGGGAGGGCACAGATACAGGTACACAGAAATATATGTACATATAAATACAGTTACACCGACACAAGTACACATGGATAGAGGCACATAAACACACACACATAGACACAGGTACACAGACACACATAGACCGTATAACAGGAACACAGACACACATGTACGATCATTACAGGTACACAGACACCCAGTGCTGCCCCAGCGTCCCTGATGCCAATAATTATGAGCGGGCGATTGGTTTGCCCTTGTGTTGTGATGTACTCACTGTCACTCGTTGTGTGATGACACTGTGAAGCGTATCCGATGAGACCTGCAGCAATTTGGCCACAATTTGTATCTCGGTGTGACTAACAATTACAGCCAGCTCCTGGGACCCGTCCTAGAAAACAATCCTTACGGTCAGTCACATGTCAGGCTCGTCCTGCAGCAGCAGTCGCTGCCCATTGTACCGTGGGCTGTTTGAGGACTCCCGTGGGTTTGGTGGTAAGGTAGTGTCTGCCCGCTCGCCAGCGGGGAGCTGCCCGCTGGAGGCAGATGACTCCAGAAGAGCAGCATTGGACCTGGCACTGGGAACCTGGGAGTTTGGCGCACTAAAGAGGCCAGGTGGAGCGGGGGTGCTGTTCAATGTTCCCCTTAATTTTTTTTGGGGTGCGCGGCCCCTTTAAGGGGCTGCACGGCCCATTCACTGTTTCACGCATGCGCGAAACTTAACATGGGAAAAGCCGGACCTGGGCTGCGAGTGGCCGCACAGCGTAGAGGGAACGTTGGCTGTTAGCCGAAGGTCTTCAATAAGGAACATTGACGTCAGGTGTCATATGTTCATTAAGCATACAGTGCATGCTATAGTACTTAAACATATACTTAAAAAGCAGCACTTACAACAAAACCTGATGGTTGGTTTGGGATTCAACGCGTTACAGTTCTGAGCTCAATATCTTGGGCTTTTACTAATCCAAATACTCATTACAAACTGGCAGTTTTATACATTTCTCTCGCTCCTTCCACGTGACAATCCCCACAATGTGGTGCTGTGCTACATAATTATATAAACGTTAAAATACAACTCCACATCCGGAGAATTGTAATGAGCTTGTCCCTTATCAATAATTTTATTTCCCTTACTTATTGAGCTCTTGTTCCGTTGGGCTAACCAGTATAACTTCCTTCTTTTGTTATCATATAGATAGTTTCACTCTTGTTCCATATCATTGCTCTGTTACCAAGTGAAACCGTTAACTGTAAGTCTGTCTTTGTCTCTGTATCAGTCGTGCCAATTAAAAATGATGATGTACGTCCAGAGGGTTTCCTTTGAAGAACTAACTTATTTTCCCACACTTGCTATCAACTGATTAAAGTTCTCTGAAACTTACAAATCAGTGTGCAATAACAGGTCTTTAATTAAGTTTACTGAAGTGAAAACTAACTAACAGGCAAAGGCTAAAGGTTAGCATTGCTACAATATAAAGAGAGATCAATAGTAGTATAACATTAATAGACTTCAGGACAGTCTGATGAACCCTTTCCAAACCGTGCTGGTTAATGGTGCAGCTGAGGAAAGAGGGAAGGAACCTGCCCTGGAAACAATGGGGCAGAAATTCGGCTGTTGTCGGGTGAGTACGCACTGTGTACTCACCCGTGGACGGAACGAAAGTGACAGTTTCTTGCATGCACTGCGCATGCGCGGGAAACCGGCACTTCCGTTCCCCTGAGGAAAGGGGTTCAGAGGTCGAACGCGCACGCCGGAGGGCCAGCGCGTTCGCCTCGCACTTCGTTTTTTTTTACAGGTTCCTCCGTGAAGGTAAGCACGGAGAAGATACACTTTTAAAAAGGAGGCGCAAGGCCTTCTTTTAACAAGGTAAGTGTTGATTTTATTAAAATTTAAACTTTTTTTCACAGATTTATCTTTTTTAATTACTTTAAAGAAAGCTAAGTTTAGTTTTAGCCCCATTAAAAAATGTAATAAATTTTTTCAAAAATGTAAATTTTTGTTTAAAATAGTTAATTAATGTAATTTATAGTTATTTTAAAAATGTGATGTTTTTTAAAAAATGTATTTGTAGTTTTAGGGATGTTTTGGGGCTGATCTGTATTCATAGATTTGACAGGTCTTCCTGTCAAATCTATGAATGAAAGATGGTCTGCTGCCATTGGCTCTCCATGGCCCACGTGATCCCAGGGGACGCATCGCACTAACTGCGCCCCTGGGACACACAAGCACTGCGCGCCGGCAGCTGGAGCAGGCCCAGGAGCTGAAGTCCCTGTGGGCCCAGAGGTCAACGGCAGGCGCAGTAGGTAGGTGAGCGCGCGATCCTTGCACCCGCGGGAAGCCAGGGAGCCTAATTTCTGGCCCAATGTCATCCCTTCAATCAGTGCATCCCCTGACAGGCCAGGCGAGGTGTGGCTCTAAGGGTGTCTATGCAGTCTGCCAATTAGTCCCTCCCCAGAACGTGTGGAAGACAGGCTTTATCTGAAAGGAGGTGAAGAGAAGGACAAGCGAGCCTTCAGAGTAGAGGACAGACAGGGTTCTTTCTCAGACTAACACTACTCCCACAGGTTTATGGATCAGTTCATACCCACCCTGTACTCTCTCCAGGCTGGGTTTGGCTCTTTTTATGTATAAAAAGAAAGGCTTACTTTTATATAGCGCCTTTCACGACCTCAAGACGTCCTAAAGCACTCTACAGCCAATGAAGTACTTTTGAAGTGTAGTCACTGTTGTAATGTGGCTTCTAATTGCGCAGAGTAAGATCCCACAAACAGCAATGTGATAACGACCAGATAATCTGTTTTAATGATGTTGATTGAGGGATAAATATTGGCCCGGACACCAGGGATAAGTCCCATGTTCTTTTTCGAAATAGTGCCAAAGGATCTTTTATATCCACCTGAGAGAGCAGACGGGGCCTCGGTTTAATGACTCATCCGAAAGGTGGCACCTCCGACAGTGCAGCACTCCCTCAGCACTGCACTGGAGTGTCAGCATAGATTTTTGTGCTCAAGTCTCTGGAGTGGGGCTTGAACCCACAACATTCTGACTCAGAGGCGAGAGTGCTGCCCACTGAGCCACGGCTGACACACTGTCACTGTGACTGTCACAGGGGATTTTGTATTTCACTGCTTCCCTTCCATCAGATCATGTCCTACATCTTGCTTCAAAGAGGCCTGTCCTCCAGCTTGATCCCCTGATCACACCAAAGCTTGTACTTTCTGCTCGCCCACTACTACATCTTCAAAACATAACTTTATTTAAAATATGCGTCAATTGCACTCTTCCTGTCCCTCCATCGCCGCTGCTTCCACCGGCCTCTCTTGTTACTTCCTCTGAATCCACCCTCCCACCTCTTCACTCTGATGGGACGGTTGCGAGCTCTCCCGAACAGGAAGTCGCGCTTTTGGGCTTACTTTCTCCTCCAGCTTTAGCTTCTTCCACAGCTCCATTTGTTCAATCAAGGTGCCTCACTCCCAAGTTTATTCCCACCAGCTGTCTCTGTATTGAAGTAAGACTGTATAGACTGTCCTCCTCATGGTATCCCTCCCACCGTTCTCCAGCTGCGTGCCTCTGAAAGTACCACTCGTCTAGATGGTGTCTTCAAGCTCTCCTTCTCCCAGTCCACTTTTCCTTCTCCTTTTAAGTTGGCTCAAGTTCACTCTATCCCGAATAATGGTGATCCCTCTCACCTTTCCAACTATTCCTCTCCCCATTGCGCTCATATCTATGCTTTTCTAAAGATATGGGAGCTGTTGTTAGATTACAAATTATGCATCTCCTCTGAAGTTCATGACTGCTGGTATGGTTTCCATCATGGCCATTCTATTGGTCATCTTCTGGCTATGTTATTCTGAACTTTGCGCTTGAACACTATGCTGATTCATCTATCATTGCCCTGGCCATCTCCAAAGGCAACTAAATTAATTACCATCATATGGTCTTCCACCACCTATGTTCATGGTGATCTAGTCTTCTCTCAAGTGGCTGTACCTGTGCAGTAGTTGATGACTCTGTTTCCGACAACTCAGGAATCTGTTGCCTGTCCATGTCAGTGATCTCCTCCACACATCACCAACCCTGTCCACACCTTCACTGATGGTCCACTCTTCACTCTTCAACTTCCTTCAGATCACATCCCCTCAGTGCTCAGGATCTTCAATCCTCTTACAATCCTCTCACGGTCTAATGGCTGAGTCACTTCATCTTCATCAAGGTTGAGCAGGCTGGGCCGATACTCATTGGAATTTAGAAGAATGAGAGGTGATCTTATTGAAACATATAAGATACTGAGGGGGCTTGACAGGGTAGATGCAGAGAGGATGTTTCCCCTCGTGGGGAAATCTAGAACTCGGGGGCATAGTTTCAGAATAAAGGGTCGTCCCTTTTAGAACTGAGATGAGGAGGAATTTCTTCTCTCAGAGGGTCGTAAATCTGTGGAATTCTCTGCCCCAGAGAGCCGTGGAGGCTGGGTTATTAAATACATTTAAGGTGGAGATATGACAGATTTTTACAAGATAAGGGAGTGAAGGGTTATGGGGAGCGGGCAGGGGAGTGGCTTTGAGCCCAAGATCAGCCATGATCTTATTGAATGGCGGAGCAGGCTCGAGGGGCCAGGTGGCCTATTCCTGCTCCTATTTCTTATGTTCCTATCTCTACCAGGCCCTTCAAAAGAGCACTGAAAATCCTGGCTTTACTATTTCTTTGAAGACGCAATGGTCTCTCCCATGAGGCATGAGGAAAATAGAATTTCTCTTGAAAAGTTGTATCAAACTCCCCGTGAGCAAGTAGCACTCATTGTGATTGTTATCCCTGGTGCACTATTTTATACTGAGGAAAGGAACAGCTGCAGTTTAAGCTCTGATTCTAACTCGGGACGGGAATTGGGGAATCAAAGCAGGCGGCGAACCATCCCCCCCGCCCCCCCACCCCCGGACCTCATGTGCATACCCCGACACTGAGACCCGCCCGAAGCCAGCGGGAATGACATCAACACTGGTGGGAGAGAGTCAAAACTCGTGGGGAGAAAGTGGAGTTGAGGTCGAGGATCAGCCATGATCTTATAGAATGGCGGAGCAGGCTCGAGGGGCCCTATGACCTACTGCTGTTCCTAATTATTATGTTCTTATCTCAGGGTGCCGCTGAGGAACCGCAGAAACGGTCCCCGGTGAGGATTTGGGGGCGGGGCGGGGGGGGGGGGGTAATTGAAAAGTCCGCGATTGAGTGGGAGCCCAGTTGAAGGGGAGACCCTGCTCCTCCAGACTCACAAGGAACCTTTAAAAAGTTAGAAAAAAAACTCACTTACCTGGGCCTCCTTGACACCGCTGGCTTTTAGCTGAGCCAGCCTTAGACGGACTCGCGGTTAAAATGGTGTGCACATCCCGATGACATCATCGGAACGCGGGCTCCTGGGGCGGGTGTCCGTCCCGTGTCTGTATTCAGGCAGGTTAAAATGGTGGGCAACGCGGAGCGAAACCCATCCCCCATCTGAACCTCCCTGTTGCTGCTGGGCGGGGGAGGGGCTGGTTAAAATTCCCCCATATCTCAGTCATCACAGCTGCGTGTATATATATTCATAGATATATAGATATATAATACCAGCCTGCTTTGATAATATTTTTATTTTTATCATTAGTTTTGTCAATCCCATTCATAATTTTGAAAACTTAACTAGATCAACTCACTATCTCGGCCAAGAATTTCCACTCTGTTTTTGGTGCAATTTCAACATATAAACTGCAGCAAATAACTTTTTTTGGCAATAAAATGGGCTGAAGTTATTTCACTGGTTTTCTGCCCCAAAATCGCACCCCCCACCCCCCCCACCCTGCCCAAATTCCCTTGTGCTTTTTGGCCCTTCCTGCTATCCACCCGAGTCACCTCATTTACATATATGATAATGAGGGCCAGTGGATTTTACACCCGGGGTAAGTTACAAGGTGAAGCTGTTGTCCGAGTCCACTGAGGCAGCCGGGCGTGAGGAGTTTGTGAGCCTGAAGGGAGCGGAGAATTCCAGGAGTGATTTGTGTGACTGGGAACGAGTTGCAGCGATTTTTTTTGGGGCATTCTGCCTACACAACCTTGGACTTATTGCTGACAGGGTGAGACCACTGGGAGCTTTTCACCAACAGCCCCACCCCCCAGGCACTCTTGGCCTCAACGTCTCGTCTGATCTCAAATGGAGCTCCCACATCTCCTCCATTGTTGAAGCTGCCTCCAAGAAGCTCAGCTTGCTCTTTCATGATAAACATCTCCTTACCCTTCAACAACTCTCCCAAATCCATCCTAGGCTTGAACACTGGCTCATACCTGAGGAGCCTCATCCAGCAACTCTCTCATACTCTTGCATAGGATGGAAGAAAAGCTTGTCATCTGATAATGGAACCTCCTCTCACCTCTCTCTGTGTTTCTCTGTAGTATTATGGGTCAGTGCTGCACTGAACTTGAATCTCTTGTTCCTCCTAGACTCCATATATGCAGTCCGACTCATTCTTCCACCTCCCTACAGTCTTGTGTTGGAGTCCAGATATCACATCATTCTCAGGACCTCAAAACTGTGGAATTCCTCACCTCCCTCAGCCTTCTCTTCCCCCCACAATCTGCTTGGTTGGTGCCACCTCATCCCTATTCCTAACTGACCTCATCTCTCTCACTCCTTTTTACCTTAATGATGTCTTCCATTATGGCCCTTGGCCCTGAACCAAAGTTTCTGGAGAAGAAAAAAAATCCATAAAGTCTTAAGTGACTGGTTAGCAGTTCAATGTTATGTAATATTAATCCTGCAGCACTCTGTTCATTCTTGCACGGGCCAGTAATGGCCTGGCAATAGAGGAAGCTTGATAGGACAGGCACAGCAACTCAGTGCACCCAAGTGAAGACGTCACACCTATCTATCTGTGCAATAGCGTGCCTTGGGAGTGTAACAATAGCACATTGTGACGTGCACCAGATATTTGTGTCTTTCACAAGTGCCCTACAACCTTTCTGCAGACGGACTGAGTATGCACCGGGTAAGATGAGGCCAGATACACATATCTAAACGGCTTTATTTTTCCACACAGCAAGTGAACATCCAGAGTACGAGTTGCAGTCAAAACCCACTTATTCCACTCCACTTCACTTCGCTTCCCATACATAAAGAAAATAATGAACTTGTCATGCTATTCCACATTGGAATTTTCAGACTCCTTTTCCTTTCTGTGCAAATACTGGCTATAAGAAACTGAACCCCTGCATTTATGGCCCTCAGATCAGGCCAGATCCTCCTTTCCCTGCAGTCTCCCGTCTTTTCTTCCATCAGCCTGACTCCAGTGTCTGCTTTAAGTCAAACTGACTAACCCCCCCCCTCCCCCTCCGCTTCCCGTCCAAGAGCAGAATCTACCAGGCTAACGTGGTAATGACTCTTTCTGACGAAAGGTCACAGACCTGAAACGTTAACTATGTTCCTCTCTCTGTTTCTCTCTCTGTTTCTCTCTCCACAGATGCAGCCTGGCCTGCTGAGTTTTTCCAGCATTTTCTGTTTATATTTCAGATTTCCAGCATCCGCGGTATTTTGCCTTTTGTGGTAATGATTCTTGCCGAGTTTGAATGAATAAAGTTGTTGCAGCAGCCTTAAGGACAAATGATCACTAGAATGTTAAAGTATCTTTCGTTGTTTAGAGCGCACTAGTTCAGACACCTTATCTGAATATAAATCTGCGTCTGCCAACCCTGCTCTCCTGTGCTTCCAACCCCTTGAGAGATATATTTAGCTCAATTATAGCATTTTCATAGTACTGAGGGAGTGCTGCAGTGTCGGAGGTGCCGTCTTTCGGATGAGATGTCAAACTGAGGCCCCGTCTGCTCTCTCAGGTGGACGTAAATGATCCCGTGACACTATTTCGAAGAGGAGCAGGGGAGTCATACTCGGTGTCCTGGCCAATATTTATCCCTCAACCAACACCTAAAACAGATTATCTGGTCATTATCTCATTGCTGTTTGTGGGATCTTGCTGTGCACAAATTTGCTGCTGCGTTTCCCACATTACAACAGTGAGTACACTTCAAAAGTACTTCATTGGCTATAAAGTGCTTTGGGACGTCCTGAGGTCATGAAAGGCACTGTATAAATGTCAAGTTCTTTCTTTTAACATATATTGCACGGAGGGCCCCCTGTAGAGTCTCAGTCGGAAATCCTGAAATGTAACATTTACACTAAAACACAAGTATAATGTTGGTGCAAAAGCACAACTACTGCACGCCAGCACTACAGTCGTAGTGTAACTGCACCCTAAGGCAGGAGTTTGTGTGAGTCCGACCTACCTCATAGGATGTGAAGCAGACATTGCCAAGCTGCAAAATGGAGGACAAGATGGACCACACCGACGTCAGTTGGTCTTCCAACAGCCCGATCCTCCCCAGAGAGCGCAGCAAACACAGGAAGTCTTCGTGCTCATGTTTGCCGGTGATCTCGCACGCTCCACCCTGCCCAAGAAGCAGAGACAGAGCTCAGGGGAGCAGATACTGGGCCAGTCACCAATCACAGTGCAGACACCTATTAGAGGCACTGAGTACCCTGGCTGCCTTAGAACTAAGCGATCGAAACTAGCCCAGGAGATCACTCTGGCCCTGATCAATGTTGCAAAGTACCTGCCTCTTGTACAAAGTGATCTCCGCCCCAGCCAGAAACAGGTCCAGCTCTCGCTTGAAGGAATTCAGAGAATCAGTGTTCAACGCACGAGCTGGCAGCCTGTTCCACAGATCCATTAGGAACATAGGAGCAGGAGGAGGCCATTCAGCCCCTCGAGCCTGCTCCGCCATTCAATGAGATCATGGCTGATCTGCTCCTCAACTCCATTTACCCACCTTTGCTCCATATCTCTCGATACCCTTACCCAACAAAAATCTATCGATCTCAGTCTTGAAAGCTCCATTTGTCCCCCAACCACCTTTTGGGGGAGAGAGTTCCACATTCCCACTACCCTTTGTGTGAAAGAATGCTTCCTGATTTCACTCCTGGATGGCCTGGCTCTAAGTTTAAGATTCTGTCCCATGTCTCATCTGCACCTTCGGTCTCAATAATGTTATTCGCCTTAAAAAAAATCTCCATCCGCTCACTGTAAGAACTGAATGGTTTGCGAGCTCAGTCATACACGCCGAGGCTTCCGATGAATCCCGTAGGCGCGGCCATGATTGTCCCGATCCCGTTGAACAGTGACTCAGCACGCTGCCCGTGTACATGTGAGAATCAATGCCGCTGTTGAGGCACAGACGATTCTGCATCAGCATTAACAGTAAAACATCGCCAAAAATTCAGTTTAGGAGTCACAAATTCACCTTAAACTTTTCCACTCGAAGGTTGAACACTGTGTCCTTCCATGATCCCTAAAAATGGCTTTGGGATCCCATTCTCGTCGCCAAAAATGTAATATATGTGGGTAGAACAAATGAAGGACAGAGACACCATGAGTTGCTAGTCCATGTGCTTGCTTTTCTAGGCCAGAGTGAACTGAGCATGCTCATACTAAACCATGTGATAAACCATGTAATAATACATTACAAGGTCCTTCAGGAGTGAAATCAGGAAGCAATTCTTCACACAAAATGTGGTGGAAATCTGAAACTCTCTCCCCCAAAAAGGCTGTGGATGCTGGGGATCAATTCAAATTTTCAAGACTGATAGATTTTTGTTAGGTAAGGGTATCAAGGGATATGGTGCAAAGGCAGGTAAATGGAGTTGAGGTGCAGATCAACAACAACAACTTGCATTTATATAACGCCTTTAACGTAGTAAAACGTCCCAAGGTGCTTCACAGTGTTATCAAACAAAATTAGACACCGAGCCACATGAGATATTAGGACAGGTGACCAAAAGTTTGAATAAAACAAGTAGGTTTTAAGGAACGTCTTGAAAGAGGAGAGAGGTAGAGAGGTTTAGGGAGGGATTTCCAGAGCCCAGGGCCCAGGCAGCTGAAGCACAGCAGGCAACGGTGGAGCGATGAAAATTGGGAATGCACAAGAAGCCAGAATAGGAGGAGCGCAGAGATCTCGGGGGGCTGTGGGGCTGGAAGAGGTTACAGAGATAGGGAGGGGTGAGGCCATGAGAGATTTGAAAACAAGGATGAAAATTTTTAAATCTAGAGGTTGTTGAACCGGGAGCCAGTGTAGGTCGGTGAGCACAGGGGTGTTGGGTGAACGGGACTTGGAGCGAGTTAGGATAGAGGCAGCAGAGTTTTGGATGACCTCAAGTTTACGGAGGGTGGAGTGTGGGTGGCCGGCCAGGTGAGCGTTGGAATAGTCGAGTCTAGAGGTGACAAAAACATGGATGAGTGTTTCAACAGAAGATCGTCCAAAACTCTGCTGCCCATATCCTAACTACCCACCATATCGTTCAACCCTACCTACCAGCCTTCTCTCCATATCCTTTAACCTCACCTTCTCTCCATATCCTTTAACCTCACCTTCTCTCCATATCCCTTACCCCCACCTACACATCTGTTCACTATTTCCCTCAATCCATTGTCTTTGCAGAAACCCATCCATTGTCTCTTAATCCCATTTACACTGCCCACCTCAATGTCTTTCTCTGGTCATTTATTCCACAACTCAATTACACCTTGAGTGAAAAGATTCTCCCGATTTCCCTTCTTAAACCCAACTTCCTCAATTTTAATTTCTGCCCTCTGGGATTTGAACCACGGTGAACAATCTGGATCAACACTGTTTAATTCCCCTCACAGTCTAGAAAACTTCATGATGCGGAGATGCCGGTGTTGGACTGGGGTGGACAAAAATGAGAAGTCGCACAACACCAGGTTATAGTCCAACAGTTTTATTTGAAATCACGAGCTTTCGCAGCGCTCCGAAAGCTCGTGATTTCAAATAAAACTGTTGGACTATAACCTGGTGTTGTGCGACTTCTCATTTTAGAAAACTTCAGTTAGTTAAATTGTATTCTCATCTTTTCCAAAGCGAACAAACCCACCCTCCTTAATCTTTCCTCATAACTTCAACTTCACCTTTGTTGCTCCCCTCTGTATCCTCCATAGAACAGTAAGATTCTGAAGACAGAGGGCTGAATTTTCCGTGGTGGTAGCGGGCGCGATCGGTGGCGGGTCGGGTGGGAAAGTTGTTTTTTTTGACAGCGGGTCGGGAAGCCGCTGTCAACTCGCTCCCACGTGCCTTTCCAACAGGCGCATCTGTCAGCATGGAGCCAACCCGACCCGACCTGTGGGGGGGGGGGCGGCCCAATTGAAATCATTGGGCCAGAAATTCGGGTCGGAGGCTTCCCGCGGGTGCAAGCCCCCAACCTGCACTTACCTAGCGCGCCTGCCGTTGTGCTGTGGGCCCGCGTGGGATTCCGATCCTGGGCCTCCTCCAGCTGCCGGTGTGCAATGCTTGCGTATCCCAGGGGCGCAGTTAGTTCGAAGTGTCCCCTGGGATCACGTGGGCCATGGAGAGCCAATCGGAGCAGGGAATCTCCATTCATAGATTTGACAGGAAGACCTGTCAAATCTATGAATAGAGATCGGCCCCAAAACCTCACTAAAACTTCAAATAATTTTTTTTTAAAACATCACATTTTTAAAATAACTATAAATTACATAAATTAAGTATTTTAAACAAAAATTTAAATTTTTGAAAAAATTTATGAAAGTTTTTAACGGGGCTAAAAATAAACTTACCTTTCTTTAAAGTATTTAAAAAAGATAAACCTGTGGAAAAAATGTTTAAATTTTACTTAATTCACCACTTACCTTGTTAAAAGAAGGCCTTGCGCCTGCTTTTTCCCCGCGCAGCAGCTGGGGACTTACCCACACGGAGAAACCTGAAAAAAAACCGGAAGTCCGATGCGTGCGCGCTGCCTCTCCGGCGCACGCGTTTGACCTCCGAACCCCTTCCTTCAGGGGAACGGAAGTTCCGGTTTCCAGCGCATGCGTAGTGCATGCGCGAAACCGGCACTTTCGTTGGGGCTACGGGTGAGTACACAGCGCGTACTCACCCGTGGAGACCCGAATTTCTGGCCCATTATGAGGTACTTTACAGGCACTTAAGAGCCTTTTCCCCCTACTTTTTAAATTTCCCTATATGGCCACGGGATTCACACAGCTCGGGAACCACGACTGTCAACCTGAGGTGTGGGTTCCGTGGCCATTGCTCCAGCTGATTACTTGACAACATGGAAAACAAACCAAAATAAAAACTTGTTGATTACATCAGCTAACAGATTGACGGAGTTTCTGTTCTACTTGAAAAGCTGCTGGTAATTGTTAATTTTTCACTGGCCATTCTCGGCTGTTGTCTTCCAACAGAACAGTAATTGCAGTGAATTGATCTGCACTATAAAAAATGACATATACCATTTAAATACATTTTTGTGTTGTTTCTGGTCAGGTTTTTCTCACAGTATACTGTGATTGTCCAGCTACACCTTAAATCAAGTCATCAACCGTAACAATTTCATTCTCATCACTTATTCCACTGGTTCAATTTGCTTTCAGTCCCTCAATATGACTAAATACATTTTTCAGTCTGAGACTTTAGGGTGAATTTCTGCAGAGGTTCTCTCACTTGTCCATTGTTAACTTCAACGGAAGAGCTGCAGAAATCCCAGAAACACATTGAAAGCACCACTTACACTGTTTATCAGGGATTCCACAGCTCTTCTGCTGAACTTGCATAAGATTGTAAATCCACCCCTTTACAATTACATTTAAAATCTGCTTAATTTTATGTATTACCTATACACACACATCTTTTATTTGTACCAGTTATTGATACAAAAGTCGATAGATTTGTGACTAAAGCACCAATAACTTCACAATTAATGTACTTTTTTAATTATGTTCTTGATCGTATTTGTAGATTATTACTTAATATTACCTAATGATAATTTTATTTAAATATTTCTTTGTCACTCATATATAACTTTTATTATATTATTATACAGTAAAGATTCAACACCCACTATGTTAGATTGAACTTAAAATTTATTGTGGCCTGGGTCCCTTTAAGGATCCCGGCTTAAAACGCATCATGAGTGACGTCACCAGACCCGCTCCATCTAATTGGGCCGGGTAACACACTGGACGGGTTTAATAGGCCCCATTAAGGTAAGTTCATTTTGTACAGCGGTATGGAGCCAGCAGTGGGGTCGGGACCCGCCACGGACACCGGCCGCATCGGACCCACCAAGGTAAGGAAAATTCCGGCCACAGTGTGTGAGAACTGGGCTCAGTGTTCTCAGTATGGTTCTGAGTCCTGAATGCGTGTGTGTGTGTGCTTACACATCCCCCACTTCCTTCGTCACGCCATTGGCGGCCATGCCATCAGCCTTCTAGGCCATAAACTCTAGAATTCCCTCCCTAAACCTCTCCGCCTCTCTACCTCTCTTTCTTCCTTTAAGTCGCTTCTTAAAAGCTATCTCTCTGACCAAGCCTGTCCTAATACCTCTTTAGGAGGCTTGGTGTCAAATTTTGTCTGATAATCACTCCTGTGAAGCGCCTTGGGACATTTTACTACATTAAAGGCACTATATAAATGCAAGTTGTTGTTGTTGTTGTGTGAGCGTGTGTGTGAGAGAGAGAGACCCGGGGAGGTTCGAACTTTGCCGTACACTGATAGCTGAGACCAGAGAGGACAATCTCACCTGGTTGAGGTAAAAGTAGGTCTCTGACTCCTGTAGGCTCAGCTCCTGTTTCTGCTCCTCATCCAGACCAGCCAGCAGCTCATAAAACACATGGTAATTACGCTCATTACGTGCCTGAGAGATAAAAGAGCCAACAGTGACCGACCAACAGAAACTCATCAATCAATAGAGTCACAAATCAATTCAAATCCTCCCAAACACTGTCACTACACACACACAGTGACCAGGGGAATGTTACACACTTACACTGTCACTACACACAGTGACCAGGGGAATGTTACACACTTACACTGTCACTACACACACACAGAGACAAGGGGAATGTTACACACTTACACTGTCACTACACACACAGACCAGGGGAATGTTACACACTTACACTGTCACTACACACACAGACCAGGGGAATGTTACACACTTACACTGTCACTACACACACACAGAGACAAGAGGAATGTTACACACTTAAACTGTCACTACACACAGAGACAAGGGGAATGTTACACACTTACACTGTCACTACACACAGTGACCAGGGGAATGTTACACACTTACACTGTCACTACACACACAGTGACATGGGGAATGTTACACACTTACACTGTCACTACACACAGAGACAAGGGGAATGTTACACACTTACACTGTCACTACACACACAGTGACATGGGGAATGTTACACACTTAAACTGTCACTACACACACAGACCAGGGGAATGTTACACACTTACACTGTCACTACACACACACAGAGACAAGAGGAATGTTACACACTTACACTGTCACTACACACAGAGACAAGGGGAATGTTACACACTTACACTGTCACTACACACACAGACCAGGGGAATGTTACACACTTACACTGTCACTACACACAGAGACAAGGGGAATGTTACACACTTACACTGTCACTACACACACACAGAGACAAGGGGAATGTTACACACTTACACTGTCACTACACACACACAGAGACAAGGGGAATGTTACACACTTACACTGTCACTACACACACAGACCAGGGGAATGTTACACACTTACACTGTCACTACACACACACAGAGACAAGAGGAATGTTACACACTTACACTGTCACTACACACACACAGAGACAAGAGGAATGTTACACACTTACACTGTCACTACACACACAGACCAGGGGAATGTTACACACTTACACTGTCACTACACACAGAGACAAGGGGAATGTTACACACTTACACTGTCACTACACACACACAGAGACAAGGGGAATGTTACACACTTACACTGTCACTACACACACACAGAGACAAGGGGAATGTTACACACTTACACTGTCACTACACACACAGACCAGGGGAATGTTACACACTTACACTGTCACTACACACACACAGAGACAAGAGGAATGTTACACACTTACACTGTCACTACACACACACAGAGACAAGAGGAATGTTACACACTTACACTGTCACTACACACACAGACCAGGGGAATGTTACACACTTACACTGTCACTACACACACACAGAGACAAGAGGAATGTTACACACTTACACTGTCACTACACACAGTGACCAGGGGAATGTTACACACTTACACTGTCACTACACACACACAGAGACAAGGGGAATGTTACACACTTACACTGTCACTACACACACAGTGACATGGGGAATGTTACACACTTACACTGTCACTACACACAGAGACAAGGGGAATGTTACACACTTACACTGTCACCACACACAGAGACAAGGGGAATGTTACACACTTACACTGTCACGACACACAGAGACAAGGGGAATGTTACACACTTACACTGTCACTACACACAGAGACAAGGGGAATGTTACACACTTACACTGTCACTACACACAGAGACAAGGGGAATGTTACACACTTACACTGTCACTACACACACACAGACCAGGGGAATGTTACACACTTACACTGTCACTACACACAGAGACAAGGGGAATGTTACACACTTAAACTGTCACTACACACACACAGACCAGGGGAATGTTACACACTTACACTGTCACTACACACAGAGACAAGGGGAATGTTACACACTTACACTGTCACTACACACAGTGACCAGGGGAATGTTACACACTTACACTGTCACTACACACACACAGACCAGGGGAATGTTACACACTTACACTGTCACTACACACACACAGACCAGGGGAATGTTACACACTTACACTGTCACTACACACACACAGACCAGGGGAATGTTACACACTTACACTGTCACTACACACACAGACCAGGGGAATGTTACACACTTACACTGTCACTACACACAGTGGCCAGGGGAATGTTACACACTTAAACTGTCACTACACACACACAGACCAGGGGAATGTTACACACTGACACTGTCACTACACACAGTGACCAGGGGAATGTTACACACTGACACTGTCACTACACGCAGAGACAAGGGGAATGTTACACACTTACACTGTCACGACACACAGAGACAAGGGGAATGTTACACACTTACACTGTCACTACACACAGAGACAAGGGGAATGTTACACACTTACACTGTCACTACACACACACAGACCAGGGGAATGTTACACACTTACACTGTCACTACACACAGAGACAAGGGGAATGTTACACACTTACACTGTCACTACACACACACAGACCAGGGGAATGTTACACACTTACACTGTCACTACACACAGAGACAAGGGGAATGTTACACACTTAAACTGTCACTACACACACACAGACCAGGGGAATGTTACACACTTACACTGTCACTACACACAGTGACAAGGGGAATGTTACACACTTAAACTGTCACTACACACACACAGACCAGGGGAATGTTACACACTTACACTGTCACTACACACAGTGACCAGGGGAATGTTACACACTTACACTGTCACTACACACAGAGACAAGGGGAATGTTACACACTTACACTGTCACTACACACAGTGACCAGGGGAATGTTACACACTTACACTGTCACTACACACACACAGACCAGGGGAATGTTACACACTTACACTGTCACTACACACACACAGACCAGGGGAATGTTACACACTTACACTGTCACTACACACACACAGACCAGGGGAATGTTACACACTTACACTGTCACTACACACACAGACCAGGGGAATGTTACACACTTACACTGTCACTACACACAGTGGCCAGGGGAATGTTACACACTTAAACTGTCACTACACACACACAGACCAGGGGAATGTTACACACTGACACTGTCACTACACACAGTGACCAGGGGAATGTTACACACTGACACTGTCACTACACGCAGTGACCAGGGGAATGTTACACACTTACACTGTCACTACACACAGAGACAAGGGGAATGTTACACACTTACACTGTCACGACACACAGAGACAAGGGGAATGTTACACACTTACACTGTCACTACACACAGAGACAAGGGGAATGTTACACACTTACACTGTCACTACACACACACAGACCAGGGGAATGTTACACACTTACACTGTCACTACACACAGAGACAAGGGGAATGTTACACACTTAAACTGTCACTACACACACACAGACCAGGGGAATGTTACACACTTACACTGTCACTACACACAGTGACAAGGGGAATGTTACACACTTAAACTGTCACTACACACACACAGACAGGGGAATGTTACACACTTACACTGTCACTACACACAGTGACCAGGGGAATGTTACACACTTACACTGTCACTACACACAGAGACAAGGGGAATGTTACACACTTACACTGTCACTACACACAGTGACCAGGGGAATGTTACACACTTACACTGTCACTACACACACACAGACCAGGGGAATGTTACACACTTACACTGTCACTACACACACACAGACCAGGGGAATGTTACACACTTACACTGTCACTACACACACACAGACCAGGGGAATGTTACACACTTACACTGTCACTACACACAGTGGCCAGGGGAATGTTACACACTTAAACTGTCACTACACACACACAGACCAGGGGAATGTTACACACTGACACTGTCACTACACACAGTGACCAGGGGAATGTTACACACTGACACTGTCACTACACGCAGTGACCAGGGGAATGTTACACACTTGCCTGAAAGACGAGTCTGGACCTTTCCAGCAGGTAGTGAGAGATGGATGTTCCGACCACCCGGCCCCTGGGGACATTGCAAACAACAGCTCATGTCAGATCCTTCTCTTACTCCAAATGTTTCAGAGCCTCGGGCTGTGATTAGCCACTGGAAGTACGAACAGTGTCCCAGCCAGTGATCTTATCATCGACACGTGCGTCAGAGAGCTGTTATCGATATTGCCCAGGATTGATAATTACAGTGTTTTGTGCTCATGATAAACCAGGGTGTTGGTGCTGGGAAAGGAACACATTTCATTTAAAGCTCCCAGCATCAACATCAAACACTCCCAGGGTAGGTACAGCATGGGTTAGATACAGAGTAAAGCTCCCTCTGCTCTGCTCCATCAAACTCTCCCAGGGCAGGTACAGCACGGGTTAGATACAGAGTAAAGCTCCCTCTACACTGTCCCATCAAACACTCCCAGGGCAGGTACAGCACGGGTTTGATACAGAGTAAAGTTCCCTCTACACTGTCCCATCAAACACTCCCAGGGCAGGTACAGCACGGGTTAGATACAGAGTAAAGCTCCCTCTACACTGTCGCATCAAACACTCCCAGGGCAGGTACAGCACGGGTTAAATACAGAGTAAAGCTCCCTCTACACTGTCCCATCAAACACTCCCAGGGCAGGTACAGCACAGGTTAGATACAGAGTAAAGCTCCCTCTACACTGTCCCATCAAACACTCCCAGGGCAGGTACAGCACGGGTTAGATACAGAGTAAAGCTCCCTCTACACTGTCCCATGAAACACTCCCAGGGCAGGTACAGCATGGGTTAGATACAGAGTAAAGCTCCCTCTACACTGTCCCATCAAACACTCCCAGGGCAGGTACAGCACGGGTTTGATACAGAGTAAAGCTCCCTCTACACTGTCCCATCAAACACTCCCAGGGCAGGTACAGCATAGGTTAGATACAGAGTAAAGCTCCCTCTACACTGTCCCATCAAACACTCCCAGGGCAGGTACAGCACGGGTTAGATACAGAGTAAAGCCCCCTCTACACTGTCCCATCAAACACTCCCAGTGCAGGTACAGCATGGGTTAGATACAGAGTAAAGCTCCCTCTACACTGTCCCATCAAACACTCGCAGGGCAGGTACTGCACGGGTTAGATACAGAGTAAAGCTCCCTCTACACTGTCCCATCAAACTCTCTCAGGGCAGGTACAGCACGGGTTAGATACAGAGTAAAGCTCCGTCTACACTGTCCCATCAAACACTCCCAGGGCAGGTACAGCACGGGTTAGATACAGAGTAAAGCTCCCTCTACACTCTCCCGTGCCGCCTGATGCATGAGCCGGACAGTTTTCGCTTTCCCTCTGGAATTCTCTCCCCAAAAGGCTGTGCATGCTGGGTAAATTGAAATTTTCAAGACTGAGATCGTGAGGTTTTTAGTTGGTAAGGGTATCCAGCGATATGGATTGAAGTTGGGTAAATTGAAGGCGAGTTGAGGTTATGATCAAACAGAACGGTGGAACAGGCTCGAGGGGTGGATTGGCTTCCTCCTATTCCTATCCTCCACCCTTCGTAAACTTCAGCCCATCCAATGCTGTGTGTCCATCTTCCATCCCGCACAAGGTTCCAGTGACGACACGTCGCTCTACCTCCCCACCACTTCTTATCACCCCTGTGCTCGCTGACATACATTGGCTCCCAGCCCCTCAACATCTCTAATTTGAAGTTCTTATCCTTGTCTTTGAATCCCTCCGTGGCCTCACCCCTCCCTGTCTCTGTAACCTCCTCCAGCCCTACAGCCCCGACCCCAAACTCTTCGTTCCTCTGACCCAGGCCTCTTGTGCACCCTACTCTCTACATCTCACCATTGATGGATGTGCCTTCAGCCATTTATGCCCCTTGCTCTGGAATTCCCTCCCCAAACCTCTCCGCTTCTCCACCTCTCTCCCCTCCTTTAAGACCCTCCTTAAAATCCACCTCTTCACCCCTTTTAATATTTCTTTCTTTGGCTCGGCGTCCATTTTGTTCTGATTAGGCCTCTGTGAAGCACCTTGGGATATTCTATGTTAAAGGCGCGATACACATGCAAGCTGTTGTTAAATAACAAGAGAGGCTGCACTCCAAAAGTCAACATTCTGAGAAGTATTTGAGACTTTTTGACGTGAAAAAGTGCTTTGTAAATATAGTATTTATTATTGTATTGTAATTACTGAAGTGAGTAATCCAAATTGTTCCTTATTTCACATAGAATCACACAGCACAGAAAGAGGCCATTCAGCCCATTGTGCCTGTGCCGGCTCTTTGAAAGAGCTCTCCAATTAGTCCCACTCCCCTGCTCGTCCCCATAGCCCTGCAAATTTTTCCTTTTCAAGTATTTATCCAATTCCCTTTTGAAAGTTACTATTGAATCTGCTCCCACCGCCCTTTCAGGCAGCGCGTTCCAGATCACAACAACTCGCCGTGTAAAAACTGAATTCAAATAGTCAAATTGCCACGATGGGATTTGAACCCACGTCACTACACCACAGCTTCCTCATGGGGTATTTCTGAACAGGGAATAAAGATGGTCATCGCATCAGCCTGGGCTGAATAGAACCCAGGCCCCAGAGGTGAAAGGCCAGTGTTTAACCCAATGCACCACCCAGTTTCCTATTTAACTTTTTAAAAATACGTCCACCCTGCATGACATCTCCTTCCAATGTGGTGGCCATACCCAAGGATGGAACTTCGAAAGGCACACTTCAAGCTGGCAGAATCTCTTTCGAGCCCCGTGTGGGTAGACTTCAGAGCCAAGGAGCAGAGCAGAATCTAGCCTAATAGAGACCCAGGCAGTAAAGTTTGGGGAGGCAAAAACAAGACCTTTCCCACCCTGGGAACCCACAGTTCCCCCACCCCAATAAATGGGCAAATTAGCAAATGGGTCACGAGTAGACATCTCCCACCCCCACCCCCAACCCTCTCCTTCAGCAGCCTGTCCCCTCCCTTGGGTGCTGATGAACTTAAGAGATGAAAATCCTAGGAACATAGGAACAGGAGGAGGCCATTTAGCCCTTTGCACCTGTTTCGCCATTCGCGGTGGACCTGGGCGAGAAGTGAGTGGAGCAGCGAGGCTATAAAGCCTGCGGTATCCAGGTAGGCCCCTCTTTTACAGCGGCGGACCTGGGCGAGAAGTGAGTGGAGCAGCGAGGCTATAAAGCCTGCGGTATCCAGGTAGGCCCCTCTTTTACAGGGTGATTGCTTTAATAGTGCGGGTTGCAGTGGTTGCTGGGTAAGTGTTTTTTTTTTACCTGTATATAAGTTGGGCGGTTTCGCGGGCTTTTGTTTGCAGAGGCTGGTGTCGGGAGCGGAGAGAGCCGAGGCCCGGTGAGTATCTAAACTCACTTTCGCGGGCTTTTGTTTGCAGAGGCTGGTGTCGGGAGCGGAGAGAGCTGAGGCCCGGTGAGTATCTAAACTCACTTTCGCGGGCTTTTGTTTGCAGAGGTTTACCAATCTCAGACCGGTGGCGGCGTTCCAGAGCCACGTCACGATTCAAAACGTGACGTGGGCAGGAGGGAGCGGCTGATTGGGTGAGTACGGCAGGTTAGTATTTATACTACTTTATAGTTTGATAGTTAAGGTTCATAGTTTATAAAGTTTCGAAGATCTTAATTTTGTGATTAGAATTTCTAGTGCTAGTAACCAAGGGCCCTTGAGTAATTCATTTAATTGAGTGAAATTGGTGGTATTGATTTGATTTAATTAAAGTTCAATTAATTAAAGGGTAAGTCATGGCAGGACAGCCCAGCCCCGTGTTATGCTCCTCCTGCTCTATGTGGGAAATCAGGGACCCTTCCGGTGTCCCTGACGACCATGTGTGCAGGAAGTGTATCCAGCTGCAGCTACTGACAGACCGCATTGCGGCGCTGGAGCTGCGGCTGGATGCATATTGGAGCATTCGCGATGCTGAGAACCTCGTGGATAGCACGTTTAGAGAGTTGGTCACACCGCAGGTGAAGGGTGTACAGGCAGGAAGGGAATAGAAACATAGAATCTAGGAGCAGGAGTAGGCCATTCGGCCCATCGAGCCTGCTCCACCATTCAATACGATCATGGCTGATCATCCAAATCCAGTACCCTGTCCCTGCTTTAATCCCCACAGTACACATATCCCACCCTACCCCCTTAACCCCACGTATTTAATTCCCCCTAACATATCCCATCCTATCCCCATATATTTAATCCAACCCCTAACACTAAGGGTCAATTTATCATAGCCAAATCAACCTAACCCGCACATTTTTGGACTGTGGGAGGAAACCGGAGCACCCGGAGGAAACCCACGCAGACACGGGGAGAATGTGCAAACTCCACACAGACAGTCACCCGAGGTCAGATTCGAACCCGGGTCCCTGGCGCTGTGAAGCACCAGTGCTAACCACTATGCCACCGTGTTGCCCCCAGGGTGACCACCAGGCAGAGTAGGAGGTGCAGGCAGGTAGTGCAGGGGTCCCCTGTGGCCATCCCCCTCTCAAACAGATATACCGCTTTGGATACTGTTGGGGGGGATGACTTAGCAGGGAAGGCAGCAGCAGCCAACTTCCTGGCACCATGGGCGGCTCTGCTGCACAGTCTGGGAGGAAAAAGAGTGGAAGAGCTATAGTGATAGGGGACTCAATTGTAAGGGGAATAGATAGACGTTTCTGCGGCCGCAACCGAGACTCCAGGATGGTGTGTTGCCTCCCTGGTGCAAGGGTCAAGGACGTCTCGGAGCGGCTACAGAACATTTTGGAGGGGGAGGGCGAACAGCCAGCTGTCGTGGTGCACATAGGCACCAACGATATAGGTAAAAAACGGGATGAGGTCCTAAAAGCAGAATATAGGGAGTTAGGAGGTAAATTAAAAAATAGGACCTCAAAGGTAGTAATCTCGGGATTGCTACCAGTGCCACGTGCTAGTCAGAGTAGAAATAGGAGGATATTTCAAATGAATACGTGGCTAGAGGAATGGTGCAAGGGGGAGGGATTCAAATTCCTGGGACATTGGAACCGGTTCTGGGGGAGGTGGGACCAGTACAAACCGGACGGTCTGCACCTGGGCAGGGCCGGGACCGCTGTCCTAGGGGGAGTGTTTGCTAGTGCTGCTGGGGAGGATTTAAACTAATGTGGCAGGGGGTTGGGAACCTGAGCAGGGAGACAGAGGAAAGCATGTCAGGAAGGGACAGAAGGTATGGAGTAAAAGGTAAAGGGGTAGAAATTAGGTCGCGCCCCATTTGGGGCGCAAATATCGTCCGGACGCAAATATTAGCGCCTGGCGCTAATTATCGGCACTGACAGGAAACTTCACTTTTACCGCCCCGGGAGGTGAGTGGAGCGCTAAAGCAGGCGCTGCACACCTCTCTTAAGGCGCAAAGGCCGAGCAGTGAGGCGCTACCTCAGAGCGCTGGCGAAGCTCATGTAATGTCAGTCAGCAATGGAACACACACACAATGGCACGGGCCAGTTCTTAAAGGGGATGGTTAATCTTGCTTTCCATCCACATCCTGTTCATTGCAGCCTTGAATCTCGGCCTGGAGAGACTTGCACATCAAATGTGCTGGAAAGAACAATGGAGAGTACCACGCAAAGAGCTCAGAGTGCAGCTCCCACAGTCTCTGCTAAATCGATACAAGGAATGGCAAATCAAAATGAACTTGCAAAGTGCTGCTCAGTACCCAAAACTCCTTCACACAACGTTGAATCTCTCCAGAAGTCTCTCCCTCTCTCTCTCAGAATGCGTAGTTCAAAAATGCCACCAACAATAAAAGACAGGAAGAGGCCCCCTTTAAATAGCGCCCCCCCCCAGCCCCACAGCGATTGATAGCGTTCCAGTCTTCTGGTCGTTGGAAGCGCCAGGCGGTAAGGCAGGGGGCGCCACTCAATTTCCGCTACGGGGCGCCACAAGGGCGTTGCACCATGGAATGACGTCACAATCTGCGCGCGCAGGTGGTCGCAGCGGTAAGTTTTAGCGCCGCCGCACAATCTCAAGTTAAGTTCTCGAGCGGCGCAAACATCGCTGCACCCGGGCGTTAGCGGCTTTGCGCCCCATTAGCGCCCTCTTAAGGCGCTAACGGGAGGCGCAACCAAGTGAATTTTTACCCCAAAGTGTTAAATAAGGAAAAAGCAGGAAGTAAGTGTCACAAAACACATTTGAAAGTTCTTTATCTGAATGCACGTAGCATTCGTAACAAAATGGACGAGTTAACGGCACAAATAACTATGTATGGGTATGATCTTGTGGCCATTACAGAAACATGGCTGCAGGGTGACAACGTCTGGGAATTAAATATGCCAGGGTATTTAACAATCAGGAAGGACAGGCAGGAAGGAAGGGGAGGGGGGGTGGCTATGTTAATAAAGGAAGGAATCACTGTAATACAGAGAAATGATATTGGGTCAAAAGATCAGGATAATGAAACAGTTTGGGTAGAGATAAGGAATAATAAGGGGAAAAAAACACTGGTGGGCGTAGTATATAGGCCTCCTAATAGTTGCAACTCTGTTGGAAGAAGTATTAATCAGGAAATAGTTGGGGCATGTAATAAGGGAACAGCTATAATTATGGGGGATTTTAACTATCATATTAACTGGACAAATCAAATTGGGCAGGGCAGCCTTGAGGAAGAGTTTATTGAGTGTCTTAGGGATGGATTTCTTGAGCAGTATGTAACTGATCCTACAAGGGGTCAAGCAACCTTGGACCTGGTCCTGTGTAATGAGTCAGGATTAATTAATAATGTCCTAGTTAAGGATCCCCTTGGAATGAGTGACCATAACATGGTTGAATTCCATATCCAATTAGAGGGTGAGAAGGTTGGTTCTCAAACAAGCATACTGAGCTTGAATAAAGGAGACTATGATGGTATGAGAGCAGAATTGATTAAAGTGGACTGGGAAAATAGATTAAAGGGTAAGACGGTACATGAGCAGTGGTGTTCATTTAAGGAGTTATTTTACAACTTTCAAAATAAATATATTCCACTGAGGAAAAAAGGGTGTAAAAGAAATGACAGCCATCCATGGCTAAGTAAAGAAATTAAAGAAAGTATCCAACTAAAAACAAGGACATATAAGGTAGCCAAAGTTCGTGGGAGGATAGAAGATTGGGAAGTCTTCAAAAGACAACAAAAAGTAACTAAAGGATTGATTAAGAAAGGGAAAATAGACTATGAAAATAAATTAGCAAAAAATATAAAAACAGATAGCAAGAGTTTCTATAGTTATATAAAAAGAAAAAGGGTGGTTAAGGCAAACGTAGGTCCCTTAGAGGATGAGACCGGGAAATTAATGGTGGGAAACATGGAGATGGCAAAAATGCTGAACAAATATTTTGTTTCAGTCTTTACGGTAGAGGACACTAAGAATATCCCAACACTGGACAAACAGGGGGCTCTAGTAGGGGAGGAGCTAAATACGATTAAAATCACTAAGGAATTGGTACCCAGTAAAATAATGGGACTCAAGGCGGATCCCCTGGACCTGATGGCTTACATCCTAGGGTCTTGAGGGAAGTGGCAGTAGGAATTGTGGATGCTTTGGTAATCATTTTCCAAAACTCCCTGAACTCAGCAAAGGTCCCGGCAGATTGGAAAACTGCTAATGTAACACCCTTATTTAAAAAGGGTTGTAGGAAGAAGGCTGGAAATTATAGACCAGTTAGCCTAACATCTGTGGTGGGTAAAATTTTGGAGTCTATTATTAAGGAGACAGTAACGGAATATTTAGATAAACATAATTTAATAGGACAAAGTCAGCATGGCTTTATGAAGGGGAAGTCATGTCTGACAAATTTGCTCGAGTTCTTTGAGGACATAACGTACAGTGTGGATAAAGGGGAACCAGTGGATGTAGTGTATTTAGACTTCCAGAAGGCATTCGACAAGGTGCCACATAAAAGATTATTACTCAAGATAAAAAAATCACTGGATTGGGGGTAATATTCTGGCATGGGTGGAGGATTGGTTATCTAACAGGAAGCAGAGAGTTGGGATAAATGGTTCATTCTCGGACTGGCAACCAGTAGCCAGTGGTGTTCCCAACTCTTTACAATCTATATTAACGATTTGGAGGAGGGGACCGAGTGTAACATATCAAAGTTTGCAGATGATACAAAGATGGGAGGGAAAGTAGAGAGTGAGGAGGACATAAAAAACCTACAAGGGGATATAGACAGGCTGGGTGAGTGGGCAGAGATTTGGCAGATGCAATACAATATTGGAAAATGTGAGGTTATGCACTTTGGCAGGAAAAATCAGAGAGCAAGTTATTATCTTAATGGCGAGAAACTGGAAAGTACTGCAGTACAAAGGGATCTGGGGGTCTTGGTGCAAGAAAATCAAAAAGTTAGTATGCAGGTGCAGCAGGTGATCAAGAAAGCCAATGGAATGTTGGCTTTTATTGCTAGGGGGATAGAATATAAAAACAGATAGGTATTGCTGCAGTTGTATAGGGTATTGGTGAGACCGCACCTGGAGTACTGCATACAGTTTTGGTGTCCATACTTAAGAAAAGACATACTTGCTCTCGAGGCTGTATAAAGAAGGTTCACTCGGTTAATTCCGGGGATGAGGGGGTGGACATACGAGGAGAGGTTGAGTAGATTGGGACTCTACTCATTGGAGTTCAGAAGAATGAGAGGCGATCTTATTGAAACATATAAGATTGTGAAGGGGCTTGATCGGGTGGACGTGGTGAGGATGTTCCCAATGATGGGTGAAACTAGAACTAGGGGACATAATCTTAGAATAAGGGGCTGCTCTTTCAAAACTGAGATGAGGAGAAACTTTTTCACTCAGAGGGTAGTGGGTCTGTGGAATTTGCTACCCCAGGAAGCTGTGGAAGCTACTTCATTAAATAAATTTAAAACAGAAATAGGCCGTTTCCTAGAAGTAAAGGGAATTAGGGGTTACGGGGAGCGGGCTGGAAATTGGACATGAGTTTGAGTTCGGATCGGTCAAGGCCCTGTGGGTGGCGGAGCGGGCCCAGGGGCCGAGTGGCCTGGTCCTGCTCCTACTTCTTGTGTTCTTTAGAGTTGAGGTTGGATCAGATCAGCCATGATCTTATTGAATGGCGGAGCAGGTTCGAGGGGCCGATTGGTCTACTCCTGCTCCTATTTCTTATGTAATGAGATCTTGGCTGATCAGCGACCTAACTCCATAGAATCATAGAATGGTTACAGCACAGAAGGAGGCCATTCGGCCCGTTGAGCCCGTGCCGGCTCTCTGCAAGAGCACTTCAGCTAGTCCCACTCCCCCGCCCTTTCCCCGTAGCCCTGCAAATTTTTTTCCTTCAGGTACTTATCCAATACCCTTTTGAAAGCCATGATTGAATCTGCCTCCTCCACCCTTTCAGGCAGTGCATTCCAGATCCTAACCACTCGCTGCGTAAAAATGTTTTTCCTTATGTTGCCTTTGGTTCTTTTGCCAATCAGCTTAAATCTGTGTCCTCTGGTTCTCGACCCTTCCGCCAATGGGAACAGTTTCTCTCTATCTACTCCGTCTAGACCCCTCATGATTTTGAACACCTCGATCAAATCTCCTCTCAACCTTCTCTGCTCTAAGGAGAACAACCCCAGCTTCTCCAGTCTATCCACGTAACTGAAGTTCCTCATCACTGGAACCATTTTTGTAAATCTTTTCTGCACCCTCTCTAAGGCCTTCACATTCTTCCTAAAGTGCGGTGCCCAGAATTGGACACAATACTCCAGTTGTGGCTGAACTGGTGTTTTATAAATGTTCATCATAACTTCCTGGCTTTTGTGCTCTATGCCTCTATTTATGAAATTGAGAGGTCGCACAACACCAGGTTATAGTCCAACAGTTTTATTTCAAATCACAAGCTTTCGGAGCTTACTACTCCTTCGTCGGGTGAAGTAAAAAGATACAGAATCGCCAAAGCATATATAGATAGAGAACAATGCATGTGTACCTTACAATTGCAGACAACTAAATTAAATCATCCTGACTATCTGCCGAGGTGTGATAAAGTTAATCAGGTCAGCCAGGAAGGTACCACATCAAAGACATAGCAAGATACAATGAGGTGGAGTCGCAGGGGGTCTAACGTGTCAAAAGCTGCCGTCTGTATGTAAAACGATAAGCTTTAAAATTTTTACTTTTTTACTGGGAAAATTTTTACTTTTTTACTGGGAATCACATCTGTGAACAAGCCAACGACGACTCGAGTCCGGATCACGTCTATTTATGAAGCCCAGGATCCTGTATGCTTTTGAACCGCTTTCTCAACCTGCCCTGCCACCTTCAACGATTTGCGCACATATACCCCCAGGTCTCTCTGTTCATGCACCCCCTTTAGGATTGTACCCTTTAGTTTATATTGCCTCTCCTTGTTCTTCCTCCCAAAATGTATCACTTTGTACTTTTCTGCGTTAAACTTCATCTGCCACGCCTTTGTTCCATATCCCTTAATACCTTTGGTTAACAAAAATCTAGCAATCTCAGATTTAAAATTAACAATTAATCTAGCATCAATTGCAGTTTTGCAGAAGAGTTCCAAACTTCTACCACCCTTTCTGTGTAGAAGTGTTTCCTAACTTCACTCCTGAAAGGTCTGGCTCTATTTTTTAGACTATGTCCCCCAGTCCTAGACTCCCCAACCAGCGGAAATAGTTTCTCTCTATCTACCCTATCAGTTCCCCTTAATATCCTGAAAACTTCGATCAAATCACCCCTTAACCTTCTAAATTGCAGGGAATATAACCCCAGATGAAAATCAGACACCACATTACCAGCACCCGGGAAGCTTGGGTTACCACTGGCAACGAGACACAGCTACGCAAAGGGGAGATCGCAGCCCAGGGCAGTGAATGCAACCCGCCCATTGTGACTTGGGTTCAGAGTGCAAACTCTCAGTAGAAATGACAAAACACAGACCCATAAATCTAAAATAAAACAGCAAACACTGGGGAAAGGCAGTCGGTCGGTCAGCTGTTACTTACTGACGGATGTGGATCCACAGGAGTTTCCCAAACCTGCTGGAGTTATTGTTCAGGACAGTCTTAGCATTCCCAAAGGCTTCCAGGATGGGAAAGGCCTGTGCTGCCTGCGGTGAGGAACAGGTACAGGTCAGGTTATAGCTTACCACTCTCCTACTCCCCGCTGACAGGACCAGTGCGCACAGGCTGTCGGGAACACAAACTGGGCCAGTGTGCTGTCTGCTGATACGTTACAAGAAAAATCAGCAAAGCGGTGTGGTGGCCGCGAGGCAACTAACTAACAGCACTGACTGCTGGGGCGCTTTCTCCGCAGTACAGTCCGACTTACACGCGGTATTGGACCAGTGGCCCTGGCTTGTGCCAAGTCACTCGCACTTTAATTTTCTTTGTGCTGCCTTAGGTTGTGATCCCTGATTAGCATTTAAGTGAGGGAGTAACTCCACCCCCGCCTGTGACCGGCTGTCTGCTGGCTGTGCTGGCGGGGTCGCTGGTCGGTGACCCTGGCCATGGAATGCATTGCTGGCTGGTCCTGTTGCCAACTCTGGCTCGATGCGTTCCTGGAGGTTTCCTCACATGACCTCCCACCTCCAAATATCAAACAGCCTTTTTTCCCACCTCCAATATTTTATAACTAATAAATAAAAGCGTTAAAAGCAAATTAAAAATTAAACACTTCAACAAAAAAAAATCTCCTGTGATATTTCTCCAGAGTTGCTGGCAGCGGTGTCCAGGAGAGTAATCTTTAATTCCTGGAGACTCCAGGGCAATCCTGGAGGGTTGGCGACTGGGTGCTGACTCTCTGCCTGCCTTCAAGGTGAAGTTGGACGGTTCTTCACTGGGGCAGAGATCGCATCATATAGAAGGCGAGTGTCTTCATAGGTGACACTTAGTCCGTGGGATCTCCTGGACTGGTTTCCATCGCCTGAGGGGGTCGGAGAGGAATCTCCCTGAATTTTTTTCCCTTATTGGTCCTGGGTTTTTCTCTGTTATTTTTGCCTCTCCCAGGAGGTTACATGGTAGCGAGGGAGAGGGGTGGGGCTGAGGGGGGTTGGTGTGGAGGACGGGAGCAAGTGTTTGGTCATTGATGCTCCGGCCATCGTGGTGTGGGGCAGGCTTGATGGAGCAGCTGGTTACTGACACTGAAAGCGAGGGCTCGCTACCTGGTCACACACACTGAGGGTGATTCCACTCGCATTTGCACCTGGAGCACAAAGCAATGGAAAAGGGGACAGAGACCCAGCTTCACTGCATTGGGACTTCCAGGATCTCACCTGTCGGTGGAGAGGGTGGGGGTGGGGGGGGGTGTGGGGGGGGGGGGTGATGAGAAGGTTGGGAGCAAACACAAGCATTCAAATTACATTTAAATGAGGGGGGATTCATGCCTCTTTGTAAACTTTATAAATCGCTGGTTAGGCCTCAGCTGGAGTATTGTGAACAATTCTGGGCACCGCACTTCAGGAAAGATGTAAAGGCCTTAGAAAGGGTACAGAGGAGGTTGACCAGGATCTTACCAGGGATGAGGGACTTCAGTTATGAGGAGAGGTTGGAAATGTTAGGACTGTTCTCCTTGGAACAGAGAAGGTCAAGGGGTGACCTAATCGAGGTTTTCAAGATGATGAGAGGTTTTGATAGAGTAAATAGAGAAAAAACTATTCCCTCTGGCAAGTAGGTCAATAACCAGAGGTCATAGATTCAAAATCATTGGCAAAAGATCTCGAGGAGAGATGAGGAGAAATTTTTTCACAGAGAGCTGTCGGGGATCTGGAACGCTCGACCTGAAAAGGTGGTGGAAGCTGATTCCATCAATAATTTTAAAAGGGAGTTGGACAGGTGCCTGAGGATGAGGAACTGACAGGGTTACGGACAAAAAGCGGGGATGTGGGACTAAGCAGGACTGCTCTTTCAAAGAGCCAGCACAGGCACGATGGGCCAAATGGCCTCATAGAGTTATACAGCACAGAAAGAGGCCCTTCGGCCCATCGTGTCCGTGCCAGCCATCAAGCCCTGTCTATTCTAATCCCATTTTCCAGCACTTGGTCCGTAGCCTTGTATGCCATGGCGTTTCAAGTGCTCATCTAAATGCTTCTTGAATGTTGTGAGGGTTCCTGCCTCTACCACCCTTTCAGGCAGTGAGTTCCAGATTCCAACCACCCTCTGGGTGAAAAAGTTTTTCCTCAAATCCCCTCTAAACCTCCTGCCCCTTACCTTGAAACTATGCCCCCTGGTTATTGACCCCTCTGCTAAGGGGAAAAGTTCCTTTCTATCTACCCTATCTATGCCCCTCATAATTTTGTACACCTCAGCCTTCTCTGCTCTAAGGAAAACAACCCCAGCCTGTCCAGTCTCTCTTCATAGCTGAAGCGCTGCAGCCCAGGTAACATCCTGGTGAATCTCCTCTGCACCCTCTCCAATGCAATCACATCCTTCCTATAGTGTGGTGACCAGAACTGCACACAGTATTCCAGCTGTGGCCTAACTAGCGTTTTGTACAGCTCCATCATAACCTCCCTGCTCTTATATTCTATGCCTCGGCTAATGAAGGCAAGTATCCCATATGCCTTTTTAACCACCTTATCTACCTGTCCTGCTGCCTTCAGGGATCTATGTACATGCACACCAAGGTCCCTCTGATCCTCTGTCCTTCCTAGGGTCCTACCATTCATTGTGTATTCCCTTGCCTTGTTAGTCCTCCCAAAATGCATCACCTCACACTTTTCAGGGTTAAATTCCATTTGCTACTGTTCTGCCCATCTAACCATCCTGTCTATATCGTCCTGTAGCCTGAGGCTTCCCTCCTCGCTATTTACCACTCCACCAATTTTCGTGTCATCTGCGAACTTACTGATCATACCTCCTACATTCATATCTAAATCATTAATGTACACTACAAACAGCAAAGGACCCAGCACCGATCCCTGCGGTACACCACTGGACACAGGCTTCCAGTCACAAAAACAACCTTCGACCATCACCCTCTGCCTCCTGCCACTAAGCCAATTTTGGATCCAATGTGCCAAGTTGCCCTGGATCCCATGGGCTTTTACCTTCTTGACCAGTCTCCCATGCGGGACTTTGTCAAAAGCCTTACTGAAGTCCATGTAGACTACATCAACTGCACTACCCTCATCCACACACCTAGTCACCCCCTCGAAAAATTCAATCAAATTGGTTAGACATGATCTCCCCCTGACAAAGCCATGCTGACTCCTCCTGTGCTGTAAGTTTCTATGTTCCTATGATGTCAAAGGTGCCTGCCAATTCATTATCCACCTCCAGTGGGCGCTCATTAGAGAGGAAACCCAGAAGAAGCAGGCACAAGGCGTTGCTCCCGGACCCCCTCAGATCGGAGGAGGTGACAGGGGCAGGTAGTGAGTCCACAGCGGAGCTAGATAGGGAACTGCCCTTTTTAGTTTCAGGGCCCCATCGATCTGTTTATGAAGAGCAGACAGACAGCCCAGCAACCAGCCTCTGAGGCCTGCAGCAACAGTTGGATTCCTGTCCAGAGTCCGGGTGCCAGGCCCTGCCAGGGAGTGGGTCTACACCTGGACTTGCATTAGGCCTCTCGGGAAAAGCCCTGCACATACAGGTGGGCTCAGGTCAGACACACTTCGGGTGCATTCCACCCGAATAGCGCCCAGGTGAGGTTGGGGGGGGGGGGGGGTAGGGGAAGGTGTTCGACCCCGCTTCCTCGTAGGCCGTTTTGTTCTGTTGTGCCCACTTGTACTTTCGAGCCAGTTCTGTTGAGCATGTTGCTTGACTTTCCATGGCTTCCTCTCTCCTTGCCTGAGGGTGCTGACTTGTGCTGCAGGAGTGTCTCGCCCACACTGGGCCGTGGTCAGCACAGTACCTCAGCCAACCGGCCACCGTTCACGTGTGACTCTCGGCTGGCTATTCGACTGTAGGGGCATCCTTGACCCTAATCATGTCCTCACCCAATGGCCGCACGTGCACACCTTCCAGAAGGGTCCAGTGGACTGTGATCAGGGGCACAATGTCCGGCTGAATTTTTGCTCCCCAGCCCTGGGGCTCTGAGGCAAATTGTCGGCCATCAACTGTCCACCCAGCTCAGATCAGCTCACTCAGCACAGACCAGGAGTCAGACATGGGACCTTCTGCTCTGACCAGGGTCACTAACCATTCACATTGATAGTAAGTTCTCTGATAAACATTGACCAAGAACAATCTCACGGGCACCTGCAGGGCTTTAGGACAATGAGTACTGAGTGTGTATGAAGTTTGTGTGTGATGTGTGTTAACGTGTGTATTTCTATGATGTGTATGAATGTGTTTACGATGCATCTTTGTGTATTTTTGCATGATGTGTCTAAAATATGCAGGTGTCTAGGTGTCTGTATCATATCCATCTGTCATAAGGCATACACATGCACACAGATAGATACACGTGGGTGGTGCTTGGCTGTGTGTGACTGCATGTTCATGTGTGTTCTTGTTATATATGTGCATAGCAGCCTATTTGTGTGTATTGTATATTTGAGTGAGGTGTGTCCGCGTGGGTTTCCTCCGGGTGCTCCGGTTTCCTCCCACAGTCCAAAAATGTGCGGGTTAGGTTGATTTGGCTATGATAAATTGACCCTTAGTGTTAGGGGGGGATTAAATATGTGGGGTTACGGGGATAGGATGGGATATGTTAGGGGGGAATTAAATACGTGTGGTTACGGGGATAGGGTGGGATATGTGTCAGTGCAGGCTCGATGGGCCGAGATGGCCTCTATCTGTACTGTGGGGATTCTGTGTGAGAAAGCAGGGACAGGGTATTGGATTTGGATGATCAGCCATGATCGTATTGAATGGTGGAGCAGGCTCGACGGGCCGAATGGCCTACTCCTGCTCCTAGTTTCTATGTTTCTATGTTCTATGTGTGTGTGTGTTTGTTTGTGAACGTTTTAGTTTGTGTTTCTGTGCGCTTCTGTTAGTGTATATGTTGTGTGAGTTGTGTGTGAATTATGTGCACGTGTTTGTGTGTGTGAGTTTTGTGTGTGTGTTGTATGTGTTTGTGACTTATGTGTGTTTGTGTGTCTGTCTGTGTGGCTGTGTGTGCGTGATGTGTGGGTCCATATGTGTGTGTGTCTGTGTGTGTGTGTGTGTGCCTGTGTGTGTCTGTGTGAGTGTGTCTGTGTGTGTCTGTGTGTGTGTGTCTGTGTGTGTGTGTGTCTGTGTGTGTGTGTGTGTCTGTGTGTGTGTCTGTGTGTGTGTGTGTGTGCCTGTGTGTGTCTGTGTGAGTGTGTCTGTGTGTGTCTGTGTGTGTGTGTCTGTGTGTGTGTGTGTCTGTGTGTGTGTGTGTGTCTGTGTGTGTGTCTGTGTGTGTGTGTGTGTCTCTGTGTGTGTGCCTGTGTCTGTGTGTATGATGTAAATGCCGTCACTCTTGTTTCTGAAGGAAACGTTCAGTGTCTTTGTTTTCAGGCTAATGGCCAGTTGTATGTATAGAGTCTGACCTGACAAATTCGTTCCTCCCTGGTTTCCTGGTACAGTGCCGTCAGGTAGTGAATGATCAGTTTGGCCGCCTCAGTCTTTCCTGAACCACTCTGTCCACTGAACAGAAACAAATGGGAAAATGATCATCAGTCACAATCATTCCACACCAGCACCCAGCGTCCTGCAACCTCACTCAGAATCAGCCCGGAATCACCCCGGAATCACTCTGGAATCACCCCAGAATCACCTCAGAATCAGCCGGGAATCACTCTAGAATCAGCTCGGAATCACTCTAGAATCAGCTCGGAATCACTCTAGAATCAGCCCGGAATCACTCTAGAATCAGCTCGGAATCACTCTACAATCACCCCGGAATCACTCTAGAATCAGCCCGGAATCACTCTAGAATCAGCTCGGAATCACTCTAGAATCAGCTCGGAATCACTCTAGAACCAGCCCGGAATCACTCTAGAATCAGCCCGGAATCACTCTGGAATCACCCCGGAATCACTCTAGAATCAGCCCGGAATCACTCTAGAATCAGCTCGGAATCACTCTGGAACCAGCCCGGAATCACTCTAGAATCAGCCCGGAATCACTCTGGAATCACCCCGGAATCACTCTAGAATCAGCCCGGAATCACTCTAGAATCAGCTCGGAATCACTCTGGAACCAGCCCGGAAACACTCTAGAACCAGCCCGGAATCACTCTAGAATCAGCCCGGAATCACTCTGGAATCACCCCGGAATCACTCTAGAATCAGCTCGGAATCACTCTAGAATCACCCCGGAATCACCCCAGAATCAGCCCGGAATCACTCTAGAATCACCCCGGAATCACTCTAGAATCAGCGCGGAATCACTCTAGAATCAGCCCGGAATCACTCTAGAATCAGCGCGGAATCACTCTAGAATCAGCCCGGAATCACTCTAGAATCACCCCGGAATCACCCCAGAATCAGCCCGGAATCACTCTAGAATCACCCCGGAATCACTCTAGAACCAGCCCGGAAACACTCTAGAATCAGCCAGGAATCACTCTAGAATCACCCCGGAATCACTCTAGATTAAGCCCGGAATCACTCTAGAATTACCCCGGAATCACTCTAGAATTAGCCCGGAATCACTCTGGAATCACCCCGGAATCACTCTAGAATTAGCCCGGAATCACTCTGGAATCACCCCGGAATCACTCTAGAATCAGCTCGGAATCACTCTAGAATCAGCTAGGAATCACTCTAGAATTACCCTGGAATCACTCTGGAATCACCCCGGAATCACTCTGGAATCACCCCGGAATCACTCTGGAATCACCCCGGAATCACTCTGGAATCAGCCCGGAATCACTCTTGAATTACCCTGGAATCACTCTGGAATCACCCCAGAATCACTCTGGAATCACCCCGGAATCACTCTGGAATCAGCCCGGAATCACTCTAGAATCAGCCCGGAATCACTCTGGAATCAGCCCGGAATCACTCTAGAATCACCCCAGAATCACTCTGGAATCAGCCCGGAATCACTCTAGAATCAGCCCGGAATCACTCTGGAATCAGCCCGGAATCACTCTAGAATCACCCCAGAATCACTCTGGAATCAGCCCGGAATCACTCTAGAATCAGCCCGGAATCACTCTGGAATCACCCCGGAATCACTCTGGAATCACCCCAGAATCACTCTGGAATCACCCCGGAATCACTCTGGAATCACCCCGGAATCACTCTGGAATCACCCCAGAATCACTCTGGAATCACCCCGGAATCACTCTGGAATCACCCCGGAATCACTCTAGAATCAGCCCGGAATCACTCTGGAATCACCCCGGAATCACTCAGGAATCAGCCCGGAATCACTCTAGAATCAGCCCGGAATCACTCAGGAATCAGCCCGGAATCACTCTAGAATCAGCCCGGAATCACTCTGGAATCAGCCCGGAATCACTCTAGAATCACCCCAGAATCACTCTGGAATCAGCCCGGAATCACTCTAGAATCAGCCCGGAATCACTCTAGAATCAGCCCGGAATCACTCTAGAATAAGCCCGGAATCACTCTGGAATCAGCCTGGAATCACTCTAGAATCAGCCCGGAATCACTCTAGAATCAGCCCGGAATCACTCTAGAATAAGCCCGGAATCACTCTGGAATCACCCCGGAATCACTCTAGAATCAGCCCGGAATCACTCTAGAATCAGCCCGGAATCACTCTGGAATCAGCCCGGAATCACTCTAGAATCAGCTCGGAATCACTCTAGAATCAGCCCGGAATCACTCTAGAATCAGCCCGGAATCACTCTAGAATCACCCCGGAATCACCCCAGAATCAGCCCGGAATCACTCTAGAATCAGCTAGGAATCACTCTGGAATCACCCCGGAATCACCCCAGAATCAGCCCGGAATCACCCCAGAATCAGCCCGGAATCACTCTAGAATCAGCTCGGAATCACTCTAGAATCACCCCGGAATCACACTGGAATCAGCCCAGAATCACACCAGAATCAGCCCGGAATCACTCTAGAATCACCCCGGAATCACACTGGAATCAGCCCAGAATCACACCAGAATCACCCCGGAATCACTCTAGAATCACCCCGGAATCACACCAGAATCAGCCCGGAATCACTCTAGAATCAGCTCGGAATCACTCTGGAATCAGCTCGGAATCACTCTGGAATCACCCCGGAATCACACCAGAATCAGCCCGGAATGACTCTAGAATCAGCTCGGAATCACTCTCGAATCACCCCGGAATCACTCTAGAATTACCCCGGAATCACTCTAGAATCACCCCGGAATCACTCTAGAATCAGCCCGGAATCACTCTAGAATCACCCCGGAATCACTCTAGAATCAGCCCGGAATCACTCTAGAATCACCCCGGAATCACTCTAGAATCAGCCCGGAATCACTCTAGAATAAGCCCGGAATCACTCTAGAATCACCCCGGAATCACTCTAGAATCACCCCGGAATCACTCTAGAATCACCCCGGAATCACTCTAGAATAAGCCCGGAATCACTCTAGAATCACCCCGGAATCATCCGGAAGCACTCCAGCATCAGCCAGCATAGTGTGCAGGAGTGACAGACATGTGGTGCTGAGAGATTGCTCCACCTACCTGACTATGATGCACTGCTCCCGCTGACAGCTCTGGCTCAGTGCGTACGCAGCATCAGCAATAGCAAAGATGTGTCTGTGGGTCAGAAAACATGTTACCAACTCACTCCTGATCCACACACACACTGAAAACCCCACACAGTGGCTCTGGGGTGGACAAGCTCTTCATCTTGCTGTCAAAGAGTTTATGGTTCTGTTGTTTAATTAAGCCAGTCAAAGAAATGTTGATACTGCCACACAGGTAGGGTGCTACATACCCAACTCTATTCCAGGATCTCAATCCCTGCCACTCAGAGCCTGGCAGAGTAGGACCTTGTGGACCATGAATCTACAGGTGGTTAGCATCAACGCCAGGCTATAGTGCAGACCATGGGAAGCTTCATACTCATTGCCAGTACCACTCAGATTCTGGCAGTCAGGAGCCAAGTGTTTTCTCAAAAGAGGGCTGGTCCCAACAATTCTCCATCGACCTGATACAAAGAGGTGATGAACCTAACTACCCAGCTTTTCCAATCCTCTTCATTGCTTTCTATGTACTTTGTGTTTATCAAGGTGAACAATGTTAGTGCTGGACAATGGTACAATTTCCATTTCAGGCACCAAGTGTCAGCATCAAACAAGCTAAGTTCAAGGCAGATACAGAGTAAAGCTCCCTCTACACTGCCCCATCAAACACTCCCAGGGCAGGTACAGCACGGGTTAGATACAGAGTAAAGCTCCCTCTACACTGCCCCATCAAACACTCCCAGGGCAGGTACAGCACGGGTTAGATACAGAGTAAAGCTCCCTCTACACTGCCCCATCAAACACTCCCAGGGCAGATACAGCACGGGTTAGATACAGAGTAAAGCTCCCTCTACACTGCCCCATCAAACACTCCCAGGGCAGGTACAGCACGGGTTAGATACAGAGTAAAGCTCCCTATACACTGTCCCATCAAACAATCCCAGGGTAGGTACAGCACGGGTTAGATACAGAGTAAAGCTCCCTCTACACTGTCCCATCAAACACTCCCAGGGCAGGTACAGCACGGGTTAGATACAGAGTAAAGCTCCCTCCACACTGTCCCATCAAACACTCCCAGAGCAGGTACAGCATGGGTTAGATACAGAGTAAAGCTCCCTCTACACTGTCCTATTGAATACTCCTAAGTCAAGTAGAGCATGGGTTTTATTGGACTGAACATGATAGATATGGTAAGATGATTTCTTCTGTTTATTTCTGTGGTACTTTACTTGTAGTTGAACTACCGAGACAGATGAAACATTCAGCGTTGTTGGGGGTAATATTTCTTATGGTGTCAGTCGCTGGAAGGGCATTGCTTTCATTTTAGACCAGCTGATTCTTGTCCCAAGCCTAACATTTTGTTGGGCAGACTGCTGAGAGACAGATACCATTCATTATCAGCAAAAACGGTCTTTCCCTCGGAATGACATTACGTAGTATTATCATATGAACGCTTAAAACATTTATATCAATTTCCTCTCTCCAGTGAAAACCCGGTTAAAATAAATGGGCGGAGTAAAAAAAGGAGACAGATAAATCTGATACAAACATGTTAGGCGATAATATCATGGAACGTCATTTCCAGACTCCGCTCATCAGAGTGTCGCCAGTGTGAGTCCTGGTCCCGTGACCCCGCCATCGATGCCATCACTATTTTGCCCGTCATTGCGTTGAAGAGTCCTGGGGCCACAGCACATCCTTGAAGAAGATCTGACATGGTGCGAAGCTCAGCGGCTCGTTGAGTTCCAACATGAACCCAATTCGTGGTATGGCTGTACAACTGAGACACTTGTAGATCTTTTCCTGGCCCACCCAAGGCATCAACAGCCACAAGGCCTCGCGGTCAATAGAATCAAAAGCCTGTTCAACTCTTGTTATTTTTCTGCCGGAAAGCTAGCTTAACACCTGAATCTTAATTTATTTTTCTGTGCACATACTGAGTTGTTTTGACTGATATTTTTGACAACTCAAACTTAAACTTACTTATTATTTATTATATTTCCTTCATCTCCATGTTAAGACAGGGTCATTATCTTGCTTTATTTTGGAGATCTTTTCCAAGTAGTGATATTTCTTCCAATGTCCTTGTACTGGATGACTTGAGTTGAGAGGTCATTGACATATCTTTCTGTCTGACAGGAGTCGGTGAGACTAGCTTTCCCAACATTTTGTTTGGCCACTTCTCTACCGATTTACACACTCCATCAATGGAGGACCAAACCTTTTACCATTTATAGCAGCTAAATGGCTTGTTTGCTGCTTTAGACGTGTGGGTTTGTATATGTAATGTATGTGGGTGGAACAAATGAAGGACAGAGACACGATGAGTTGCTCATCCATGTGCTTGTTTACTGGGAAGGAGCGATAGTTCCGAAAGCTTGTGATTTCAAATAAAACTGTTGGACTATAACCTGGTGTTGTGCGACCTCTCAATTTTGTTTACTGGGCCAGAGCGAACTGAGCATGCTCATACTAAACCATGTGACAAACCATGTGATAATACATTACACTGCTTCCCCCTTAAAAAAAAATTACATATTCCCCTCTCAAATACAACAAAACTATGGTCCCACCTTTCCCAGCATTACATGTAGCACATAACAAAAACTCCAGGCTTTTCTCTTTTAAATGAACTACAAATCCTTCAAATGAACTACAAATCTAGTTTAATAACAGGTTTGTGGAACCTTCCTGATCTCCTTAAAGAAGGTTTTGGCGTTGAACCAATTTTCGGGCTGTTTTGTTTTGGTTCCGAACTCAAAGAAGTAGGTACCACCACTCTGTTTCCCCACTTGATACAACCTTGCTCACAGGACAATTCAGTACAACGGTTATGGAATGGTTTCAATTCTGTGTCCAGACACTGATCAGTCCATCCATTCAAGGTGTTTACATACACTCTTTTCAGTACTGAGTCCTTTTGAGTCTCATCTGCAATCTCAGTTGCATTCACGGGAAAGTCTTTGTCAACTGCACCTAGTGTGAAAATCTCACCTTCACTCCCAACACACGAGTCCTCATGTGGCAACCTGGACAAGGCATCTGCGATTGCGTTTTGCTTTGAAGTGCGATATTCAATTGTGTAGTTAAATTGTGACAACAACACTGCCCAACGTTGCATTCTTGATGCAACCATTGCAGGGATGGCAGATTTGGGACCCAATATTGCTCGGAGTGGTTTGTGACCGGTTATCAGGTTCAACTTTCTGCCGATCAGGAACTGTTGGAATTTCATGATTCCAAACACTATGGCGAGTGCTTCCTTTTCAATTTGCGCGTAGTTTCTTTCGATCTTTGTGAGGGTTTGCGATGCGAACGCGATTGGTTTCTCTTGGCCGTCATCCATTATGTGGCTTATGACAGCTCCCACACCGTAGCTGGAAGCATCACACACTAACTTAAGCTCACGCTCTGTGTCGTAATGCACAAGTAGAGTATCACTAGAGAGACTTCTCTTACAAGCGTCGTAAGCTTCCTGTTGCGCTTTCGTCCACTTCCACTGGACATCCTTCTTGAGGAGCTCGTGCAATGGAGCTAACATGGTCGCTAACTCAGGTAAGAAACGTACGTAGTACTGGACCATTCCAAGGAAAGATCTTAACTCAGACACGTTCTGTGGCTTTGGAGCATTGATGACAGCATCAACCTTTTCCTTCACTGGTTGCAAGCCATTTGCATCAACTTTCAGACCAAGGTATACAATCTAGGGCTGTACAAAAGCACATTTGCTCCTTTTCAATTTGACATTGTGGGAATTCAACCTTTGAAGCACTATAACTAACACTTCTAGATTTTCTTCCTCGCTGCTTATTGCAATCAGCACATCATCTTGATTCCATAAGCAATTTGGAATTCCTTGCAAAATCTTATCCCTCGTAGCCTGGAAGATTTTGGGGGAGGACTTTACACCATACGGCAGCTTGGTGTATGAGTACAGTCCCTTGTGTGTGTTGATGGTGAGATACTGTTGACTCTCTTTGTCAACATGCAGCTGAACGTAAGCGTGCGACAGGTCAAGCTTGGAGAAAACCTTTGACCCAGAGAGTGCTGCATACAAATCTTGTGATGTAGGTAACGGGTACTGTTCATCGTCAACTGCTTGGTTGATAGTAACTTTGTAGTCATCGCACAAGCGTACAGTTTTGTCGGCTTTGGGCACTACCACAATCGGGCTAGCCCATTCACTTTTGTCAGTTTTTCCTAGCACTCCGTTCTCTCTGAGCTTCGCTAGCTCTTCCTCCACCTGACTTTTCAACACATAGGGGACCGGCCTTGCCTTCCAATAGACAGGCTTCGCGTTGGACTTGATGCGACTATGCGCATTATACCCAGTGATGCCCTCATAACTGTCCGTGAACATGCTTTCGTACTTGTTCAGCATTGTGTTGAGTCGCTTCTTTGGAGCATCTACACTGAAGATGTTTTTCCAGTCTAGTTTTAACTTTCTCAACCAGTCTTTGCCCAGAGGGTTGGCCTGTTGTTGTAGCTCACTACAATAATAGGCAGCTTTACTGACTGGCCATTGTGCTGAATTGTACATTCCATTTGTCCACATGTCTCTAGGATTTCTCCAGAGTAGGTTTTTAACTCTACGGTTCTCTTTGTAAGTGGTACTTGATTAAAATTATGTGTCCTTACTCATGATAGAGCAGTCCGCCACTGTGTCGATACACATATCAATATATTGGTCGTTGATCAAAAGTTTTGTACGGAAGTCTTTCTCGCGACTGCTAACGTTGTCACTAGTGGCTTCGATACTGTAGATGCCTAGTTCTTCAACATCAGGTGTGTTCACTTCGATATTGTGAACGCCTCCCTTTTGTTGTCGTTGCTTTGCATTGCCACTAGAATGGTTCTTACTTCCCGCTTTCGATCTAGCTCTGCAAGCTTCTGAAATATGGCCTTGCTTCTGGCAGTGAAAACACTTCGCATTTCTGTATTGGCAGGACTGTGGTGAGTGATTTCCATCGCAGCAATAACAATTCACTGAACTGCTCTCACCGACATGCTTTGACTCGGTCTCACAGCTTTAGGTTTGGCGGTGGCTTTGTGACTGTAAACCTCAGCTGCACTAGTCACTTGAGTTGGACGGAGCTCCCTAGCATTCTTAGACGCCGTCTCCATAGATAGGGAAATTTTGCATGCTGTGTCAAATATTAGATTCAGAGTGTTCAGTAACATGGACTGTGTGCGCTCATCCACCAGTCCACACACAAACTTATCTCGTAACGCACGATCCATATATGTGCCGAAGTTACAATGCAAAGACAGGTTCTTAAGAGCTACAATGTACTCACTGATGGTTTCACTTTGTTTTTGGTTTCTGGTACCAAACTTATAGCTCTCTGTTATTTCTAATGGCTTTGAGTCGAAATGGTCCTCGAGTTTCTCGACAATGTCTTCAAATGATGCATCCTTCGCTTTCCCTGGCGCGAGTTGGTTTGTCAACGTTCCGTAGACATCTGGCCCGATCTCCGTTAGAAAAATTGCTTTTTTCTATTCACAAATTACTTTATTTTGAGCTTGAACATTCTCATCTGCACCTTCGGTCTCAATAATGTTATTGGCCTTAAAAAACATCTCCATCCGCTCAATGTAAGAACTGAATGGTTCGTGAGCTCGGTCATACAGGCCGAGGCTTCCAATGAATCCCGTAGGCGCGGACTTGATTGTCCCGATCCCGTTGAACAGTGACTCAGCACGCTGCCTGTGTACCTGTGAGAATCAGCGCCGCTGTTGCTGTGTATACAAACACACGAAGGCGAAGCACAGACGATTAACATTAAAACATCGCAAAAATTCAGTTTAGGTGTCACAAATTCACCTTAAACTTTTCCACTCGAAGGTTGAACACTGTGTCCTTCCATGATCCCTAAACATGGCTTTGGGATCCCATTCTCGTCACCAAAATGTAATGTATGTGGGTAGAACAAATGAAGGACAGAGACAGGATGAGCTGCTAGTCCATGTGCTTGCTTTACTAGGCCAGAGCGAACTGAGCATGCTCATACTAAACCATGTGATAAACCATGTGATAATACATTACAGTATAGATGAGTCCACATGGGCCAGAGTTCTTCAGTTATGAATTCGTTATGGGTGAAACCACACATAGTAAAATCATGCACACCTGCTGTTTTGATTTGGGTTTCTTAAAAGCTGAACTCAGGGCAATTAATCCTTTATTCAAAAATAGAGGAGAATATGGTCCCAAATATCTGATAATGCTTTCTCTATTTAGAGGTCTTACTTAAAATTCTGAATCAGATCATGACTGATCATTGAGCCCATCCCCTGTTCCGGCTGCCTTGGATCTGTCAGTCTTTCCTTCTAATAACGAGGGTACTTACGGGGGGTTTACAGAGAGCTCTCTCCTCCTGTATTGTTTGATTGTGTCCTTGGAGTATATCCCAACAGGCTTGTAGGGATTCACAGACACCAAAATGTTTCCAATGTAGGTCTGTAAATGAAATATAGAGAGGACTCAAAACAATCTTCAGTATGTCACAAATATAACCCTCACCCCGAAATAAACCTCAATATAACCCTCACCCCGAAATAAACCTCAATATAACCCTCACCCCGAAATAAACCTCAATATAACCCTCACCCCGAAATAAACCTCAATATAACCCTCACCCCGAAATAAACCTGAATATAACCCTCACCCCGAAATAAACCTGAATATAATCCTCACCCCAAAATAAACCTCAGTATTGTGAAGGAATAAGACTCACATAAGACTTCTGTATCAAAAACTCGCAAACTCAATCTCTGTACACTCTTTGGTGAGGAGTTGCAGAATTCTGGGGGAGTTTTCCGGACCCTCATAATATCCGGAACGTTACAGTCCAGCTAATCTTATTAAAAGTGCTATCTGGAGGACGGTAACATTCTCGGGTTGTTTCTTTCCTTTAGGGAGAGATAGTCCGGACCTTTAGACCCAATTAAGTGTCTTTAGGATTCGGCTACCTCAAACTTTAGTTTAAAGTGAACGTCTGAGAAATAGGCCTGATCCGGGGTAGCCCTAAAGGGGCTAGGACTAGTAATTATCCCTTCAATATAACCCTCACCCCAAGAAGCCCGAGCAAAATTGAAGTCAATGAAGTCAAAGGGAAAGCCCTCCAGTGCCGGTGTGACACCAGATGCAGGTGAAGGTGGTTGCAGTTGTTAGAGGCCAATCATCACAGCCCCAGACATCACTGCAGGAGTTCCTCAGGGAAACATTCTTGGTCCAATCATCTTCAGTTACTTCGTCAATTATCTACTCTCCAACTTAAGGTCAGAAGTGGAACCATTAATTGACGATTCCACCGTGTCCAGCTTCATTCACAACTTCTCCAATAAAGAAGTAGTCCATGTCAGCCTGCAGCAGGACCTAGATAGCATCCAGGTCTGGGCTGACAAGTGGCAGGTAACATTCGCCCCACATAAATGCCAGGTAATGACCACTTCGAGCCTTGACCTTCAATAACTCCAACATCACCGAGTCCCCCACCATCAATATCTTGGGGGTCATCATTGACCAGAAGCTTATCAATGACGAACCATATCAATGCTGTGGCTACAAGAGCAGGGCAGAGTGTGGGTACTCTGTGAAAATTGGCTCACCTCCTCATTGCTCAAAGCCTCCCCACCATCTACAAGGCTCAAGTCAGGAGTGTGGTGCAACACTCGCCACAAACCTGTATGGGAGCAGCTACAAGAACTCGCAAGAAGCTCAACACCATGCAGAACATAACAGATTAATTGATCAGTGCTCCTGCCCCTGAACTCAGTATTCACCCCCTCCACCACTGGTACACTGCCCATCCACTCTACCCACTCACACTAACCACATGTACTACCCACCCATAATACCAACCCTTTTTAAGCACCTAAATCCCAACTCACACAACCCATCAACTCTACCCACCCATTCTACCCACCCAAATCACCATCCACTCTACCCACCCGCACTAACCACACCGTACTAACCACCCACTGTATCCCACCAAATCGCCATCCACTCTACCATAGATCCCTTTCATTCTACCCATCCCAACCCACACCAGCCATCCCTACTGACACTACCAACCCACACCAGCCATCCCTACTGACACTACCAACCCACACTAGCCATCCCTACTAACACTACCAACCCACACCAGCCATCCCTACTGACACTACCAACCCACACTAGCCATCCCTACTAACACTACCAACCCACACTAGCCATCCCAACTAACACTACCAACCCACACTAGCCATCCCTACTGACACTACCAACCCACACTAGCCATCCCTACTAACACTACCAACCCACACTAGCCATCCCAACTAACACTACCAACCCACCAGCCATCCCAACTAACACTACCAACCCACACTAGCCATCCCTACTAACACTACCAACCCACACCAGCCATCCCAACTAACACTACCAAACCACACTAGCCATCCCAACTAACACTACCAACCCACACTAGCCATCCCTACTAACACTACCAACCCACACTAGCCATCCCAACTAACACTACCAACCCACACTAGCCATCCCTACTAACACTACCAACCCACACCAGCCATCCCAACTAACACTACCAAACCACACTAGCCATCCCAACTAACACTACCAACCCACACTAGCCATCCCTACTAACACTACCAACCCACACTACTCAGCTCTGTTACCCATCCACTCTAGCCAACGACAAGGCCCAGCCACACTACTATTAGGCATGATAGTCCAGTGGTTACAGTGCTGGACTAGAAACCCACATATCATCTGTTCATATCCCACCAGGGCAAATTGTGTAATTGAATTGAATAAATCTGGCAATGTGTGGGCTGGCAACAGGAGAAAGTGACACTAAAGCTGCTCCCTTGAAAACACCCAAGTGGTTCACTGATGTCCCATAGGGAGGAGAACGGCACTCGTTCCTAGTCTTACTGCAGGTGACCGACCCCCACTCCCACATCCATATTACCCCAGTCCCCCATCCATATTACCCCCACTCCCCTGTCCATATTACCCCCACTCCCCCTTCCATATTACCCCCACTCCCCTATCCATATTACCTCCATTCCCCATCCATATTACCCCACTCCCCATCCATATTACTCCCACTCCCCATCCATATTACCCCACTCCCCATCCATATTACCCCCACTCCCCATCCATATTACTCCCACTCCCCATCCATATTACCCCACTCCCCATCCATATTACCCCCACTCCCCATCCATATTACCCCACTCCCCTATCCATATTACCTCCATTCCCCATCCATATTACCCCCACTCCCCATCCATATTACTCCCACTCCCCATCCATATTACCCCATCCATATTACCCCCACTCCCCATCCATATTACCCCCACCCTCCATCCATATTACCCCCACCCCCCCATCCATATTACCTCCACTCCCGCACCCATATTACCCCCACTCCCCCATCCATATTACCCCCACTCCCCATCCATATTACCTCCACTCCCCCATCCATATTACCCCCACTCCCCCATCCATATTACCCCCACTCCCCCATCCATATTACCCCACTCCCCATCCATATTACCTCCACTCCCCATCCATATTACCCCCACTCCCCCATCCATATTACCTCCACTCCACCATCCATATTACCCCCACTCCCCATCCATATTACCCGCACTCCCCATCCATATTACCCCCACTCCCCATCCATATTACCTCCACTCCACCATCCATATTACCCCCACTCCCCATCCATATTACCTCCACTCCCCCATCCATATTACCCCACTACCCATCCATATTACTCCCACTCCCCATCCATATTACCCCACTCCCCCATCCATATTACCCCCACTCCCCATCCATATTACCCCCACTCCCCCATCCATATTACCCCCACTCCCCATCTATATCACCCCCACTCCCCCATCCATATTACCCACTCCCCATCCATATTACCCCACTCCCCCATCCATATTACCCCCACTCCCCATCCATATTACCCCCACTCCCCCATCCATATTACCCCCACTCCCCATCTATATCACCCCCACTCCCCCATCCATATTACCCACTCCCCCATCCATATTACCCCCACTCCCCCATCCATATTACCCCCACTCCCCATCTATATCACCCCCACTCCCCCATCCATATTACCCACTCCCCCATCCATATTACCCCCACTCCCCCATCCATATTACCCACTCCCCCATCCATATTACCCCCACTCCCCCATCCATATTACCCCCACTCCCCATCCATATTACCCCCACTCCCCATCCATATCACCCCCACTCCCCCATCCATATTACCCACTCCCCCATCCATATTACCCCCACTCCCCCATCCATATTACCCCCACTCCCCATCCATATCACCCCCACTCCCTCATCCATATTACCTCCACTCCCGCATCCATATTACCCCCACTCCCCCATCGATATTACCCCACTCCCCATCCATATTACCTCCACTCCCCCATCCATATTACCCCCACTCCCCCATCCATATTACCTCCACTCCCCCATCCATATTATCCCCACTCCCCCATCCATATTACCTGCACTCCCCATCCATATTACCCCCACTCCCCATCCATATTACCCCCACTCCCCCATCCATATTACCCCCACTCCCCATCCATATTACCCAAACTCCCCCATCCATATTACCCCCACTCCCCCATCCATATTACCCCCACTCCCCATCCATATCAGCCCCACTCCCCCAGCCATATTACCCACTCCCCCATCCATATCACCCCCACTCCCCCATCCATATTACTCCCACTCCCCATCCATATTACCCCCACTCCCCATTCATATTACCCCCACTCCCCCATCCATATTACCCACTCCCCCATCCATATCACCCCCACTCCCCCATCCGTATTACCCCCACTCCCCCATCCATATTACCCCCACTCCCCCATCCATATTACCCCCACTCCCCATCCATATTACCCCCACTCCCCCATCCATATTACCCCCACTCCCCATCCATATTACCCCCACTCCCCCATCCATATTATCCCCACTCCCCCATCCATATTACCCCCACTCCCCATCCATATTATCCCCACTCCCCCATCCATATCACCCCCGCTCCCCCATCCATATCAGCCGCACCTCCCCATCCATATTACCCCCACCCCACCCATATTACCCCCATTCCCCCATCCATATCACCCCCACTCCCCCATCCATATTACCCAAACTCCCCCATCCATATTACCCCCACTCCCCCATCCATATTACCCCCACTCCCCCATCCATATTACCCCCACTCCCCATCCATATTACCCCCACTGCCCATCCATATTACCCCCACTCCCCATCCATATTACCCTCACTCCCCCATCCATATTACCCCCACTCCCCATCCATATTACCCCCATTCCCCCATCCATATTACCCCCACTCCCCCATCCATATTACCCCACTCCCCATCCATATTACCCCCACTCCGCCATCCATATTACCCCCACTCCCCCATCCATATTACCCAAACTCCCCCATCCATATTACCCCCACTCCCCCATCCATATTACCCCCACTCCCCATCCATATTACCCCCACTGCCCATCCATATTACCCCCACTCCCCATCCATATTACCCTCACTCCCCCATCCATATTACCCCCACTCCCCATCCATATTACCCCCACTCCCCCATCCATATTACCCCCACACTCCCCATAAATATTATCCCCACACCCCCATCCATATTATCCCCACTCCCCATCCATATTACCCCATCCATATTACCCCCACTCCCCCATCCATATTACCCCCACACTCCCCATAAATATTATCCCCACACCCCATCCATATTAACTCCCCAATTCACATTACCCCCACACCTCATTCATATTTCTGACCTCCACTACTTAGTGCCTGGGAGAACTTGACATGCATTCTCCTAATAATACCTTCTGTATATCCACAGTCTGATTGACCTCTACACTGTGACATGTATGCAATTATTCACACTCATACACTCTAACTCATTGATTGGCCTCTAACAACTGCAACCACCCTCCCCTACATCTGGCGTCACACTCCGATATTTACATAAATACGCACGCTTGCACACTCACTCTCTTACATTCACTCTTACACAGTTATTCACAAATATTTACACTCCGTACACTCTCAGACTCATGCACAGTCATATACATGCTTACACTGCTCCCCCAAACACTGCATTCAGACATAGATTCAGACACAGTTACACTGATACCATCATTCAACCAATCACAAGCTCCCACCTACACAAATAAATTCATTCACACGGACTCAATGGTATATTTGCACACTTACACATAAGCAGTAGCCTAGAAGTGACTTTTTAAACACGCTGTTGTGGAAACAAATACTTCAAAATGTTAAACTGTGGGGTGTTTGTGAACGTGAGAGAGGAATGTGTATGCACCAATCTGAATAATGTGATATAGTCCAATAACATACAATAATGATTGATGTAAAAATTACTGCTCAGCTCCCTGTTAAAGGGGTGAGACCAGGTCTTACGTAAATAATGTTTCTGTGGAATCTCCTCTTCAGACTCAGTAACACCGAGCTTTCACACACTTCCCTACAAATCAAATAAAGATAGCTTTAGTCGCAGTGCAGGTATCACTGGCTGCACTCAACATCAGCCAGGCAACAAATCCCAAACCAGGAAACAAAGGTCACCAGTTGGTGGACATTTACACGGGAACATGTGAACTCTGACCCCTACGGACTGATCCACACTCAAGCTCTGCCCTACACCAGACTGACCCACACTCTGACCCTGCCCCAGACTGACCCACACTCTGACCCTGCCCCAGACTGATCCACACTCTGACCCTGCCCCAGACTGACCCACACTCTGACCCTACACCAGACTAATCCACACTCTGACCCTGCCCCAGACTGACCCACACTCTGACCCTGCCCCAGACTGATCCACACTCTGACCCTACACCAGACTGACCCACACTCTGACCCTGCCACCTCACTGACCCACACTCTGACCCTGGCACCTCACTGACCCACACTCCGACCCTGCCCCAGACTGACCCACACTCTGACCCTGCCCCAGACTGACCCACACTCTGACCCTGCCCCAGACTGACCCACACTCTGACCCTGCCCCAGACTGACCCACACTCTGACCCTGCCACCTCACTGACCCACACTCTGACCCTGCCCCAGACTGACCCACACTCTGACCCTGCCCCACACTGACCCACACTCTGACCCTGCCACCTCACTGACACACTCTGACCCTACACCAGACTGACCCACACTCTGACCCTGCCCCACACTGACCCACACTCTGACCCTGGCACCTCACTGACCCACACTCCGACCCTGCCCCACACTGACCCACACTCTGACCCTGCCCCAGACTGACCCACACTCCGACCCTACACCAGACTGACCCACACTCCGACCCTACACCAGAATGACCCACACTCTGACCCTGCCCCAGACTGACCCACACTCTGACCCTGCCCCAGACTGACCCACACTCTGACCCTGCCCCAGACTGACCCACACTCTGACCCTGCCCCAGACTGACCCACACTCTGACCCTGCCCCAGACTGACCCACACTCTGACCCTGCCACCTCACTGACCCACACTCCGACCCTGCCCCAGACTGACCCACACTCTGACCCTGCCACCTCACTGACCCACACTCTGACCCTGCCCCAGACTGACCCACACTCTGACCCTGCCACCTCACTGACCCACACTCTGACCCTGCCCCAGACTCAGCCACACTCTGACCCTGCCCCAGACTGACCCACACTCTGACCCTGCCACCTCACTGACACACTCTGACCCTACACCAGACTGACCCACACTCTGACCCTGCCACCTCACTGACCCACACTCTGACCCTGGCACCTCACTGACCCACACTCCGACCCTGCCCCAGACTGACCCACACTCTGACCCTGCCCCAGACTGACCCACACTCCGACCCTGCCCCAGACTGACCCACACTCTGACCCTGCCCCAGACTGACCCACACTCCGACCCTACACCAGACTGACCCACACTCTGACCCTGCCCCAGACTGACCCACACTCTGACCCTACACCAGACTGACCCACACTCTGACCCTGCCCCAGACTGACCCACACTCTGACCCTGCCCCAGACTGACCCACACTCTGACCCTGCCCCAGACTGACCCACACTCTGACCCTACACTAGACTGAGCCACACTCTGACCCTACACTAGACTGAGCCACACTCTGACCCTGCCCCAGACTGACCCACACTCTGACCCTGCCCCAGACTGACCCACACTCTGACCCTGCCCCAGACTGACCTACACTCTGACCCTGTCACCTCACTGACCCACACTCTGACCCTACACTAGACTGACCCACACTCTGACCCTGCCCCAGACTGACCCACACTCTGACCCTGCCCCAGACTGACCCACACTCTGACCCTGCCCCAGACTGACCCACACTCTGACCCTGCCACCTCACTGACCCACACTCTGACCCTACACTAGACTGACCCACACTCTGACCCTGCCCCAGACTGACCCACACTCTGACCCTGCCACCTCACTGACCCACACTCTGACCCTGCCCCAGACTGACCCACACTCTGACCCTGCCCCAGACTGACCCACACTCTGACCCTGCCACCTCACTGACCCACACTCTGACCCTACACTAGACTGACCCACACTCTGACCCCGCCCCAGACTGACCCACACTCTGACCCTGCCACCTCACTGACCCACACTCTGACCCTGCCCCAGACTGACCCACACTCTGACCCTGCCCCACACTGACCCACACTCTGACCCTGCCACCTCACTGACACACTCTGACCCTGCCCCAGACTGACCCACACTCTGACCCTGCCCCAGACTGACCCACACTCTGACCCTGGCACCTCACTGACACACTCTGACCCTGCCCCAGACTGACCCACACTCTGACCCTGCCACCTCACTGACCCACACACAGACACCCTCCCCTCCCATTCAGACAGACCTACACTCAGATACTGGCCCATAAACAGGAGTCACTCATACTCAGACCTTGGGTCTCTGCCCTGGACTCCAATCAGAATAAACCGTACTGAAATACGATCATACAAAAATGATGGGCAGGAAAAGACCAGCTGGTCTATCAAGCCTGCCCCACACCTCTGATGGCCGTAGCATCGCGACTAGACACTTCCCTTACCCCCACCACCCCCCACCCCCACCCCCACCCCCGCCCTGGCTGCAGGCATATAATCTCCGGGGAGAGGCAAACAGAATAACTCAGGGCCAACAAAGGGAAAAGTCTGTAAAGTTCCTCTCCGACCCCCTCAGGCAATCGAAACCAGTCCAGGAGATCATATTGACCATGTGTACGTTAACTGTTAATCCACTCACCTTCTATATGATGCGAGCTCTGCCCAGCCAAGAACTGATCCAACTCCCTCTTGAAGGCTTGGGGAGAGTCAGCACCCGCTGCACCAGCCGGCATCGCATTCCAGAGGCTCGCTGCTCTCTGGGGAAAGAGGATCCACCCAACATCCTGTCTATTCCTACACTTGCATGGTTTAAACTCGTGTCCCCTGCTCCTCCCCAACAATCTCTCAACAGGTACGTTATCCAGCCCTTTCATTATTTTATAGACCTCTGTCAGGTCCCCTCTAAGTCTACGCTGCTCTAAACCAATCCCAGAGATTGCTATCCTATTCTATTAACTGTATTACAGTCACTGTAACGCGACCACATTGATTGGGGTCTGCTGTAGACATCTTCTTGGGTGCCGCTGTGAGAGGAATGTGTCTTACTTTTATAGGAGTTGACTCACTCTACTCTATGTCTACCTGTACAACAGTGTTAACCAGGGATGTACTAATAGCATCCCTTTGTGATCTAGACTGGATATTCGTGCCTTTCGCATGTGCTGCTTCAGTTCTCCAAACGCGGACCGAGCCAAGACTTGGTGGTACGTGGCCTGCTATTTCACAGCAAGGTTAATATACGGAACAGCTGCAATGACCACACTCACTTAATTCCATCAGTAAGACTTATCTTTGTGCAATAATACAAAATAAAGAACGCGCCACACATGCCCACATCAGTGGGCTGAACAAAATAGCTCCCAACTGTTCCTCCAGCATTTTTAACCCCTTCGCCTCAGCAAAGTCCCTCAAAGCTTTCTCTTTAACAACCCTGACTGCCCTCGCACCCGTCTTGTTTCAAGAATTGTTTCCCTGTGTCTCTCTTTTTAACTCACTCTGCTTACAGACAGACAGGTGGTCAAACATTCTAACACAATGGGTGTGAGATAGTTTTCAATTATGCAGACAAGCTGTCAAATTGCTTATTGTTTAGTCTCTGAGAAAGATAACTTCCATCCAGCATATTAATCCCCTTTCGTCCAGGAACTTTTTGTAAACTTATGAGAATACATTTTGCCTAAAACATCCAACATTAAAATTAACTTCTTTTTCAAATCCTTTCTGTGGAAAAATGGTCAGAAAAATCCTGAAACATGAAAATCATCTACTGTAACTCTATGACACTTACTATAATTGTATCACACTTATTATCACACTCAATGTAACACAATGTAACAGAATCACATTTACCGTAACTATCAGACTCACTGTAATACTATCACACTCACTAATACTATCACATTCACTGTAACTGTGCCACACTCATAGTAACACCAGGACAAAGCAGCCCGCTTGATTGTTACCCCATCCACCACCTTAAACATTCACTCCCTCCACCACCGGCGTACTGTGGCTGCAGTGTGTACCATCTACAAGATGCACTGCAGCAACTCGCCAAGGCTTCTTCGACAACACCTTCTAAACCCGCGACCTCTTCCACCTAGAAGGACAAGAGCAGCAGGTGCATGGGAACACCACCACCTCCAAGTTCCCCTCCAAGTCACACACCATCCTGACTTAGAAATATATCGCCATTCCTTCATCGTTGCTGGGTCAAAATCCTGGAACTCCCTCCCTAACAGCACTGTGGGAGCACCTTCACCACACGGACTGCAGCGTTTCAAGAAGGCGGCTCACCACCACCTTCTCAAGGGGAATTAGGGATGGGCAATAAATGCTGGCCTTGCCAGCGACGACCACATCCCGAGAATGAATTACAAAAAACCCAATGTACCTGTGTCACACTTACTAACACTATCACATTCTAATGCCATAGCAGTCCCCGAATTACATGAGGAAATGGAATGAACTTTGCGAGTGTCTTACTCTAGGTTGGATAGATCCTCCACCTCCTTGGCCTCAGGGCTGCGAGCTTCGCTGAAGGTTGGCTGAAAGAGAGAAGATTAGATGCTTCAAATGATCCCACTAATCAAAGACCCTGAAACTCAAAAAAATGAATTAATACTGGCATCTTTCTCCTCGTGGGAACGTTCCCTCAAAATTACTGCAAGTAATAAAATGGTGAAGCATTTATATTAATTGGGAATGGGGACGAGGGGAGGGGAGGGGAAGAAGAGGAGAGAGGGAAAAGGCATTAAGAGAAAAGGAAAGGGAGGTGAATCGAGGGGAGGAGAGACAGGAGCAGGGAGCAAAAAAGACTTGTATTATATGGTGCACTATCACTTCTCTCAAAATCATCTCAAAGCACGAAACAATGAATTATTTCTAAGTCTAATAAGTATTTTCGTAGGTAAACGCGGCAAATATTTTATACACAGCAAGATCCCACTAACAGCAATGAGATGAATGATCAGCTAATCTGTTTTGGTAATGTTGGATGAGGGATTCCAGGAGAACTTCCTTGTTCTTCTTTGAATAGCACCATAAGGGGGGTGATGTGGGTGCCCTGAGGTGCACTGCACCTGTGAGGCAGTAGTTGCCCAGAATTCTCCCTTGTGGCATTAGGGAACTCCAAGCACTGACCTGCCCTTTGACTGGGACACGTGGCTGAAAAACTGAGAGGAAATTTGGAGTGAGCTGCAGGCCTGAGTGCCAAGACTGGGGCCTTGTTGCTGCTGCTTTCCAGGGAACCCCGATTGCAGAACCAGAAGAGGTGGACAGAAAGATTAGAACGGCCACAAGGGCCCCAAAGACTGGGACAAATATTCCATTGAAGGCCTGGGCTGAGGCCTTCAGCAGGTAGGCCCATCGAGGCAGGAAGGGAGGCCTCTCCCGAGTCCCTCTCCCTCCATTTACCACCGCTCCCGTGGGCCTACCACCACCTCTCACCCCTAGGCCCCAGGGAGCGGCAGTTCGAGGGGCCGTCAGGAGGGAAATGGGCCGGAAGCTGCCCTCCTTCCGACATTTGCTTGTGGTGGGCGGGGAAGGGGCGGCAGCTGGTGGTCCCAGCTTGGGCTGGGCGGTGGGGGGGGGACAGGGTGGTTGGAGAAAAATCAAAGTCGAGGCAAAGAGGTGACAATAAGTCTCAGCTGCCGCTATCCCAGCTGAATTGGGGGAGGATAGTGGAGGAAAATCCAGGCCATAATTTCTGCACTGCTTCAGTAATTGTGAGTTAAAGAAAGAAAAACTTGCATTTCTACAGCACCTTTCATGAGCTCAGGACGTCCCAAAGTACTTTACAGCCAGTTAAGTAGTTTTGAAGCATAGTCACTGTTGTAATGTAGGAAACATGGCAGCCAATTTGCGCACAGCAAGGTCCCACAAACAGCAACAAGATAAATGACCCGGTAATCTGTTTTTAGAGTGGTGCTGGTTGAGAGATAAATATTGGCCAGGACACCAGGGAGAATTCCCCTGCTCTTCTTTTAAATAGTGCCGTGGGATCTTCTACATCCACCTGAGAGAACAGACGAGTGCTCGGTTTAATGTCTCATCCGAAAGACGGCACCTCTGACAGTGCAGTGCTCCCTCAGCACTGCACTGGAGTGTCAGCCTAGATTCTGTGCTCAAGTCTCTGGAGGGGCTTGAACCCACGACCTTCTGACTCTGAGGCGAGAGTGCCGCCCACCGAGCCACAGCTGACACCAAAAGTAGATGCCCCCCCGTGTTCCATGATTGTTGAGTAATTTTTGATCCATTGTAAAGTGTTAATTAGAATTGGTATCACTAAAACAGATTATCTGGTCATTATCACATTGTTGTTTGTGGAGCTTGCTGTGTGCAAATTGGTTGCTGCGTTTCCTACATTACAACAGTGACTGGACTTCAAAAGTACTTCCTTGGCTGTAAAGCGCTTTGAGATGTCTTGAGAAGCTCGACACCATCCAGGACAAAGCAGCCCGCTTGATTGGCACCCCATCCACCACCTTAAACATCCACTCTCTCCGCCACAGACGTACCGTGGCTGCAGTGTGTACCATCTACAAGATGCACTGCAGCAACTCGCCAAGGCTTCTTCGGCAGCTCCTCCCAAACGCGCGACCTCTTCCACCTAGAAGGACAAGGGCAGCAGGCGCATGGGAACCCCACCACCTCCAAGTTCCCCTCCAAGTCACACACCATCCTGACTTGGAAGTATATCAGCCGTTCCTTCATCGTCGCTGGGTCAAAATCCTGGAACTCCCTCCCTAACAGCACTGTGGGAGCACCTTCACCACACGGACTGCAGCGGCTCACCACCACCTTCTCAAGGGCAACTAGGGATGGGCAATAAATGCTGGGCTTGCCAGCGACGCCCACATCCCATGAACAAAGGCGCTATATAAATGCAAGTTCTTTCTTTTTGTCTTTCAAATTGTAAGAAACCATTGTTGCTTTGATGCTTTAAGAAATCGAAGCTGATCAGTGGAATCATCTTCGAGGCTTGCGTTTGAACTTCAGTTTCCTATTCGACATGCCTCTGTACGTGAAGGGTCTGACTGGACTCTGTAAGAAACTATATTACTTAAGTACCACCAGGGATTGTGTTTCTAAGAACATGGCAGAAGAGCCTGCAGGAACCATGGATCCTGTATTTTTAAATAGTTAAGTTTGTATAAAGCTTGATTATTAATAATGATAATATATTGCTGATCTTTCTGCTTCTCTATATTATTTTGTCTGTAAATAAATTTGTTTAGCAATTTAGCCTGTATACAGTGGTCTATTTGACATTTCTCCACCTCCCGAGGTGACAGAGAACAACATGGGCGTCTCACATATTCTCCCTACGTAACTTACTGTGATTCAAGTGAAAGAGAGCGGAGGGCATGAAAGAGGAGGGAACAAGATGATACAGGAGGAGAGAGATAGGAAGGGAAGAGCGGAGATTGGAGGAGAGGGATCGGAGCAGGAGCAGGGTTAGGAACGGAAGGGGTATAGAAGGGGAGGAGAAAGAAATGGGAGAGGTGAGAGGAAGGGAGGCATGAGAAAGATGAAAGGTGTGAGGGGTGCAAATGGGAGAAGGGGGCGGGGAAAGTGAGAGTGATATAATGGAACCCATCACTTGACTATCTGTCTTCACTGCGATTGTTCCTCATTCCAGGTGAGTTTGAGATTTCCAAAAGTAGGTACGTTTTTTTCATTGGTTATTTTGCCATTGATTCCAATCTAACAAAAATAAAGCCAATCACTAATTAGGTAGAAACTCTACTGGATTGGTACCTGTTTATATGTGAAGTCTTTCTCAAGAATGTCTTCAACAGTGTCCTCAGACTCCCAGCCCCCTGTCCTTCTGTGTGTTCTGACGACGTTCTGCTCTTTGTACATTGTCCATTTGCTCAGGTTCTCAATTGTAGGATGAGGAAGCAATGTTTCTGAATCCAACCAAGTCAAATGTTCATGACTGAAATGCCCCCTCTGTGCCCAGTGAATCGCCTTCGTGTCCTGAAAGTACTCACTGTCTTGGGCACGTGTGATCTGTTGGCGAGGATCTGTTCTCAGATGGGACGGGAGGAGTGGATCAGGGTCTGGACGGGCTAATTTTCTTTTATCCTGATCTTTTTTCAGTAGCTTGTTCACTAGCCTGGGTTTGGTGACTGTGTCCTGATAGTGAGGAACAGTCCTGGCCGGCCATGCTCTGGCATCTTTTGGTTGTGGTTTTGAAACCTTCCTCTCTGAATTGGACTGCGTGATGTCCTCTAGAGTGTGAGGTTTGTCTCCATGTCTACTCTCTGGCTTCCCGACAGCATCCATGTACAAGTAGTCTGGCTGGGCAGACCCCGCTACTTTGTAGGGCTGTGGGGTATCTCCACGCGCCCTTTCACTTCGACAACTGGCTAACACAGTTGCTTTTGATTTGACCAATCGGTGTACCCGTGGGAGCACGATCGCGTATTTAGGGTCGGTGTTACTGAACTTCTCCTCAACTTCACTCTGGGCCTCGCTCCGATGGCACTTGTCCTGTCCATTGGCTTCCATTTCTGGCACAAGCTCTATGTCACCAGGTGCCATTGCTTCAGCACCACCCACGCTGCCGGGGGCAGCCTCGTCTGCCGCCGGTAACCGACAAGCTCCTTCCTCTTCCACCGCCAGAGCCGCGTTGGCCTTGCTGGGGGCGTGACCCTCCCGGCCCACCAGCCCTGCCGTACTGGCGAACCGAATTGCCATGCGCCTCCTGAAGCCGCCGGCTTTCCCAGTTCTGTTCTTCCGCCGCATGCTCAGTGTCTTTGACAGCCACTCGGTGGTGCCGATCACCTTGGTGACGGTGACCAGCTTGGACCTGGATTTCAGGATCTTGGGGATCTGGCTGCAGATCCACCCAGTCACCCTCCGGATGGCGGAAAATCGCCGGCAAGGATTCCCCTCGATCCCGGCGCTCCCGCGTTCGGGTTCCGCGACATCTCCCGCCGCTGTGCTCTCCTCTGCCCTCTGCGTCCTTGCCTTACGTTTCCTGATTGATGCCAGTTTCACCTTTCCTACGACCTTTGCAATCTTTTTCTTGTGAACCAGAGCCACCAGGTGCTGCGGAGGTGGCTGCTGGCGTTCATCGGCGTGGCCGTCTGTATCCGGACTACCAGCCGCGCTGCTCCCCCTGCCTCTCTCTTTCTCCGGGCTCTTCCCTGAGGTTTGATCCGTGGGTTTCTCCTGGACTGATGCACCTTGTTGGGTTTTACCAGTCTTGACGGCCACCTTTGCCAGTCGGGACAAGCCACCTTCTCCTGCAGCTGGTGTAAGAGGCTGGTTTAGTCTTGCTCTGATGTCTCTGCCTTTGCTCCTGAGAGAGAGGATAAGGTGCGACTGGTGTGACAGGAGGTTGAGAGAAGGGACGGTTTGCACGACACTTGATATCTCGAGGCTCTGCTCATCACTAGACTGATCTCCCTGCGTTGTGCACGGCTTCTCCACCGCTTTTCTCTTCATTGCTTCGCACATCCGAGACTGATACTTGTGTTGAACTTGGACTTTCGAAAACTTCTCTCTGGTTTTGGACTGCTGCTTGGCCTCTGTTTGACCTGTCCCCTTACTTTCCTCTTTAGCTTTGACCTCCATAGTCAACAGAAGCTTCTTTTTCACATTCATCTGTAACGTTCTTTTCTTGAGAGCTTCCGCTGTACCGCCAGCCTCGCTCTCAGCTGCCTCCTGTGATTGCACCTGTTTTTCTGGTTTTCCTTCTTCACCGACTTTTTCATCCTCACTCTCTTCATCGCTGTCTGCCTCTTCGTCCTCCTGCTCCTCCCCGCCGCTTCCAGCACTATCTTTTGGACTGTGACTGATATTACTGTTGTGCTGCTGCCTTTGTCTTCCTCGCTCACTAGTTACTGAATGATCTTCTTCACTGTCCTCGCCACTGCTGCTTCTGTCCTCCTCTGCTGTTACTGTTTTGTCAGCCACCCCTCCTTCCCCATCTCTTCAGTTCCAGTGTCCCTCTTGTCTCTTTCCTCCTCTGCGCTCTCACTGACAGTACTGTGGTCACTATCTTCCCTCTTGCCATCCCCCAGGTCAGTTATGGGCCCCTCGCTGTCAGTGCTGTCTTCATTGCTGCTTGGCTCCTCGCTGGACTCCTCTGAACTCTCACTGTCTTCATCACTGGGATCATTGCTGATCCCCTTTCTGCTTCTTCCAGCTCTTCCTGATGGCCTTGTGTTGGTGATTCTACTCTTTTCTTCACTTCCTTTGGTCTTTGCCCTTTTAGCTGCCTTCTCCTCCTCTGCACCAGACTTGCTGGAATCATTTACTTCATTAAATGTCTGGAATTTCTTCCCCTTATTCCCATTTCTCCTGACTTTATTTCCCTTTTCCTTATCTCTTCCTGTCGATGTGTGATCGTTGACCTTCCCTCCCTCACTCTTCTCCAACTCTTCTTCACTAATTTTACTTCTCCCAGATTTCAGCCCGTCTTTTCCAATCTTTTTCTCATTGTATTTTTTTTCAGTAGCTTTAAGTTCCTTTAGGTTCATTTTTTGAGTCTCTCTTGTTTTGTCTGGCTGTGATTTCCGCTTTCCCCTCATTTCCTTGATATTTGGTTTCCCGACCCCTCCTCTCCCCATTGTCTTCTCCTCTCCTCCTCTCCCCATTGTCTTCTCCTCTCCTCCTCTCCCTGCTGTCTTCTCCTCCCCTCCTCTCCCCGTTGTCTTCTCCTCTCCTCCTCTCCCCGTTGTCTTCTCCACCCTCCTCTCCCCGTGTCTTCTCCTCTCCTCCTCTCCCGCTTCTCCTCCCCTCCTCTCCCCGTTGTCTTCTCCTCTCCTCCTCTCCCCGCTGTCTTCTCCTCCCCTCCTCTCCCCGCTGTCTTCTCCTCTCCTCTTCTCCCCATTGTCTTCTCCTCCCCTCCTCTCCCCGTTGTCTTCTCCTCTCCGTCTCTCCCCGCTGTCTTCTCCTCTCCTCCTCTCCCCGCTGTCTTCTCCTCTCCTCCTCTCCCCGTTGTCTTCTCCTCCCCTCCTCTCCCCGTTGTCTTCTCCTCTCCTCCTCTCCCTGTTGCCTTCTCCTCCCCTCCTCTCCCCGTTGTCTTCTCCTCCCCTCCTCTCCCCGTTGACTTCTCCTCCTCTCCTCTCCCCGTTGACTTCTCCTCGCCTCCTCTCCCCGTTGTCTTCTCCTCTCCTCCTCTCCCCGTTGTCTTCTCCTCTCCTCCTCTCCCCGTTGTCTTCTCCTCTCCTCCTCTCCCCGTTGTCTTCTCCTCTCCTCCTCTCCCCGTTGTCTTCTCCTCCCTCCTCTCCCCGTTGTCTTCTCCTCTCCTCTTCTCCCCGTTGTCTTCTCCTCTCCTCCTCTCCCCGCTGTCTTCTCCTCTCCTCCTCTCCCCGTTGTCTTCTCCTCCCCTCCTCTCCCCGTTGTCTTCTCCTCTCCTCTTCTCCCCGTTGTCTTCTCCTCTCCTCCTCTCCCCGTTGTCTTCTCCTCTCCTCCTCTCCCCGTTGTCTTCTCCTCCCCTCCTCTCCCCGTTGTCTTCTCCTCTCCTCTTCTCCCCGTTGTCTTCTCCTCTCCTCCTCTCCCCGCTGTCTTCTCCTCTCCTCTTCTCCCCGTTGTCTTCTCCTCCCCTCTTCTCCCCGTTGTCTTCTCCTCGCCCCGTCGCTCCTTCTGTCTGCTCTGTCTGCCAGTAGGACTTGGTTTGCTCACCCTCCCATCCTCCAGCTTACACTTGCGCTCTTCATCCCCTTGGCGTCCACGTCCTTTCTGAAGCTGTCCTGAGTGCTTGGCCCCTGACCTACGCTTTCCATGGCCAGTGTGGGGAGAGGATGCTCTTTGGGGACTGGGCTCTCTGTTTTGGGGAATCTTTTTGGGATCTATCCCTGAGTTTCTGGTTTTCCCCTGCTGACCCTGCTCCGTGCCCTGGGCTCCGCGAGTTGCTTTCCTCTGGGGCGGTGATTTCGGCATATTCACAGGAGATGTTGCTGCTTTCAGCTCCAAACGCACCTGGAATGAAAAACCAAAATGGAAGAAGGATGAGAATCTCACTGTACTCAGCAGGCAAGCAGTTTGCAAAGACTTCAGCTTGGTACACAGTGACTGGGACTGCAGTTATACTGCACTCACACTTTTCAGGTTCCAATTGATGCAAAGAGTCACAGGACCCCCTGAGGAGTCATCGCCTGATCTGATACCAGAGCACACTGAAGCCAGGCAGTGTGAGACCCACTCTGAGGAGTGGCGAACTCCAGCCCTGTGGCTAGTGGCATTTGAAAAATACCCAGATGAGTGGCAGGACATTGTCTGTAATCAATGCAATGTTGAGGAGCAGTGGACTGGGCTCTCCGTCTCCTAATTTGGGGGGCACTGGGCTCTCTCCCCATCTCCTAATAATGGGGGGCACTGGGCTCTCTCTCCGTCTCCTAATATTGGGGAGCACTGGGCTCTCCCCTGTCTCGTAATATTGGGGGGCACTGGGCTCTCTCCCTGTCTCCTAATATTGGGGGGCACTGGGCTCTCTCCCTGTCTCCTAATATTGGGGGGCACTGGGCTCTCTCCCCATCTCCTAATACTGGGGGGCACTGGGCTCTCTCTGTCTTCTAATATTGGGGGGCACTGGGCTCTCCCCATCTCCTAATATTGGGGGGCACTGGGCTCTCTCTCCGTCTCCTAATATTGGGGGCACTGGGCTCTCTCTCCGTCTCCTAATATTGGGGAGCACTGGGCTCTCTCCCCATCTCCTAATATTGGGGGCACTGGGCTCTCCCTGTCTCCTAATATTGGGGGGCACTGGGCTCTCTCCCTGTCTCCTAATATTGGGAGCACTGGGCTCTCTTCCCATCTCCTAATATTGGGGGGCACTGGGCTCTCTCCCCATCTCCTAATATTGGGGAGCACTGGGCTCTCTCCCCATCTCCTAATATTGGGGGGCACTGGGCTCTCTCCCTGTCTCCTAATATTGGGGGGCACTGGGCTCTCCCCCTGTCTCCTAATATTGGGGGGCACTGGGTTCTCTCCCTGTCTCCTAATATTGGGGGGCACTGGGCTCTCCCCCTGTCTCCTAATATTGGGGGGCACTGGGCTCTCTCTCCGTCTCCTAATATTGGGGGGGCACTGGGCTCTCCCTGTCTCCTAATATTGGGGAGCACTGGGCTCTCCCCCTGTCTCCTAATATTGGGGGCACTGGGCTCTCTCCCCGTCTCCTAATATTGGGGAGCACTGGGGTCTCTCCCCCTCTCCTAATATTGGGGGGCACTGGGCTCTCTCCCCATCTCCTAATATTGGGGGGCACTGGGCTCTCTCCCTGTCTCCTAATATTGGGGGGCACTGGGCTCTCTCTCCATCTCCTAATATTGGGGGGCACTGGGCTCTCTCCCTGTCTCCTAATATTGGGGGGCACTGGGCTCTCTCCCTGTCTCCTAATATTGGGGGCACTGGGCTCTCTCCCTGTCTCCTAATATTGGGGGGCACTGGACTCTCTCTCTCCATCTCCTAATATTGGGGGGCACTGCGCTCTCTCTCCCTGTCTCCTAATATTGGGGGGCAGTGGGCTCTCCCACTGTCTCCTAATATTGGGGGGCACTGGGCTCTCTCTCTGTCTCCTACTATTGTGGGGCACTGGGCTCTCTCCCTGTCTCCTAATATTGGGGGGCACTGGACTCTCTCCCTGTCTCCTAATATTGGGGGGCACTGGGCTCTCTCCCTGTCTCCTAATATTGGGGGGCACTGAGCTCTCTCCCTGTCTCCTAATATTGGGGGGCACTGGACTCTCTCTCCATCTCCTAATATTGGGGGGCACTGGGCTCTCTCTCCATCTCCTAATATTGGGGGGCACTGGGCTCTCTCCCTGTCTCCTAATATTGGGGGCACTGGGCTCTCTCTCTGTCTCCTAATATTGGGGGGCACTGGACTCTCTCCCTGTCTCCTAATGTTGGGGGGCACTGGGCTCTCTCCCTGTCTCCTAATATTGGGGGGCACTGGGCTCTCTCCCTGTCTCCTAATATAGGGGGGCACTGGGCTCTCCCCCTGTCTCCTAATATTGGGGGGCACTGGGCTCTCCCTGTCTCCTAATATTGGGGGGCACTGGACTCTCTCCGTCTCCTAATATTGGGGGGCACTGGGCTCTCTCCGTCTCCTAATATTGGGGGGCACTGGACTCTCTCCGTCTCCTAATATTGGGGGCGCTGGGCTCTCCCTGTCTCCTAATATTGGGGGGCACTGGGCTCTCTCCCTGTCTCCTAATATTGGGGGGCACTGGACTCTCACTGTCTCCTAATATTGGGGTGCACTGGGCTCTCTCCCTGTCTCCTAATATTGGGGGGCACTGGGCTCTCTCCCTGTCTCCTAATATTGGGGAGCACTGGGCTCTCTCCCTGTCTCCTAATATTGTGGGGCACTGGGCTCTCTCCCTGTCTCCTAATATTGGGGAGCACTGGGCTCTCTCTGTTTCTCCTAGTATTGGGGGGCACTGGGCTCTCTCCCTGTCTCCTAATATTGGGGGGCACTGGGCTCTCTCCCTGTCTCCTAATATTGGGGGGCACTGGGCTCTCTCCCTGTCTCCTAATATTGGGGAGCACTGGACTCTCTCCCTGTCTCCTAATATTGGGGGGCACTGGGCTCTCTCCCTGTCTCCTAATATTGGGGGGCACTGGGCTCTCTCCCTGTCTCCTAATATTGGGGGGCACTGGGCTCTCTCCCTGTCTCCTAATATTGGGGGGCACTGGGCTCTCTCCCTGTCTCCTAATATTGGGGGGCACTGGGCTCTCTCTGTCTCCTAATATTGGGGGGCACTGGGCTCTCTCCCTGTCTCCTAATATTGGGGGGCACTGGGCTCTCTCTGTCTCCTAATATTGGGGGGCACTGGGCTCTCCCTGTCTCCTAATATTGGGGGGCACTGGGCTCTCTCGCTGTCTCCTAATATTGGGGGGCACTGAGCTCTCTCCCTGTCTCCTAATATTGGGGGGCACTGGGCTCCCTCCCTGTCTCCTAATATTGGGGGGCACTGGGCTCCCTCCCTGTCTCCTAATATTGGGGGGCACTGGACTCTCTCCCTGTCTCCTAATATTGGGGGCACTGGGCTCTCTCCCCCTCTCCTAATATTGGGGGGCACTGGGCTCTCTCCCTGTCTCCTAATATTGGGGGGCACTGGGCTCTCCCCCTGTCTCCTAATATTGGGAGCACTGGGCTCTCTCCCTGTCTCCTAATATTGGGGGGCACTGGGGTCTCTCCCCCTCTCCTAATATTGGGGGGCACTGGGCTCTCTCCCTGTCCCCTAATATTGGGGGGCACTGGGCTCTCCCCCTGTCTCCTAATATTGGGGGGCACTGGGCTCTCTCCCTGTCTCCTAATATTGGGGAGCACTGGGCTCTCTCCCTGTCTCCTAATATTGGGGAGCACTGGGCTCTCTCCCTGTCTCCTAATATTGGGGAGCACTGGGCTCTCTCCCTGTCTCCTAATATTGGGGGGCACTGTGCTCTCTCTGTCTCCTAATATTGGGGGGCACTGGGCTCTCTCCCTGTCTCCTAATATTGGGGGGCACTGGGCTCTCTCCCTGTCTCCTAATATTGGGGGGCACTGGGCTCTCTCCCTGTCGCCTAATATTGGGGGGCACTGGGCTCTCTCCCTGTCTCCTAATATTGGGGGGCACTGTGCTCTCTCTGTCTCCTAATATTGGGGGGCACTGGGCTCTCTCCCTGTCTCCTAATATTGGGGGGCACTGGGCTCTCTCCCTGTCTCCTAATATTGGGGGGCACTGGGCTCTCTCCCTGTCGCCTAATATTGGGGGGCACTGGGCTCTCTCCCTGTCGCCTAATATTGGGGGGCACTGGGCTCTCTTCCTGTCTCCTAATATTGGGGGGCACTGGGCTCTCTCCCTGTCGCCTAATATTGGGGGGCACTGGGCTCTCTCCCTGTCTCCTAATATTGGGGGCACTGGGCTCTCTCCCCCTCTCCTAATATTGGGGGGCATTGGGCTCTCTCCCCCTCTCCTAATATTGGGGGGCACTGGGCTCTCTCCCTGTCTCCTAATAATGGGGGGCACTGGGCTCTCTCTCCGTGTCTCCTAATATTGGGGAGCACTGGGCTCTCTGTCTCCTAATATTGGGGGGCACTGGGCTCTCTCTGTCTCCTAATATTGGGGGGCACTGGGCTCTCTCCCTGTCTCCTAATATTGGGGGGCACTGGGCTCTCTCTCCATCTCCTAATATTGGGGACAACTGGGCTCTCTCTCTGTCTCCTACTATTCTGGGGCACTGGGCTCTCTCCCTGTCTCCTAATATTGGGGGGCACTGGGCTCTCTCCCTGTCTCCTAATATTGGGGGGCACTGTGCTCTCTCTGTCTCCTAATATTGGGGGGCACTGGGCTCTCTCGATGTCTCCTAATATTGGGGGACACTGGGCTCTCTCCCTGTCTCCTAATATTGGGGGGCACTGGGCTCTCTCCCTGTCGCCTAATATTGGGGGGCACTGGGCTCTCTCCCTGTCTCCTAATATTGGGGGGCACTGTGCTCTCTCTGTCTCCTAATATTGGGGGGCACTGGGCTCTCTCCCTGTCTCCTAATATTGGGGGGCACTGGGCTCTCTCCCTGTCTCCTAATATTGGGGGGCACTGGGCTCTCTCCCTGTCGCCTAATATTGGGGGGCACTGGGCTCTCTCCCTGTCGCCTAATATTGGGGGGCACTGGGCTCTCTTCCTGTCTCCTAATATTGGGGGGCACTGGGCTCTCTCCCTGTCGCCTAATATTGGGGGGCACTGGGCTCTCTCCCTGTCTCCTAATATTGGGGGCACTGGGCTCTCTCCCCTCTCCTAATATTGGGGGGCATTGGGCTCTCTCCCCCTCTCCTAATATTGGGGGGCACTGGGCTCTCTCCCTGTCTCCTAATAATGGGGGGCACTGGGCTCTCTCTCCGTGTCTCCTAATATTGGGGAGCACTGGGCTCTCTGTCTCCTAATATTGGGGGGCACTGGGCTCTCTCTGTCTCCTAATATTGGGGGGCACTGGGCTCTCTCCCTGTCTCCTAATATTGGGGGGCACTGGGCTCTCTCTCCATCTCCTAATATTGGGGACAACTGGGCTCTCTCTCTGTCTCCTACTATTCTGGGGCACTGGGCTCTCTCCCTGTCTCCTAATATTGGGGGGCACTGGGCTCTCTCCCTGTCTCCTAATATTGGGGGGCACTGGGCTCTCTCCCTGTCTCCTAATATTGGGGGGCACTGGGCTCTCTCCCTGTCTCCTAATATTGGGGGCACTGGGCTCTCTCCCTATCTCCTAATATTGGGGGGCACTGGACTCTCTCTCTCCATCTCCTAATATTGGGGGGCACTGCGCTCTCTCTCCCTGTCTCCTAATATTGGGGGGCACTGGGCTCTCCTCCTGTCTCCTAATATTGGGGGGCACTGGGCTCTCTCTCTGTCTCCTACTATTGGGGGGCACTGGACTCTCTCCCTGTCTCCTAATATTGGGGGGCACTGGGCTCTCTCCCTGTCTCCTAATATTGGGGGGCACTGGGCTCTCTCCCTGTCTCCTAATATTGGGGGGCACTGGGCTCTCTCTCTGTCTCCTAATATTGGGGGGCACTGGGCTCTCTCTCCCTGTCTCCTAATATTCGGGGGCACTGGGCTCTCTCTCTGTCTCCTAATATTGGGGGGCACTGGGCTCTCTATCCGTCTCCTAATATTGGGGGGCACTGGGCTCTCTCCCTGTCTCCTAATATTGGGGGACACTGGGCTCTCTCTCTGTCTCCTAATATTGGGGGGCACTAGGCTCTCTCTCCGTCTCCTAATATTGGGGGGCACTGGGCTCTCTCCCTGTCTCCTAATATTGGGGGGCACTGGGCTCTCTCCCTGTCTCCTAATATTGGGGGGCACTGGGCTCTCCCTGTCTCCTAATATTGGGGGGCACTGGGCTCTCTCCCCCTGTCTCCTAATATTGGGGGGCACTGGGCTCTCTCTCTGTCTCCTCATATTGGGGGGCACTGGGCTCTCTCCCTGTCTCCTAATATTGGGGAGCACTGGACTCTCTCCCTGTCTCCTAATATTGGGGGGCACTGGGCTCTCTCTCCCTGTCTGCTAATATTGGGGGGCACTGGGTTCTCTCCCTGTCTCCTAATATTGGGAGCACTGGGCTCTCTCCCTGTCTCCTAATATTCGGGGGCACTGGGCTCTCTCCCCCTCTCCTAATATTGGGGGGCACTGGGCTCCCTCCCTGTCTCCTAATATTGGGGGGCACTGGGCTCTCTCTCCCTCTCCTAATATTGGGGGGCACTGGGCTCCCTCCCTGTCTCCTAATATTGGGGGGCACTGGACTCTCTCCCTGTTTCCTAATATTGGGGGGCACTGGGCTCCCTCCCTGTCTCCTAATATTGGGGGGCACTGGACTCTCTCCCTGTCTCCTAATATTGGGGGGCACTGGGCTCTCTCCCCCTCTCCTAATATTGGGGGTCACTGGGCTCTCCCCCTGTCTCCTAATATTGGGAGCACTGGGCTCTCTCCCTGTCTCCTAATATTGGGGGGCACTGGGGTCTCTCCCCCTCTCCTAATATTGGGGGACACTGGGCTCTCTCCCTGTCTCCTAATATTGGGGGGCACTGGGCTCTCCCTGTCTCCTAATATTGGGGAGCACTGGGCTATCCCCCTGTCTCCTAATATTGGGGGGCACTGGGCTCTCTCTGTCTCCTAATATTGGGGGGCACTGGGCTCTCTCCCTGTCTCCTAATATTGGGGGGCACTGGGCTCTCTCCCCCTCTCCTAATATTGGGGGGCACTGGGCTCTCTCCCTGTCTCCTAATATTGGGGGGCACTGGGCTCTCTCTCCCTGTCTCCTAATATTGGGGGGCACTGGGCTCTCTCCTTGTCTCCTAATATTGGGGGGCACTGGGCTCTCTCCCCCTCTCCTAATATTGGGGGGCACTGGGCTCTCCCCCCCTCTCCTAATATTGGGGGGCACTGGGCTCTCTCCCTGTCTCCTAATATTGGGGGGCACTGGGCTCTCTCCCTGTCTCCTAATATTGGGGGGCACTGGGCTCTCTCCCCTCTCCTAATATTGGGGGACACTGGGCTCTCTCCCCCTCTCCTAATAGTGGGGGGCACTGGGCTCTCTCCCTGTCTCCTAATATTGGGGGGCACTGGGCTCTCTCCCCATCTCCTAATATTGGGGAGCACTGGGCTCTCTCTCCCTGTCTCCTAATATTGGGGGGCACTGGGCTCTCTCCCCATCTCCTAATATTGGGGGGCACTGGGCTCTCTCCATGTCTCCTAATATTGGGGGGCACTGGGCTCTCTCTCCATCTCCTAATATTGGGGGGCTCTGGGCTCTCTCTCTGTCTCCTACTATTGGGGGGCACTGGGCTCTCTCCCTGTCTCCTAATATTGGGGGGCACTGGGCTCTCTCCCTGTCTCCTAATATTGGGGGCACTGGGCTCTCTCCCTGTCTCCTAATATTGGGGGGCACTGGACTCTCTCTCTCCATCTCCTAATATTGGGGGGCACTGGGCTCTCTCTCTGTCTCCTACTATTGGGGGGCACTGGGCTCTCTCCCTGTCTCCTAATATTGGGGGGCAGTGGGCTCTCCCCCTGTCTCCTAATATTGGGGGGCACTGGGCTCTCTCTCTGTCTCCTACTATTGTGGGGCACTGGACTCTCTCCCTGTCTCCTAATATTGGGGGGCACTGGGCTCTCTCCCTGTCTCCCAATATTGGGGGGCACTGAGCTCTCTCCCTGTCTCCTAATATTGGGGGGCATAGATACATAGATACATAGAAGATAGGAGCAGGAGTAGGCCATCCGGCCCTTCGAGCCTGCTCCGCCATTTAATGAGATCATGGCTGATCCTCCAATTCAGTATCCCGTCCCCGCCTTCTCTCCGTAACCCTTAACCCCTTTTGCCTGTAGAAATATATCTAATTCCCTCTTAAATATATTTAATGAGCTGGCGTACACTGCCCTCTGTGGCAATGAGTTCCACAGGTTCACCACCCTCTGAGTGAAGAAATTCCCCCTCATTTCTGTCCTAAATGGTTTAGCCCTTATCCTTAAATTATGTCCTCTAGTTCTGTTCTCACCCGCCAAGGGAAACATTCCTTCTGCATCTAGTCTGTCTAGACCTGTCAGAATTTTATACACTTCTATGAGGTCCCCTCTCAATCTTCTAAACTCCAGTGTGTACATCCCTAAACTACATAGTCTCTCCTCATAGGTCAATCCCGCCATTCCTGGTATCAGCCTGGTGAATCGCCGCTGCACCCCCTCCATGGCAAGAACATCTTTCCGCAGATGAGGCGACCAAAACTGTACACAGTACTCGAGGTGTGGTCTCACCAGTGCCCTGTACAGCTGCAGCAAGGTATCCCTGTTCCTGTATTCCAACCCTTTTGCTATGAAGGCCAGCATACCGTTTGCCTTCTTGATCGCCTGTTGCACCTGCATGCTCGCCTTCAGTGACTGGTGTACAAGAACACCCAGGTCTCTCTGTACTTCCCCCTCTCCCAATTTATTGCCATTTAAATAATAATTTGCCCTCCCGTTCCTGCACCCAAGGTGGATAACTTCGCACTTGTCCACATTATAGTGCATCTGCCATTTATCCGCCCAATCACCCAGTCTGTCCAAATCGCTCTGGAGCTTCCTGGTCTCCTCCTCTGAGCCCACCCCCCCTCCTAGTTTAGTGTCGTCTGCAAATTTGGAAATGCTGCATCCGACTCCCTGATCCAGGTCATTTATGTAAATTGTGAACAGCTGGGGACCCAGGACAGATCCCTGTGGTACCCCACTTGTTACTGCCTGCCATTCAGAAAATGAGCCGTTTATTCCAACTCTCTGTTTTCTATCTGACAGCCAGTTCTCTATCCACGTCAATACTTTCCCCTTTATCCCATGAGCTTCAATTTTCCATGCTAATCTTTTATGTGGGACCTTATCGAAGGCCTTTTGGAAGTCCAGGTACACCACATCTACTGGCTCTCCCCCATCTATTTTACCAGTTACTCCCTCAAAAAATTCCAATAGATTAGTCAAGCACGATTTACCCTTTGTAAATCCATGTTGACTCTGTCCTATCCTGTCCCCATTTGCTAAGTGTTCCGCTATTTCATCCTTAATGATGGACTCCAGCATTTTGCCCACAACTGATGTAAGGCTTACAGGTCTGTAATTACCTGCTTTTTCCCTACCCCCCTTTTTGAATAGTGGGGTAACGTTAGCTACCCTCCAATCCATGGGCACTGTTCCCGAGTCTAATGAATTCTGAAAAATCATACTTAGTGCATCCGCTATCTCTAGGGCCACCTCCTTCAGCACCCTAGGATGCATGTTATCAGGCCCTGGGGATTTGTCCGCCTTCAATCCCTTTAGCTTCCTTAACACCATATCCTTAGAGATATTGACTTGCGTCAGTTCCTCCTTTGCAAATGTCCCTATTTTTCCCGATATCCCAGGGAGGTTTTTTGTGTCTTCCTTCGTAAAGACTGACCCAAAGTATGCATTTAGTTGGTCTGCCATTTCCTTATTTCCCGTTATATATTCCCCCGTATCTGACTGCAATGGGCCAACTTTGGTTTTCACCAGTCTTTTCCTCTTGATATACTTATAAAAGCTTTTGGAGTTAGTTTTTATATTTTCCGCCAGCTTGCTTTCGTAAGCTATTTTGCCCCTCTTGATTAAGCCCTTTGTCCTCCTTTGCTCTATCTTAAACTGTTCCCAATCTTCCGCTCTGGCGCTTTTTTTGGCTATTTTATACGCCCTATCTTTGGATTTTATGCTGTCTCTAATTTCCCCTGTTATCCACGGTTGAGTCACCTTTTTAGATTTCCTTTTATGCCAGATTGGTATAAACAATTTTTGCAATTTTGTCATTCTATCTTTAAATGCTTGCCATTGTTTATCTACCTCCAGTCCTCCCAGGAACGTTGTCCAATCAGACCTACTCAGTTCCCGTCTAATGGCATCATAATTCCCCTTATTTAAATTCAGGACCTTAGTATCTGAGTCAATTTCTTCGCTCTCCATTTCGAGTGAGAAATCGATCATGTTATGATCGCTCTGACCCAAGGGTCCCCGTACAACAAGATTACTAATTAGTCCCTTCTCATTGCACAGTACCCAGTCCAATATAGCCTGTTCCCGAGTTGGTTCCTCGACATATTGATCCAGATAACCATCCCTTAAACACTCAAGGAATTCCTCCTCCTCATTATTTTTACTGATTAGGCTATTCCAATCTATATGTAAGTTAAAGTCACCTATGATGACAGCTGTGCTCTTATTGCACGGTTCTCTAATTTCCCTCGTGATGCCCTCCCCAACCTCTATTTTACTATTTGGAGGCCTATATACCACTCCTATTAATGTTTTTCGCCCCTCGCTATTTCTTAGCTCCACCCATATAGATTCTGTATTAACTGAGCTAATATCCTTCCTTTCAATTGCATTTATCCCTTCTTTTACCAGCAAGGCACTGGACTCTCTCTCCATCTCCTAATATTGGGGGGCACTGGGCTCTCTCTCCATCTCCTAATATTGGGGGGCACTGGGCTCTCTCCCTGTCTCCTAATATTGGGGGCACTGGGCTCTCTCTCTGTCTCCTAATATTGGGGGGCACTGGACTCTCTCCCTGTCTCCTAATATTGGGGGGCACTGGGCTCTCTCCCTGTCTCCTAATATTGGGGGGCACTGGGCTCTCTCCCTGTCTCCTAATATTGGGGGGCACTGGGCTCTCCCCCTGTCTGCTAATATTGGGGGGCACTGGGCTCTCCCTGTCTCCTAATATTGGGGGGCACTGGACTCTCTCCGTCTCCTAATATTGGGGGGCACTGGGCTCTCTCCGTCTCCTAATATTGGGGGGCACTGGACTCTCTCCGTCTCCTAATATTGGGGGCACTGGGCTCTCCCTGTCTCCTAATATTGGGGGGCACTGGGCTCTCTCCCTGTCTCCTAATATTGGGGGGCACTGGACTCTCACTGTCTCCTAATATTGGGGGGCACTGGGCTCTCTCCCTGTCTCCTAATATTGGGGGGCACTGGGCTCTCTCCCTGTCTCCTAATATTGGGGGGCACTGGGCTCTCTCCCTGTCTCCTAATATTGGGGGGCACTGGGCTCTCTCTGTCTCCTAATATTGGGGAGCACTGGACTCTCTCCCTGTCTCCTAATATTGGGGGGCACTGGGCTCTCTCTCCGTCTCCTAATATTAGGGGGCACTGGGCTCTCTCCCTGTCTCCTAATATTGGGGAGCACTGGCCTCTCTCTGTCTCCTAATATTGGGGGGCACTGGGCTCTCTCCCTGTCTCCTAATATTGGGGAGCACTGGGCTCTCTCCCTGTCTCCTAATATTGGGGGGCACTGGGCTCTCTCCCTGTCTCCTAATATTGGGGAGCACTGGCCTCTCTCTGTCTCCTAATATTGGGGGGCACTGGGCTCTCTCCCTGTCTCCTAATATTGGGGAGCACTGGGCTCTCTCTGTTTCTCCTAATATTGGGGGGCACTGGGCTCTCTCCCTGTCTCCTAATATTGGGGGGCACTGGGCTCTCTCCCTTTCTCCTAATATTGGGGGGCACTGGGCTCTCTCCCTGTCTCCTAATATTGGGGGGCACTGGGCTCTCTCCCTGTCTCCTAATATTGGGGAGCACTGGACTCTCTCCCTGTCTCCTAATATTGGGGGGCACTGGGCTCTCTCCCTGTCTCCTAATATTGGGGAGCACTGGGCTCTCTCCCTGTCTCCTAATATTGGGGGGCACTGGGCTCTCTCCCTGTCTCCTAATATTGGGGGGCACTGGGCTCTCTCTGTCTCCTAATATTGGGGGGCACTGGGCTCTCTCCCTGTCTCCTAATATTGGGGGGCACTGGGCTCTCTCTGTCTCCTAATATTGGGGGGCACTGGGCTCTCCCTGTCTCCTAATATTGGGGGGCACTGGGCTCTCTCGCTGTCTCCTAATATTGGGGGGCACTGGGCTCTCTCCCTGTCTCCTAATATTGGGGGGCACTGGGCTCCCTCCCTGTCTCCTAATATTGGGGGGCACTGGACTCTCTCCCTGTCTCCTAATATTGGGGGGCACTGGGCTCTCTCCCCCTCTCCTAATATTGGGGGGCACTGGGCTCTCTCCCTGTCTCCTAATATTGGGGGGCACTGGGCTCTCCCCCTGTCTCCTAATATTGGGAGCACTGGGCTCTCTCCCTGTCTCCTAATATTGGGGGGCACTGGGGTCTCTCCCCCTCTCCTAATATTGGGGGGCACTGGGCTCTCTCCCTGTCCCCTAATATTGGGGGGCACTGGGCTCTCCCCCTGTCTCCTAATATTGGGGGGCACTGGGCTCTCTCCCTGTCTCCTAATATTGGGGAGCACTGGGCTCTCTCCCTGTCTCCTAATATTGGGGGGCACTGGGCTCTCTCCCTGTCTCCTAATATTGGGGAGCACTGGGCTCTCTCCCTGTCTCCTAATATTGGGGAGCACTAGGCTCTCTCCCTGTCTCCTAATATTGGGGAGCACTGGGCTCTCCCCCTGTCTCCTAATATTGGGGGGCACTGGGCTCTCTCCCTGTCTCCTAATATTGGGGGGCACTGGGCTCTCCCTGTCTCCTAATATTGGGGGCACTGGGCTCTCTCCCTGTCTCCTAATATTGGGGGGCACTGGACTCTCTCTCTCCATCTCCTAATATTGGGGGGCACTGCGCTCTCTCTCCCTGTCTCTAATATTGGGGGGCAGTGGGCTCTCCCCCTGTCTCCTAATATTGGGGGGCACTGGGCTCTCTCCCTGTCTCCTAATATTGGGGGGCACTGAGCTCTCTCCCTGTCTCCTAATATTGGGGGGCACTGGACTCTCTCTCCATCTCCTAATATTGGGTGGCACTGGGCTCTCTCTCCATCTCCTAATATTGGGGGGCACTGGGCTCTCTCCCTGTCTCCTAATATTGGGGGCACTGGGCTCTCTCTCTGTCTCCTAATATTGGGGGGCACTGGACTCTCTCCCTGTCTCCTAATATTGGGGGGCACTGGGCTCTCTCCCTGTCTCCTAATATTGGGGGGCACTGGGCTCTCTCCCTGTCTCCTAATATTGGGGGGCACTGGGCTCTCCCCCTGTCTCCTAATATTGGGGGGCACTGGGCTCTCCCTGTCTCCTAATATTGGGGGGCACTGGACTCTCTCCCTGTCTCCTAATATTGGGGGGCACTGGGCTCTCTCCCCCTCTCCTAATATTGGGGGGCACTGGGCTCTCTCCCTGTCTCCTAATATTGGGGGGCACTGGGCTCTCCCCCTGTCTCCTAATATTGGGGGGCACTGTGCTCTCTCCTTGTCTCCTAATATTGGGGGGCACTGGGCTCTCCCCCTGTCTCCTAATATTGGGGGGCACTGGGCTCTCCCCCTGTCTCCTAATATTGGGGGGCACTGGGCTCTCCCCCTGTCTCCTAATATTGGGGGGCACTGTGCTCTCTCTGTCTCCTAATATTGGGGGGCACTGGGCTCTCTCCCTGTCTCCTAATATTGGGGGGCACTGGGCTCTCTCCCTGTCTCCTAATATTGGGGGGCACTGGGCTCTCTCCCTGTCTCCTAATATTGGGGGGCACTGGGCTCTCTCCCTGTCTCCTAATATTGGGGGGCACTGGGCTCTCTCCCTGTCTCCTAATATTGGGGGCACTGGGCTCTCTCCCCCTCTCCTAATATTGGGGGGAATTGGGCTCTCTCCCCCTCGCCTAATATTGGGGAGCACTGGGCTCTCTCCCTGTCTCCTAATATTGGGGGGCACTGGGGTCTCTCCCCTTCTCCTAATATTGGGGGGCACTGGGCTCTCTCCCTGTCCCCTAATATTGGGGGGCACTGGGCTCTCCCCCTGTCTCCTAATATTGGGGGGCACTGGGCTCTCTCCCTGTCTCCTAATATTGGGGGCACTGGGCTCTCTCCCTGTCTCCTAATATTGGGGGGCACTGGACTCTCTCTCTCCATCTCCTAATATTGGGGGGCACTGCGCTCTCTCTCCCTGTCTCCTAATATTGGGGGGCAGTGGGCTCTCCCCCTGTCTCCTAATATTGGGGGGCACTGGGCTCTCTCTCTGTCTCCTACTATTGTGGGGCACTGGACTCTCTCCCTGTCTCCTAATATTGGGGGGCACTGGGCTCTCTCCCTGTCTTCTAATATTGGGGGGCACTGAGCTCTCTCCCTGTCTCCTAATATTGGGGGGCACTGGACTCTCTCTCCATCTCCTAATATTGGGTGGCACTGGGCTCTCTCTCCATCTCCTAATATTGGGGGGCACTGGGCTCTCTCCCTGTCTCCTAATATTGGGGGCACTGGGCTCTCTCTCTGTCTCCTAATATTGGGGGGCACTGGACTCTCTCCCTGTCTCCTAATATTGGGGGGCACTGGGCTCTCTCCCTGTCTCCTAATATTGGGGGGCACTGGGCTCTCTCCCTGTCTCCTAATATTGGGGGGCACTGGGCTCTCCCCCTGTCTCCTAATATTGGGGGGCACTGGGCTCTCTCCCTGTCTCCTAATATTGGGGGCACTGGGCTCTCTCCCTGTCTCCTAATATTGGGGGGCACTGGACTCTCTCTCTCCATCTCCTAATATTGGGGGGCACTGCGCTCTCTCTCCCTGTCTCCTAATATTGGGGGGCAGTGGGCTCTCCCCCTGTCTCCTAATATTGGGGGGCACTGGGCTCTCTCTCTGTCTCCTACTATTGTGGGGCACTGGACTCTCTCCCTGTCTCCTAATATTGGGGGGCACTGGGCTCTCTCCCTGTCTCCTAATATTGGGGGGCACTGAGCTCTCTCCCTGTCTCCTAATATTGGGGGGCACTGGACTCTCTCTCCATCTCCTAATATTGGGTGGCACTGGGCTCTCTCTCCATCTCCTAATATTGGGGGGCACTGGGCTCTCTCCCTGTCTCCTAATATTGGGGGCACTGGGCTCTCTCTCTGTCTCCTAATATTGGGGGGCACTGGACTCTCTCCCTGTCTCCTAATATTGGGGAGCACTGGGCTCTCTCCCTGTCTCCTAATATTGGGGGGCACTGGGCTCTCTCCCTGTCTCCTAATATTGGGGGGCACTGGGCTCTCCCCCTGTCTCCTAATATTGGGGGGCACTGGGCTCTCCCTGTCTCCTAATATTGGGGGGCACTGGACTCTCTCCGTCTCCTAATATTGGGGGGCACTGCGCTCTCTCCGTCTCCTAATATTGGGGAGCACTGGGCTCTCTCCCTGTCTCCTAATATTGGGGGGCACTGGGCTCTCTCTCCATCTCCTAATATTGGGGGGCACTGGACTCTCTCCGTCTCCTAATATTGGGGGCACTGGGCTCTCCCTGTCTCCTAATATTGGGGGGCACTGGGCTCTCTCCCCGTCTCCTAATATTGGGGGGCACTGGACTCTCACTGTCTCCTAATATTGGGGGGCACTGGGCTCTCTCCCTGTCTCCTAATATTGGGGGGCACTGGGCTCTCTCCCTGTCTCCTAATATTGGGGGGCACTGGGCTCTCTCCCTGTCTCCTAATATTGGGGGGCACTGGGCTCTCTCCCTGTCTCCTAATATTGGGGGGCACTGGGCTCTCTCCCTGTCTCCTAATATTGGGGGGCACTGGGCTCTCTCTGTCTCCTAATATTGGGGAGCACTGGGCTCTCTCCCTGTCTCCTAATATTGGGGGGCACTGGGCTCTCTCCCCGTCTCCTAATATTAGGGGGCACTGGGCTCTCTCCCTGTCTCCTAATATTGGGGAGCACTGGCCTCTCTCTGTCTCCTAATATTGGGGGGCACTGGGCTCTCTCCCTGTCTCCTAATATTGGGGAGCACTGGGCTCTCTCCCTGTCTCCTAATATTGGGGGGCACTGGGCTCTCCCCCTGTCTCCTAATATTGGGGGGCACTGGGCTCTCTCCCTGTCTCCTAATATTGGGGGGCACTGGGCTCTCTCCCTGTCTCCTAATATTGGGGGGCACTGGACTCTCTCTCTCCATCTCCTAATATTGGGGGGCACTGGGCTCTCTCCCTGTCTCCTAATATTGGGGGCACTGGGCTCTCTCTCTGTCTCCTAATATTGGGGGGCACTGGGCTCTCTCTCTGTCTCCTACTATTGTAGGGCACTGGACTCTCTCCCTGTCTCCTAATATTGGGGGGCACTGGGCTCTCTCCCTGTCTCCTAATATTGGGGGAAACTGAGCTCTCTCCCTGTCTCCTAATATTGGGGGGCACTGGACTCTCTCTCCATCTCCTAATATTGGGTGGCACTGGGCTCTCTCTCCATCTCCTAATATTGGGGGGCACTGGGCTCTCTCCCTGTCTCCTAATATTGGGGGCACTGGGCTCTCTCTCTGTCTCCTAATATTGGGGGGCACTGGGCTCTCTCCCTGTCTCCTAATATTGGGGGGCACTGGGCTCTCCCCCTGTCTCCTAATATTGGGGGGCACTGGGCTCTCCCTGTCTCCTAATATTGGGGGGCACTGGACTCTCTCCGTCTCCTAATATTGGGGGGCACTGGGCTCTCTCCATCTCCTAATATTGGGGAGCACTGGGCTCTCTCCCTGTCTCCTAATATTGGGGGGCACTGGGCTCTCTCTCCATCTCCTAATATTGGGGGGCACTGGACTCTCTCCGTCTCCTAATATTGGGGGCACTGGGCTCTCCCTGTCTCCTAATATTGGGGGGCACTGGGCTCTCTCCCCGTCTCCTAATATTGGGGGGCACTGGACTCTCACTGTCTCCTAATATTGGGGGGCACTGGGCTCTCTCCCTGTCTCCTAATATTGGGGGGCACTGGGCTCTCTCCCTGTCTCCTAATATTGGGGGGCACTGGGCTCTCTCCCTGTCTCCTAATATTGGGTGGCACTGGGCTCTCTCTGTCTCCTAATATTGGGGAGCACTGGGCTCTCTCCCTGTCTCCTAATATTGGGGGGCACTGGGCTCTCTCTCCGTCTCCTAATATTAGGGGGCACTGGGCTCTCTCCCTGTCTCCTAATATTGGGGAGCACTGGCCTCTCTCTGTCTCCTAATATTGGGGGGCACTGGGCTCTCTCCCTGTCTCCTAATATTGGGGAGCACTGGGCTCTCTCCCTGTCTCCTAATATTGGGGGGCACTGGGCTCTCCCCCTGTCTCCTAATATTGGGGGGCACTGGGCTCTCTCCCTGTCTCCTAATATTGGGGGGCACTGGGCTCTCTCCCTGTCTCCTAATATTGGGGGGCACTGGACTCTCTCTCTCCATCTCCTAATATTGGGGGGCACTGGGCTCTCTCCCTGTCTCCTAATATTGGGGGCACTGGGCTCTCTCTCTGTCTCCTAATATTGGGGGGCACTGGGCTCTCTCTCTGTCTCCTACTATTGTAGGGCACTGGACTCTCTCCCTGTCTCCTAATATTGGGGGGCACTGGGCTCTCTCCCTGTCTCCTAATATTGGGGGGCACTGAGCTCTCTCCCTGTCTCCTAATATTGGGGGGCACTGGACTCTCTCTCCATCTCCTAATATTGGGTGGCACTGGGCTCTCTCTCCATCTCCTAATATTGGGGGGCACTGGGCTCTCTCCCTGTCTCCTAATATTGGGGGCACTGGGCTCTCTCTCTGTCTCCTAATATTGGGGGGCACTGGACTCTCTCCCTGTCTCCTAATATTGGGGGGCACTGGGCTCTCTCCCTGTCTCCTAATATTGGGGGGCACTGGGCTCTCTCCCTGTCTCCTAATATTGGGGGGCACTGGGCTCTCCCCCTGTCTCCTAATATTGGGGGGCACTGGGCTCTCCCTGTCTCCTAATATTGGGGGGCACTGGACTCTCTCCGTCTCCTAATATTGGGGGGCACTGGGCTCTCTCCGTCTCCTAATATTGGGGAGCACTGGGCTCTCTCCCTGTCTCCTAATATTGGGGGGCACTGGGCTCTCTCTCCATCTCCTAATATTGGGGGGCACTGGACTCTCTCCGTCTCCTAATATTGGGGGCACTGGGCTCTCCCTGTCTCCTAATATTGGGGGGCACTGGGCTCTCTCCCCGTCTCCTAATATTGGGGGGCACTGGACTCTCACTGTCTCCTAATATTGGGGGGCACTGGGCTCTCTCCCTGTCTCCTAATATTGGGGGGCACTGGGCTCTCTCCCTGTCTCCTAATATTGGGGGGCACTGGGCTCTCTCCCTGTCTCCTAATATTGGGGGGCACTGGGCTCTCTCTGTCTCCTAATATTGGGGAGCACTGGGCTCTCTCCCTGTCTCCTAATATTGGGGGGCACTGGGCTCTCTCTCCGTCTCCTAATATTAGGGGGCACTGGGCTCTCTCCCTGTCTCCTAATATTGGGGAGCACTGGCCTCTCTCTGTCTCCTAATATTGGGGGGCACTGGGCTCTCTCCCTGTCTCCTAATATTGGGGAGCACTGGGCTCTCTCCCTGTCTCCTAATATTGGGGGGCACTGGGCTCTCTCCCTGTCTCCTAATATTGGGGAGCACTGGCCTCTCTCTGTCTCCTAATATTGGGGGGCACTGGGCTCTCTCCCTGTCTCCTAATATTGGGGAGCACTGGGCTCTCTCTGTTTCTCCTAATATTGGGGGGCACTGGGCTCTCTCCCTGTCTCCTAATATTGGGGGGCACTGGGCTCTCTCCCTGTCTCCTAATATTGGGGGGCACTGGGCTCTCTCCCTGTCTCCTAATATTGGGGGGCACTGGGCTCTCTCCCTGTCTCCTAATATTGGGGAGCACTGGACTCTCTCCCTGTCTCCTAATATTGGGGGGCACTGGGCTCTCTCCCTGTCTCCTAATATTGGGGGGCACTGGGCTCTCTCTGTCTCCTAATATTGGGGGGCACTGGGCTCTCTCCCTGTCTCCTAATATTGGGGGGCACTGGGCTCTCTCTGTCTCCTAATATTGGGGGGCACTGGGCTCTCCCTGTCTCCTAATATTGGGGGGCACTGGGCTCTCTCGCTGTCTCCTAATATTGGGGGGCACTGGGCTCTCTCCCTGTCTCCTAATATTGGGGGGCACTGGGCTCCCTCCCTGTCTCCTAATATTGGGGGGCACTGGACTCTCTCCCTGTCTCCTAATATTGGGGGGCACTGGGCTCTCTCCCTGTCTCCTAATATTGGGGGGCACTGGGCTCTCTCCCTGTCTCCTAATATTGGGGGGCACTGGGCTCTCCCCCTGTCTCCTAATATTGGGGGGCACTGTGCTCTCTCCTTGTCTCCTAATATTGGGGGGCACTGGGCTCTCCCCCTGTCTCCTAATATTGGGGGGCACTGGGCTCTCCCCCTGTCTCCTAATATTGGGGGGCACTGGGCTCTCCCCCTGTCTCCTAATATTGGGGGGCACTGTGCTCCTTCTGTCTCCTAATATTGGGGGGGCACTGGGCTCTCTCCCTGTCTCCTAAAATTGGGGGGCACTGGGCTCTCTCCCTGTCTCCTAATATTGGGGGGCACTGGGCTCTCTCCCTGTCTCCTAATATTGGGGGGCACTGGGCTCTCTCCCTGTCTCCTAATATTGGGGGGCACTGGGCTCTCTCCCTGTCTCCTAATATTGGGGGGCACTGGGCTCTCTCCCTGTCTCCTAATATTGGGGGCACTGGGCTCTCTCTCTCTGTCTCCTAATATTGGGGGGCACTGGACTCTCTCCCTGTCTCCTAATATTGGGGAGCACTGGCCTCTCTCTGTCTCCTAATATTGGGGGGCACTGGGCTCTCTCCCTGTCTCCTAATATTGGGGAGCACTGGGATCTCTCTGTTTCTCCTAATATTGGGGGGCACTGGGCTCTCTCCCTGTCTCCTAATATTGGGGGGCACTGGGCTCTCTCCCTGTCTCCTAATATTGGGGGGCACTGGGCTCTCTCCCTGTCTCCTAATATTGGGGGGCACTGGGCTCTCTCCCTGTCTCCTAATATTGGGGAGCACTGGACTCTCTCCCTGTCTCCTAATATTGGGGGGCACTGGGCTCTCTCCCTGTCTCCTAATATTGGGGGGCACTGGGCTCTCTCCCTGTCTCCTAATATTGGGGGGCACTGGGCTCTCTCCCTGTCTCCTAATATTGGGGGGCACTGGGCTCTCTCCCTGTCTCCTAATATTGGGGGGCACTGGGCTCTCTCCCTGTCTCCTAATATTGGGGGGCACTGGGCTCTCTCCCTGTCTCCTAATATTGGGGGCACTGGGCTCTCTCCCTGTCTCCTAATATTGGGGGGCACTGGGCTCTCTCCCTGTCTCCTAATATTGGGGGGCACTGGGCTCTCTCTCCATCTCCTAATATTGGGGGGCACTGGGCTCTCTCCCCCTCTCCTAATATTGGGGAGCACTGGGCTCTCTCCCTGTCTCCTAATATTGGGGAGCACTAGGCTCTCTCCCTGTCTCCTAATATTGGGGAGCACTGGGCTCTCCCCCTGTCTCCTAATATTGGGGGGCACTGGGCTCTCCCCCTGTCTCCTAATATTGGGGGGCACTGGGCTCTCCCTGTCTCCTAATATTGGGGGCACTGGGCTCTCTCCCTGTCTCCTAATATTGGGGGGCACTGGACTCTCTCTCTCCATCTCCTAATATTGGGGGGCACTGCGCTCTCTCTCCCTGTCTCCTAATATTGGGGGGCAGTGGGCTCTCCCCCTGTCTCCTAATATTGGGGGGCACTGGGCTCTCTCTCTGTCTCCTACTATTGTGGGGCACTGGACTCTCTCCCTGTCTCCTAATATTGGGGGGCACTGGGCTCTCTCCCTGTCTCCTAATATTGGGGGGCACTGAGCTCTCTCCCTGTCTCCTAATATTGGGGGGCACTGGACTCTCTCTCCATCTCCTAATATTGGGGGGCACTGGGCTCTCTCCCTGTCTCCTAATATTGGGGGCACTGGGCTCTCTCTCTGTCTCCTAATATTGGGGGGCACTGGGCTCTCTCCCTGTCTCCTACTATTGTGGGGCACTGGACTCTCTCCCTGTCTCCTAATATTGGGGGGCACTGGGCTCTCCCTGTCTCCTAATATTGGGGGGCACTGGACTCTCTCCGTCTCCTAATATTGGGGGGCACTGGGCTCTCTCCGTCTCCTAATATTGGGGGGCACTGGGCTCTCTCTCCATCTCCTAATATTGGGGGGCACTGGACTCTCTCCGTCTCCTAATATTGGGGGCACTGGGCTCTCCCTGTCTCCTAATATTGGGGGGCACTGGGCTCTCTCCCTATCTCCTAATATTGGGGGGCACTGGACTCTCACTGTCTCCTAATATTGGGGGGCACTGGGCTCTCTCCCTGTCTCCTAATATTGGGGGGCACTGGGCTCTCTCCCTGTCTCCTAATGTTGGGGGGCACTGGGCTCTCTCCCTGTCTCCTAATATTGGGGGGCACTGGGCTCTCTCTGTCTCCTAATATTGGGGAGCACTGGGCTCTCTCCCTGTCTCCTAATATTGGGGGGCACTGGGCTCTCTCTCCGTCTCCTAATATTAGGGGGCACTGGGCTCTCTCCCTGTCTCCTAATATTGGGGAGCACTGGCCTCTCTCTGTCTCCTAATATTGGGGGGCACTGGGCTCTCTCCCTGTCTCCTAATATTGGGGAGCACTGGGCTCTCTCTGTTTCTCCTAATATTGGGGGGCACTGGGCTCTCTCCCTGTCTCCTAATATTGGGGGGCACTGGGCTCTCTCCCTGTCTCCTAATATTGGGGGGCACTGGGCTCTCTCCCTGTCTCCTAATATTGGGGGGCACTGGGCTCTCTCCCTGTCTCCTAATATTGGGGAGCACTGGACTCTCTCCCTGTCTCCTAATATTGGGGGGCACTGGGCTCTCTCCCTGTCTCCTAATATTGGGGGGCACTGGGCTCTCTCCCTGTCTCCTAATATTGGAGGGCACTGGGCTCTCTCCCTGTCTCCTAATATTGGGGGGCACTGGGCTCTCTCTGTCTCCTAATATTGGGGGGCACTGGGCTCTCCCTGTCTCCTAATATTGGGGGGCACTGGGCTCTCTCGCTGTCTCCTAATATTGGGGGGCACTGGGCTCTCTCCCTGTCTCCTAATATTGGGGGGCACTGGGCTCCCTCCCTGTCTCCTAATATTGGGGGGCACTGGACTCTCTCCCTGTCTCCTAATATTGGGGGGCACTGGGCTCTCTCCCCCTCTCCTAATATTGGGGGGCACTGGGCTCTCTCCCTGTCTCCTAATATTGGGGGGCACTGGGCTCTCCCCCTGTCTCCTAATATTGGGGGGCACTGGGCTCTCTCCCTGTCTCCTAATATTGGGGAGCACTGGCCTCTCTCTGTCTCCTAATATTGGGGGGCACTAGGCTCTCTCCCTGTCTCCTAATATTGGGGGGCACTGGGCTCTCTCTGTCTCCTAATATTGGGGGGCACTGGGCTCTCTCCCTGTCTCCTAATATTGGGGGGCACTGGGCTCTCTCTGTCTTCTAATATTGGGGGGCACTGGGCTCTCTCTGTCTCCTAATATTGGGGGGCACTGGGCTCTCTCGCTGTCTCCTAATATTGGGGGGCACTGGGCTCTCTCCCTGTCTCCTAATATTGGGGGGCACTGGGCTCTCCCCCTGTCTCCTAATATTGGGGGGCACTGTGCTCTCTCCTTGTCTCCTAATATTGGGGGGCACTGGGCTCTCCCCCTGTCTCCTAATATTGGGGGGCACTGGGCTCTCCCCCTGTCTCCTAATATTGGGGGGCACTGGGCTCTCCCCCTGTCTCCTAATATTGGGGGGCACTGTGCTCTCTCTGTCTCCTAATATTGGGGGGCACTGAGCTCTCTCCCTGTCTCCTAATATTGGGGGGCACTGGGCTCTCTCCCTGTCTCCTAATATTGGGGGGCACTGGGCTCTCTCCCTGTCTCCTAATATTGGGGGGCACTGGGCTCTCTCCCTGTCTCCTAATATTGGGGGGCACTGGGCTCTCTCCCTGTCTCCTAATATTGGGGGCACTGGGCTCTCTCCCTGTCTCCTAATATTGGGGGGCACTGGGCTCTCTCCCTGTCTCCTAATATTGGGGGGCACTGGGCTCTCCCCCTCTCCTAATATTGGGGGGCACTGGGCTCTCTCCCCCTCTCCTAATATTGGGGGGCACTGGGCTCTCTCCATGTCTCCTAATATTGGGGGCACTGGGCTCTCTCCCCCTCTCCTAATATTGGGGGGCACTGGGCTCTCTCCCCCTCTCCTAATATTGGGGGGCACTGGGCTCTCTCCCTGTCTCCTAATAATGGGGGGCACTGGGCTCTCTCTCCGTGTCTCCTAATATTGGGGAGCACTGGGCTCTCTGTCTCCTAATATTGGGGGGCACTGGGCTCTCTCTGTCTCCTAATATTGGGGGGCACTGAGCTCTCTCCCTGTCTCCTAATATTGGGGGGCACTGGGCTCTCCCTGTCTCCTAATATTGGGGACAACTGGGCTCTCTCTCTGTCTCCTACTATTCTGGGGCACTGGGCTCTCTCCCTGTCTCCTAATATTGGGGGGCACTGGACTCTCTCCCTGTCTCCTAATATTGGGGGGCACTGGGCTCTCTCCCTGTCTCCTAATATTGGGGGGCACTGGGCTCTATCCCTGTCTCCTAATATTGGGGAGCACTGGACTCTCTCTCCATCTTCTAATATTGGGGGGCACTGGACTCTCTCTCCATCTCCTAATATTGGGGGGCACTGGGCTCTCCCCCTGTCTCCTAATATTGGGGGGCACTGGGCTCTCTCCCTGTCTCCTAATATTGGGGGGCACTGGGCTCTCTCCCTGTCTCCTAATATTGGGTGGCACTGGGCTCTCTCTCTGTCTCCTAATATTGGGGGGCACTGGGCTCTCTCCGTTTCTCCTAATATTGGGGGGCACTGGGCTCTCTCTCCATCTCCTACTATTGGGGGTCACTGGGCTCTCCCCCTGTCTCCTAATATTGGGGGACACTGGGATCTCTCTCTGTATCCTAATATTGGGGGGCACTGGGATCTCTCTCTGTCTCCTAATATTGGGGGGCACTGGACTCTCTCCCTGTCTCCTAATATTGGGGGGCACTGGGCTCTCTCCCTGTCTCCTAATATTGGGGGGGACTGGGCTCTCTCTCCATCTCCTAATTTGGGGGGCACTGGGCTCTCTCCCCATCTCCTAATAATGGGGGGCACTGGGCTCTCTCTCCGTCTCCTAATATTGGGGAGCACTGGGCTCTCCCCCTGTCTCCTAATATTGGGGGGCACTGGGCTCTCTCCCTGTCTCCTAATATTGGGGGGCACTGGGCTCCCCCCTGTCTCCTAATATTGGGGGGCACTGGGCTCTCCCCCGTCTCCTAATATTGGGAGCACTGGGCTCTCTCCCTGTCTCCTAATATTGGGGGGCACTGGGCTCTCTCGCTGTCTCCTAATATTGGGGGGCACTGGGCTCTCTCCCGGTCTCCTAATATTGGGGGGCACTGGGCTCTCTCCCTGTCTCCTAATATTGGGGGGCACTGGGCTCTCTCTGTCTCCTACTATTGGGGGGCACTGGGCTCTCCCTTTCTCCTAATGTTGGGGGACACTGGGCTCTCTCCCCATCTCCTAATATTGGGGGGCACTGGGCTCTCTCCCCCTCTCCTAATATTGGGGGGCACTGGGCTCTCTCCATGTCTCCTAATATTGGGGAGCACTGGGCTCTCTCCCCATCTCCTATTATTGGGGGGCACTGGGCTCTCTCGGTGTCTCCTAATATTGGGGGGCACTGGGCTCTCTCCGTGTCTCCTAATATTGGGGGGCACTGGGCTCTCTCCGTGTCTCCTAATATTGGAGAGCACTGGGCTCTCTCCCTGTCTCCTAATATTGGGGGGCACTGGGCTCTCCCTTTCTCCTAATGTTGGGGGACACTGGGCTCTCTCCCCATCTCCTAATATTGGGGGGCACTGGGCTCTCTCCCCCTCTCCTAATATTGGGGGGCACTGGGCTCTCCCTGTCTCCTAATATTGGGGGGCACTGGGCTCTCTCCCCCTCTCCTAATATTGGGGAGCACTGGGCTCTCTCGGTGTCTCCTAATATTGGGGGGCACTGGGCTCTCTCCGTGTCTCCTAATATTGGGGGGCACTGGGCTCTCTCCGTGTCTCCTAATATTGGAGAGCACTGGGCTCTCTCCCTGTCTCCTAATATTGGGGGGCACTGGGCTCTCTCCCTGTCTCCTAATATTGGGGGGCACTGGGCTCTCTCCCTGTCTCCTAATATTGGGGGGCACTGGGCTCTCTCCCTGTCTCCTAATATTGGGGGGCACTGGGCTCTCTCTCCCTGTCTCCTAATATTGGGGGGCACTGGGCTCTCTCCCTGTCTCCTAATATTGGGGGGCACTGGGCTCTCTCTCTGTCTCCTAATATTGGGGGGCACTGGGCTCTCTCCCTGTCTCCTAATATTGGGGGGCACTGGGCTCTCTCTCTGTCTCCTAATATTGGGGGGCACTGGGCTCTCTCTCCATCTCCTAATATTGGGGGGCACTGGGCTCTCTCCCTGTCTCCTAATATTGGGGGGGCACTGGTCTCTCTCTCTGTCTCCTAATATTGGGGGGCACTGGGCTCTCCCCCTGTCTCCTAATATTGGGAGCACTGGGCTCTCTCCCTGTCTCCTAATATTGGGGGGCACTGGGCTCTCTCGCTGTCTCCTAATATTGGGGGGCACTGGGCTCTCTCCCGGTCTCCTAATATTGGGGGGCACTGGGCTCTCTCCCTGTCTCCTAATATTGGGGGGCACTGGGCTCTCTCTGTCTCCTACTATTGGGGGGCACTGGGCTCTCCCTTTCTCCTAATGTTGGGGGACACTGGGCTCTCTCCCCATCTCCTAATATTGGGGGGCACTGGGCTCTCTCCCCCTCTCCTAATATTGGGGGGCACTGGGCTCTCTCCATGTCTCCTAATATTGGGGAGCACTGGGCTCTCTCCCCATCTCCTATTATTGGGGGGCACTGGGCTCTCTCTCTGTCTCCTAATATTGGGGGGCACTGGGCTCTCCCTGTCTCCTAATATTGGGGGGCACTGGGCTCTCTCCCTGTCTCCTAATATTGGGGGGCACTGGGCTCTCTCCCTGTCTCCTAATATTGGGGGGCACTGTGCTCTCTCCCTGTCTCCTAATATTGGGGAGCACTGGCCTCTCTCTGTCTCCTAATATTGGGGAGCACTGGGCTCTCCCAGTCTCCTAATATTGGGGAGCACTGGCCTCTCTCTGTCTCCTAATATTGGGGGGCACTGGGCTCTCTCCCTGTCTCCTAATATTGGGGGGCACTGTGCTCTCTCCCTGTCTCCTAATATTGGGGGGCACTGGGCTCTCTCCCTGTCTCCTAATATTGGGGGGCACTGTGCTCTCTCCCTGTCTCCTAATATTGGGGAGCACTGGGCTCTCCCTGTCTCCTAATATTGGGGGGCACTGGGCTCTCTCTGTCTCCTAATATTGGGGAGCACTGGCCTCTTTCTGTCTCCTAATATTGGGGGGCACTGGGCTGTCTCCCTGTCTCCTAATATTGGGGAGCACTGGCCTCTCTCTGTCTCCTAATATTGGGGAGCACTGGCCTCTCTCTGTCTCCTAATATTGGGGGGCACTGTGCTCTCTCCCTGTCTCCTAATATTGGGGGCACTGGCCTCTCTCTGTCTCCTAATATTGGGGAGCACTGGCCTCTCTCTGTCTCCTAATATTGGGGGGCACTGGGCTCTCTCCCTGTCTCCTAATATTGGGGGGCACTGGGCTCTCTCCCTGTCTCCTAATATTGGGGGGCACTGGGCTCTCTCCCTGTCTCCTAATATTGGGTGGCACTGGGCTCTCTCCCTGTCTCCTAATATTGGGGGGCACTGGGCTCTCTCCCTGTCTCCTAATATTGGGGAGCACTGGGCTCTCTCCCCCTCTCCTAATATTGGGGAGCACTGGGCTCTCTCCCCCTCTCCTAATATTGGGGGGCACTGGGCTCTCTCTCCGTCTCCTAATATTGGGGGGCACTGGGCTCTCTCCCTGTCTCCTAATATTGGGCGGCACTGGGCTTTCTCCGTTTCTCCTAATATTGGGGGGCACTAGGCTCTCTCTCCGTCTCCTAATATTGGGGGGCACTGGGCTCTCTCTCCATCTCCTAATATTGGGGGGCACTGGGCTCTCTCCGTTTCTCCTAATATTGGGGGGCACTGGGCTCTCTCTCCATCTCCTACTATTGGGGGTCACTGGGCTCTCCCCCTGTCTCCTAATATTGGGGGGCACTGGGATCTCTCTCTGTATCCTAATATTGGGGGGCACTGGGATCTCTCTCTGTCTCCTAATATTGGGGGGCACTGGACTCTCTCCCTGTCTCCTAATATTGGGGGGCACTGGGCTCTCTCCCTGTCTCCTAATATTGGGGGGCACTGGGCTCTCTCTCCGTCTCCTAATTTGGGGGGCACTGGGCTCTCTCCCCATCTCCTAATAATGGGGGGCACTGGGCTCTCTCTCCGTCTCCTAATATTGGGGAGCACTGGGCTCTCCCCCTGTCTCCTAATATTGGGGGGCACTGGGCTCTCTCCCTGTCTCCTAATATTGGGGGGCACTGGGCTCTCTCCCTGTCTCCTAATATTGGGGAGCACTGGGCTCTCTCCCTGTCTCCTAATCTTGGGGGGCACTGGGCTCCCCCCCTGTCTCCTAATATTGGGGGGCACTGGGCTCTCCCCCTGTCTCCTAATATTGGGAGCACTGGGCTCTCTCCCTGTCTCCTAATATTGGGGGGCACTGGGCTCTCTCGCTGTCTACTAATATTGGGGGGCACTGGGCTCTCTCCCGGTCTCCTAATATTGGGGGGCACTGGGCTCTCTCCCTGTCTCCTAATATTGGGGGGCACTGGGCTCTCTCTGTCTCCTACTATTGGGGGGCACTGGGCTCTCCCTTTCTCCTAATGTTGGGGGACACTGGGCTCTCTCCCCATCTCCTAATATTGGGGGGCACTGGGCTCTCTCCCCTCTCCTAATATTGGGGGGCACTGGGCTCTCTCCATGTCTCCTAATATTGGGGAGCACTGGGCTCTCTCCCCATCTCCTATTATTGGGGAGCACTGGGCTCTCTCTCTGTCTCCTAATACTGGGGGGCACTGGGCTCTCCCTGTCTCCTAATATTGGGGGGCACTGGGCTCTCTCCCTGTCTCCTAATATTGGGGGGCACTGGGCTCTCTCTCTGTCTCCTACTATTGGGGGGCACTGGGCTCTCTCTCTGTCTCCTACTATTGGGGGGCACTGGGCTCTCCCCCTGTCTCCTAATATTGGGGGGCACTGGGCTCTCTCCCCCTCTCCTAATATTGGGGAGCACTGGGCTCTCTCGGTGTCTCCTAATATTGGGGGGCACTGGGCTCTCTCCGTGTCTCCTAATATTGGGGGGCACTGGGCTCTCTCCGTGTCTCCTAATATTGGAGAGCACTGGGCTCTCTCCCTGTCTCCTAATATTGGGGGGCACTGGGCTCTCTCCCTGTCTCCTAATATTGGGGGGCACTGGGCTCTCTCCGTGTCTCCTAATATTGGGGGGCACTGGGCTCTCTCCCTGTCTCCTAATATTGGGGGGCACTGGGCTCTCTCTCCCTGTCTCCTAATATTGGGGGGCACTGGGCTCTCTCCCTGTCTCCTAATATTGGGGGGCACTGGGCTCTCTCTCTGTCTCCTAATATTGGGGGGCACTGGGCTCTCTCCCTGTCTCCTAATATTGGGGGCACTGGGCTCTCTCTCTGTCTCCTAATATTGGGGGGCACTGGGCTCTCTCTCCATCTCCTAATATTGGGGGGCACTGGGCTCTCTCCCTGTCTCCTAATATTGGGGGGCACTGGTCTCTCTCTCTGTCTCCTAATATTGGGGGGCACTGGGTTCTCCCCCTGTCTCCTAATATTGGGAGCACTGGGCTCTCTCCCTGTCTCCTAATATTGGGGGGCACTGGGCTCTCTCGCTGTCTCCTAATATTGGGGGGCACTGGGCTCTCTCCCGGTCTCCTAATATTGGGGGGCACTGGGCTCTCTCCCTGTCTCCTAATATTGGGGGGCACTGGGCTCTCTCTGTCTCCTACTATTGGGGGGCACTGGGCTCTCCCTTTCTCCTAATGTTGGGGGACACTGGGCTCTCTCCCCATCTCCTAATATTGGGGGGCACTGGGCTCTCTCCCCCTCTCCTAATATTGGGGGGCACTGGGCTCTCTCCCCCTCTCCTAATATTGGGGGGCACTGGGCTCTCTCCATGTCTCCTAATATTGGGGAGCACTGGGCTCTCTCCCCATCTCCTATTATTGGGGGGCACTGGGCTCTCTCTCTGTCTCCTAATATTGGGGGGCACTGGGCTCTCCCTGTCTCCTAATATTGGGGGGCACTGGGCTCTCTCCATGTCTCCTAATATTGGGGAGCACTGGGCTCTCTCCCCATCTCCTATTATTGGGGGGCACTGGGCTCTCTCTCTGTCTCCTAATATTGGGGGGCACTGGGCTCTCCCTGTCTCCTAATATTGTGGGGCACTGGGCTCTCTCTCTGTCTCCTACTATTGGGGGGCACTGGGCTCTCCCCCTGTCTCCTAATATTGGGGGGCACTGGGCTCTCTCCCTGTCTCCTAATATTGGGGAGCACTGGGCTCTCTCGGTGTCTCCTAATATTGGGGGGCACTGGGCTCTCTCCGTGTCTCCTAATATTGGGGGGCACTGGGCTCTCTCCGTGTCTCCTAATATTGGAGAGCACTGGGCTCTCTCCCTGTCTCCTAATATTGGGGGGCACTGGGCTCTCTCCCTGTCTCCTAATATTGGGGGGCACTGGGCTCTCTCCGTGTCTCCTAATATTGGGGGGCACTGGGCTCTCTCCCTGTCTCCTAATATTGGGGGGCACTGGGCTCTCTCTCCCTGTCTCCTAATATTGGGGGGCACTGGGCTCTCTCCCTGTCTCCTAATATTGGGGGGCACTGGTCTCTCTCTCTGTCTCCTAATATTGGGGGGCACTGGGCTCTCTCCCTGTCTCCTAATATTGGGGGGCACTGGGCTCTCTCTCTGTCTCCTAATATTGGGGGGCACTGGGCTCTCTCTCCATCTCCTAATATTGGGGGGCACTGGGCTCTCTCCCTGTCTCCTAATATTGGGGGGCACTGGTCTCTCTCTCTGTCTCCTAATATTGGGGGGCACTGGGCTCTCTCCCTGTCTCCTAATATTGGGGGGCACTGGGCTCTCTCTCTGTCTCCTAATATTGGGGGGCACTGGGCTCTCTCTCCATCTCCTAATATTGGGGGGCACTGGGCTCTCTCCCTGTCTGCTAATATTGGGGGGCACTGGGCTCTCTCCCCATCTCCTAATATTGGGGGGCACTGGGCTCTCTCCCTGTTTCCTAATATTGGGGGGCACTGGGCTCTCTCCCTGTCTCCTAATTTTGGGGGGCACTGGGCTCTCTCCCTGTCTCCTAATATTGGGGGGCACTGGGCTCTCTCTGTCTCCTAATATTGGGGGGCACTGGGCTCTCCCTGTCTCCTAATATTGGGGGGCACTGGGCTCTCTCCCTGTCTCCTAATATTGGGGAGCACTGGGCTCTCTCTGTTTCTCCTAATATTGGGGGGCACTGGGCTCTCTCCCTGTCTCCTAATATTGGGGGGCACTGGGCTCTCTCCCTGTCTCCTAATATTGGGGGGCACTGGGCTCTCTCCCTGTCTCCTAATATTGGGGGGCACTGGGCTCTCTCCCTGTCTCCTAATATTGGGGAGCACTGGACTCTCTCCCTGTCTCCTAATATTGGGGGGCACTGGGCTCTCTCCCTGTCTCCTAATATTGGGGGGCACTGGGCTCTCTCCCTGTCTCCTAATATTGGGGGGCACTGGGCTCTCTCCCTGTCTCCTAATATTGGGGGGCACTGGGCTCTCCCTGTCTCCTAATATTGGGGGGCACTGGGCTCTCTCCCTGTCTCCTAATATTGGGGGGCACTGGGCTCTCTCTGTCTCCTAATATTGGGGGGCACTGGGCTCTCCCTGTCTCCTAATATTGGGGGGCACTGGGCTCTCTCCCTGTCTCCTAATATTGGGGGGCACTGGGCTCTCTCCCTGTCTCCTAATATTGGGGGGCACTGGGCTCTCTCCCTGTCTCCTAATATTGGGGGGCACTGGGCTCTCTCCCTGTCTCCTAATATTGTGGGGCACTGGGCTCTCTCTGTCTCCTAATATTGGGGGGCACTGGGCTCTCTCCCTGTCTCCTAATATTGGGGGGCACTGGGCTCTCTCTGTCTCCTAATATTGGGGGGCACTGGGCTCTCCCTGTCTCCTAATATTGGGGGGCACTGGGCTCTCTCCCTGTCTCCTAATATTGGGGGGCACTGGACTCTCTCCCTGTCTCCTAATATTGGGGGGCACTGGGCTCCCTCCCCCTCTCCTAATATTGGGGGGCACTGGGCTCTCTCCCTGTCTCCTAATATTGGGGGGCACTGGGCTCTCCCCCTGTCTCCTAATATTGGGAGCACTGGGCTCTCTCCCTGTCTCCTAATATTGGGGGGCACTGGGGTCTCTCCCCCTCTCCTAATATTGGGGGGCACTGGGCTCTCTCCCTGTCCCCTAATATTGGGGGGCACTGGGCTCTCCCCCTGTCTCCTAATATTGGGGGGCACTGGGCTCTCTCCCTGTCTCCTAATATTGGGGGGCACTGGGCTGTCTCCCTGTCTCCTAATATTGGGGGGCACTGGGCTCTCCCCCTCTCCTAATATTGGGGTCACTGGGCTCTCTCCCTGTCTCCTAATATTGGGGGGCACTGGACTCTCCCCCTGTCTCCTAATATTGGGGGGCACTGGGCTCTCTCTGTCTCCTAATATTGGGGGGCACTGGGCTCTCTCCCTGTCTCCTAATATTGGGGGGCACTGGGCTCTCTCCCTGTCTCCTAATATTGGGGGGCACTGGGCTCTCTCCCTGTCTCCTAATATTGGGGGGCACTGGGCTCTCTCTGTGTCTCCTAATATTGGGGGCACTGGGCTCTCCCTGTCTCCTAATATTGGGGGGCACTGGGCTCTCTCTCTGTCTCCTAATATTGGGGGGCACTGGGCTTCTCCCTGTCTCCTAATATTGGGGAGCACTGGGCTCTCTCTCCGTCTCCTAATATTGGGGAGCATACGAACAAACATACGAACATACGAATTAGGAGCAGGAGTAGGCTACTCAGCCCTTCGAGCCTGCTCCGCCATTCAATAAGATCATGGCTGATCCGATTACTCCACATTCCCGCCTACCCCCGATAACTTTTCACCCCCTTGCTTATCAAGAATCTATCTACCTCTGCCTTAAAAATATTCAAAGACTCTGCTTCCACCGCCCTCTGAGGAAGAGAGTTCCAAAGACTCACGACCCTCTGTGAGAAAAAATTTCTCCTCATCTCTGTCTTAAATTGGCGACTCCTTATTTTTAAACAGTGACCCCTAGTTCTAGATTCTCCCACAAGAGGAAACATCCTCTCCACATCCACCCTGTCCAGACCCCTCAGGATCTTATATGTTTCAATCAAGTCACCTCTTATTCTTCTAAACTCCAGCGGATACAAGCCTAGCCTGTCCAACCTTTCCTCATAAGACAACCCGCCCATTCCAGGTATTAGTCTAGTAAACCTTCTCTGAACTGCTTCCAACGCATTTACATCCTTCCTTAAATAAGGAGACCAATACTGTACACAGTACTCCAGATGTGGTCTCACCAATGCCCTGTATAACTGAAGCATAACCTCCCTACTTTTGTATTCAATTCCCCTCGCGATAAACAATAACATTCTATTAGCTTTCCTAATTACTTGCTGTACCTGCATACTAACCTTTTGTGATTCATGCACTAGGACACCCAGATCCCTCTGCATCTCAGAGCTCTGCAATCTCTCACCATTTAGATAATATGCTTCTTTTTTATTCTTCCTGCCAAAATGGACAACTTCACATTTTCCCACATTATACTCCATTTGCCAGATCTTTGCCCACTCACTTAACTTATCTATATCCCTTTGTAGCCTCCTTATGTCCTCTTCACAATTTACTTTCCTACCTATCTTTGTGTCATCAGCAAATTTAGCAACCATACCTTCGGTCCCTTCATCCAAGTCATTTATATAAATGGTAAAAAGTTGAGGCCCCAGCACTGATCCCTGTGGCACACCACTCGTTACATCTTGCCAATCAGGAAATGACCCATTTATGCCTACTCTCTGTTTCCTGTTAGCTAGCCAATCTTCTATCCATGCCAATATGTTACCCCCTACACCATGAGCTTTTATTTTCCGCAATAACCTTTGATGTGGCACCTTATCAAATGCCTTCTGGAAATCTAAGTACAGTACATCCACCGGTTCCCCTTTATCCACAGCACATGTTACTTTCTCAAAGAACTCCAATAAATTGGTTAAACATGATTTCCCTTGCACAAAACCATGTTGACTCTGCCTGATTACTTTGAACTTTTCTAAATGCCCTGCTATAACGTCTTTAATAATAGCTTCTAACATCTTCCCTATGACAGATGTTAAGCTAACTGGCCTGTAGTTTCCTGCTTTCTGTCTCCCTCCCTTTTTGAATAAAGGAGTTACATTCGCTATTTTCCAATCCAATGGAACCTTCCCCGAATCTATGGAATTTTGGAAAATTAAAACCAACACATCAACTATCTCACTAGCCACTTCTTTTAAGACCCTAGGATGAAGTCCATCAGGACCTGGGGACTTGTCAGCCCGCAGCTCCAACAATTTGCTCAGTACCACTTCCCTGGTGATTATAATTTTCTTGAGTTCCTCCCTCCCTTCCATTTCCTGATTTACAGCTATTTCTGGGATGTTACTTGTATCCTCTATAGTGAAGACTGATGCAAAATATCTGTTCAATCCAACTGCCATCTCATTTTCCATTATTAATTCCCCAGACTCACTTTTTATAGGATCAATGCTCACTTTGTTAACCCTTTTCTTTTTTAAATATCTATAGAAACTCTTACTATCTGTTTTTATATTTCTAGCTAGCTTTCTCTCATACTCTAATTTTTCTCTCCTTATTAATCTTTTAGTCATTCTTTGCTGTTTTTTATATTCTGTCCAATCTTCTGACCTGCCACCCATCTTTGCGCAATTATATGCTTTTTCTTTAAGTTTAATACTATCTTTAACTTTTTTAGTTAACCACGGATGGTGGGTCTTCCCCTTGGAATTTTTCTTTCTTGTTGGAATGTATATATTCTGTATATTTTGAAATATCCCCTTAAATGTCTGCCACTGCAACTCTATTGACCTATCCCTTAACTCTGCTTTCATGCACTCATAATTGCCCTTATTTAAGTTTAAAATACTAGTCTTGGACCCACTCTTCTCTCCCTCAAACTGAATGTAAAATTCAATCATATTATGATCGCTGCTACCTAGGGGCACCTTCTCTATTGGGGAGCACAGGGCTCTCTCTCCGTCTCCTAATATTGGGGGGCACTGGGCTCTCTCTCCGTCTCTTAATATTGGGGAGCACTGGGCTCTCTCTCCGTCTCCTAATATTGGGGGGCACTGGGCTCTCTCCGTCTCCTAATATTGGGGAGCACTGGGCTCTCTCCGTCTCCTAATATTGGGGAGCACTGGGCTCTCTCCGTCTCCTAATATTAAAACTAGCCACACAGGTAGCTGAGCTCTGTGTCTGTATCCAAGTTACTTACTCTATCGGATTAACAGGCTAGTCGCCTTCTCTGCTAAAGCAGGCATTCATTTTCTAATAAAACGGCACTTTCTGACAAAAGAGACACTCTCTCAAAGGGAACGTTCTCTCTGATAAAGGGAACACGCATTCTCTGATTAAGGGGTCACTCACCTTCTTTGTCTCTGATTTAAAAAAATACTCTGATAAAAGGGACTCTCGCTCCCTCCGTGTGATAAAGGGGACATACGCCCTTACTGATGGAGTCGGACATTCACTTGTGGTTTTTACCCGCGAGTTGTATCCTCGGTTGATTCCAGTAAATGAGCAACAAATCCTTGTCTGGAACTTGGTGAAGCGTAGATCTTAGTCCCACTTTAGGTTGCACCTCTTGCCCAAACAGTTCCTTTTGCTCTTCCGAGGCGGAGGATGGTGTGAACTCTCCTCCAGTGTGTTGTCGTCAGAGTGACTTATCCATCAGGTCCGTGTGAACCAACCTGCTGGAGGTAAGTGATAGTGTGACAATGATGACGCTGAATAATTCAGATTTATTCACAGCCACACACCCAATCATTTAGCAACACTTGGGCGGCACAAGAAAAAGTTGTTCAAGCGAGAACATCGAAGCACAAGGTGTCACCTGGGCAGAATTGGTGTTTTATGTGGAGTAAATCTGTAGTTTTCTGTACCTATATTGCTCTGTGCATGTTTGGAAGTACTGAAGGTTGGTGAGTTGGTGCCGTTGCAGTATTCCAATATAATAAGATTTGAAAGGGTCGTGTTTCCACTTTGAACAATATAATGCTAGACTACATTCATAGCTCACATCATTACTGATATCAGAGCGCTGAGATCAAATATTCATTATTGAGAGAAAAAGTCTATGAAACACATGGTGAGGCTTAGCCATTAATATTGCATGGCGCTTTTGTTCGGTAATTGACGGCTGTTCACGGGGTTGGGCTGCCTTTAGCTGTTGGGTAATGTGAGCTTTGGACAGGTTTAAGAGGGAGCTTGTAGAGTCAAACATGGAGTCAAGGAGGGAGCTTCTCATTACATGTTCCAGCACAACAGTAACAATCCCAAGGTCAACCTGGGCTAACTCCATCCCATAACACAGTGCATTCCAGCACATCAGCCTCAATCTACCATCTACAAGATGCACTGCAGCAACTCGCCAAGGCTTCTTCGGCAGCACCTCCCAAACCCGCGACCTCTACCACCTAGAAGGACAAGGGCAGCAGGCGCATGGGAACACCACCACCTCCAAGTTCCCCTCCAAGTCACACACCATCCTGACTTGGAAGCATATCGCCGATCCTTCATCGTCGCTGGGTCAAAATCCGAGAACTCCCTCCCTAACAGCATTGTGGGAGTACCTTCACCACACGGACTGCAGCGGTTCAAGAAGGCGGCTCACCACCACCTTCTCGAGGGCAACTAGGGATGGGCAATAAATGCTGGCCTTGCCAGCGACGCCCACATCCCAGGAACGAATTAAAAAAAAATCCCGGTGTCAGCCTGGGCTAACTCCATCCCCTAACACAGTGCATTCCAGCACACCAGCCTGGATTTTAGGGTCAACCTGGGCTAAGTCCATCTCATCTATTTTTCAGACTGGAGGGAAATATTCAGTGGTGTCCCCCAGGGTCGGTATTGGACCACAGCTCTTTCTGATATATATTAATGACCTGGACTTGGATTTAGGGGGCATAATTTCAAATTTTGGAGATGACACAAAGTTTGGAAATGTAGTAAAGTGAGGACTTCAGGAGGACATAGACAGACTGGTGAAATAGGCAAACCTAGCTCATGGTAAGGGGCAGAGTGAAGGATATGGTTTATGTTCAATTCAAGTTGTTTCCCATTACTCACTTGCTTTGGTACCATGAGACCATTAACCCCAAATCCCAGTGGCCTTGATTTCAGTGGACATGTCCTGTATTTATTTATCTTTGCACCACAAGCAGAACCCCATATCCTGCCAGGTCTACCCAATGAATATTGTTTAAACTTTGCCTATTTCATTACCAATATGGAGATTGTCGAAGGAACACAACGATTACCGTGGGCTTTTTCTACTCCTCTCCATAGGCAGTGATGGCCTCACCTGAATGATTCGGACTTTAACTACCTGAATCGAGCACGGACCCACCCTTCATTATCTCAAACACTCGGAAAAGCACCAGTTGGTAACATCTCATTTTTATTCAGCATCTAAATGGTTTTTTTTGTTCCTGTCTTGTCAAATATGTCATGGACAAGGTGTGGCGGTCCTTGAATGAGTGATAAGCCCTCCCTATCTCTGTAACCTCCTCCAGCTCTACAATCCCTTGAGGTCTCTGCGCTTCTCCAATTCTGGCCTCTTGCGCATCCTCAATTTCCATCGCTCCACCATTGGTGGCCGTGCCTTCAGCTGCCGAGGCCCTAAGCTCTGGAATTCCCTCCCTAAACCTCTCTGCCTCTCTACCTCTCTCTCTCTTCCTTTAAGACGATCCTTAAAATCTACCTCTTTGACCAAGCTTTTGGTCACCTATCCGAATATCTCTTTATGTGGCTCGGGTCAATGAAAGCGCCTTGGGACATTTTACTGCATTAAAGGCGCTATATAAATACAAACTGTTGTTGATTGCACCAGTGGACTTGTGTCATCCAGGAAGCCGCTAAACAGATCATATTTAGTGTTACTGGCCACCACATCTCCTCCAGGCCGAGGCTGATTCAAGTCACCTGCAAACCTTGCAGTAATGGGGCGGGGTGGGGGGGGGTTTGGGGGTGGGGGCGTGCAGGCTCAACCTATCTTACCTGCATTTTACAGAGTTTGGATCTTAGTTTTGCAGGGACGAGCAGTTCAGGGGCACCTGGAACCATCTAAGGCCCAAGGGAGAGATTCTCTTGCTGCCTAATGTGAAGTTAGAGAAGTTGCCCTGAACATTTCTGGAACCTTCGATAGAGAATAGCACGCTGCTGTCATTGAGAGACCGCCCCCTATTGGTGAGCTGTGTTGCTATGTGACTTTCTCAGACTTGATAAACAGCAGGTAATGCTGAATGCTAAATAGGCATTCACTCAGCAGTTCATTCATTCACTCATTCATTCATTCTTTCTTTTGCAACACCAATGGATAGGCTCTTCAGGGAAGTATACTTGATCTCATTGTTTCTCATCTCCATCACTGATCTAGTGATGACAGACAAATGATATTCCCTTCTAACACAAAACTGTCTAAGGTTACAGATGATATCTAGTTGGAGGAAGATCAGGATGTTTGTAGGAAAGTAATAAAATTCAAAGATCTGCAGAGATATAGTAACTCATTACAAAGTATTTACAGCACAGAAACAGGCCATCCAGCCCAACAGGTCCGTGCCGGTGTTTATGCTCCACACGAACCTCCTCTGACCTCTCTGTTCCTCTGTCCCATTTAGACACTGGGGGCTAGAAATTTGTGGCCTTAGCGCCACTCCGTAGCGCCATTGAATGGCGCTAAAACAGCGACGGGCGGTTCATCAGCTGCTGGCGGTTCACCGCAGCGTCCGCCGTTTTCATTCTTATCTTTGCGCTGCCGGTAACTGGCAGTGCCATGCTGGATCAGCCAGGTTAACCTGGAGCACAATCAGGCTGACAGTGGCGATGTCAACATCTCTTAAAGGGACACACTCATCGTTCAGGTAAGTTTGGATTTAAGGGTTTGGACTGTTTTTTTTTGATTTTATTGAAGTGGTGGCTTGCTGCAATAGATGTGAAAAGTTTTTTAAGTGTGCAGGGAGTGCTGCTGGATGCTTGCAAGGGCTCAGATGGTAAATGAAGGCCTTTGAGAAGACAGAACATGCTGCAAATACTCAGCAGGTCACGCAACATCCGTGGAGAGAAAAACAGAGTTCATGTTTCAGGTCAAGATGCTGCCTGACCAGCTGAGTATTTCCAGCATTTTATGCTGGCATTTCACATTTACAGCATCCGCTTTCAGAGGGAAGAGGAAGATACTGAAGAGGAGGAAACAGAAGAGGAGGAAGCAGACAGAAGGATGCAACCCAGACAGCCCATGTGGCTGGGATATCGGGGATGGAATCATCCGCCTGCGGTCCCAGTGACCACAACCCCAATTCCCCTTTCATCATTAGCCCCACACCTTACCTTCCCTCTGTTACTGACCATCACAGCGTCCTCTTGGCCATGATGCTGAAATAAAAGCCACCACAAAGCAAACTTTCCAATCCAACTATATACATCTATCCATCCAATATGACATCAAGAAGTCAACTCACTGCCTTTAAGCATTCTCTTGTGTGTGCCTTTGCCTATCCTACTGATGTCACGCAGTGCTACCCCAGTGGCTGCAGTATGGCTGGTGGAAGGCTGCTGACTTTCAGTGGGGGACACTCCAGGTGGCCTTGCTGGTTGACCTTGAGGAGCTGGTGGCTGGGACTGTCAAATCAATCATCTTCTCCACTCTCCTCTCCCTCTTCTTGGCCAACCACTGGCTGGACAGGCTGCATTTCTTGGGTGTGTGAAATGAGGAAGGCACAAGGGTGGAGTTGCACTGACGGGAGGACAGGAAAGCAAGAGGTGCATGCGAGAAGGAGGATAACGTATGAGGATACCAGCATCTTGTATCCTTTCAGCCCCGCCGCTGGCCAAGGGCTCAGCCATGCCCCTGCCAAGAATGGCCAGCACCGTCTCCTCCAAGAGGGTGAGGTGAGGCTAGGAATGGGAGATGTGCCTCGTCATTGGTGCAGATTGTTGGTAGGTGAGTGATTGGGGGTCGTGCATTGAGCAGTGTGTGAGGCTAGTGGTGCAGTTGGTAGGAGACGGCTTTTGAAGATGCATTCACTGACCTTGACCGGTGGTCTGAGACCATGAAGCTTCTTTGGGCACTGAAGCCAGGTGATGGGGGCGACACTGCTGGCAGTGACGGCCTTAGTGATGTACTCCCATATCATTCTTTCTAGAGGGCCTCCTGGCCCCTGTGGGTAGAGGGCCGATCTTGCAGTGTTGACCCCCTGCACAAAGCTGGAGTGCTGTGTGCGAGACCCTCGGTGCCCCTTCCCTGGCTTGCTGAGCCATTTGCGTTAGTGCTGAGGCACTTTTCCCATCTTTTGAGGTTAGGAAGGAAATTCAGCTTTAAGAGCTGAATATTCACATTTGGAACTTCTTTTTAATGTTAAATATTTTTTTTAAAGGCAGAAAGAGCTGAAAACTGTATTGTTTCACTGCATTTTATTTTGTATTGCTTCAGTGTGCGTGGCCCCTTTAATTTTCAGGCCTCTTCATTGCCCACAATTCCTTGAGAGCTCCACAGCCTCGCTTCCAGAGTCTGTGGGAAGCTGCAACGCCGGACCGGGACACGAACTTCGCCTCGGATCCCTCCAGTAACACCACCAGGATGGCGTTGCACGGCGTTGCACAGCAGGTAAGCACTGCGCCAACAATCTCCATCCCCCCCCCAGACGAAATTTGCTCCGTTAGCGTTGTGGCCATTTTCAGCGGCCGTTAACTCCAGTTCTCAGTGACAGTGGCAACTTTACTGGCTAAAACGAATTTCTCCCCCCTTATTTTCCAAGGAGTATGAGGCCTCCTTATTCTTCCCACCAAAATGTACTACCTCGCACTTAACTACATTGAAATTCATTTGCCAATTACACGCCCATTCTGCAAGTTTATTAATGTCGTCCTGTATTTTATCACAGTTCTCCTCTGTATTAACTAACCAAATTAACGCATGTAATTTGGTGTTAAGGAGCATGAGATGACAATTAGTTACCCTAACACAGCAAAGATAATTAGAAGGTGAAGAATCTTCATTAAAAAGATGGCCAAAAATTGATATGGTCGACATAGAAAAAGCAAAAACTAAATAGGTCTACAGACCATCAGTTTAAGGAAGTGTTACAACAACAATAACTTGCATTTATATAGCACCTTTAACATAGTAAAACTTCCAAGGCGCTGCACAGGAGCGATTATCAAACAAAATCTGACACCGAGCCACATAAAGAGATATTAGGACAGGTGACCAAAAGCTTGGTCGAAGAGGTAGGTTTTAAGGAGCATCTTAAAGGAGGACAGAGAGGCGGAGAGGTTTAGAGAGGGAATTCCAGAGCTTAGGGCCTCGGCAGCTGAAGGCACGGCCACCAAAGGCTGGGTGAAGGAAATCGGGAATGTGCAAGAGGTCAGAATTGGAGGAGCGCAGAGATCTCGGAGGGTTGTAGGTCTGGAGAAGGTTGCAGAGATAGGAAGGAGTGAGGCCATGGAGGGTTTTGAACACAAGGATGAGAATTTTAAAATCGAGTTCATAGAGTGTATCCGGGATGGTTTCCAACCAGGGAGCAGGCTATCTTGGATCTGGTACTGTGTAATGAGACAGGATTAATAAATGATCTCATAGTAAAGGATCCTCTAGGAAAGAGTGATCATAGCATGGTTGAATTTCAAATTCAATTGGAGGGTGAGAAAGTTGGGTCTCAAACCAGTGTCCTGATCTTAAATAAAGGCAATTACAAAGGTATGAAGGCAGAGTTGGCTAAAGTGGTCTGGGAAAATAGATTAAAGGGTAAGACGGTTGATAAGCAATGGCAGACATTTAAGGAGATATTTCATAACTCTCAAGAAAAATATATTCCAGTGAGAAGGAAAGACTTTAAGAGAAGGGAGAACCATCCATGGCTAACTAAGGAAGTAAAGGATGGTATCAAATTGAAAACGAAGGCATACAATGTTGCCAAGATTGGTGGGAGGCCAGAGGATTAGGAAGTTTTTAAAAACCAGCAAAGCATGACTAAAAAAATAATAAAGAGAGAGAAGATGGATCATGAGAGTAAATTAGCAAGAAATATAAAAGCAGACAGTAAGAGCTTCTACAGGTATATAAAAAGGAAGAGAGTAGCTAAAGTAAATGTTGGTCCCTTAGAGGATGAGACTGGGGAATTAATAATGGGGAACAGGGAAATGGCAGAGACTTTGAACAAATATTTTGGGCTGGATTTTGATACTGGGGCGGGTTGGGGTCGTGTTATCCACTTTTCGTGTTATCCACCCGACTGCAATTGGATGTGGGAGATTGATGCAATTTTCACCTAATTGGGCAATTGAGTTCCAGCATGTGGGAACCCATGACCCAATTAGTGTTTTCAGTCTGAAAGTCGCCTCTGATGATGTCATCATTGCTGCTGCATTGGAGGTCTGCAAAGACTGCCTGGCCTTTGCTGTGAGAGGACCTGGATGCAAAATGAGCAGCAGCAGCCCTAAGTCTGCTCCCAGATATTTTTGCACCACCACTCTCAGATATGTCTCCCTTGCACCATCACCACCAGATCAATCGATCGATCGATCGATCAGCCAGCCAGCCAGCCAGCCAGCCAGCCAAATGTGCTCCCGCTAGGTTTCACATTTGTGGTTCAGAACAGGCGTGCTTCACATTGAAAAAGGATTAAAATCACAAAGGCCTTTCAAAATTACATTATAGAGGCAATTTAGTGCTTGTTAAGGCACCTTAACAACCTATCCCGCCTCTTAGAGGCGGGACGGAGTCAGGACCAGCAGACATGATTTAATGAAAATTGCGTGGAGGCGGGATGGAGGCGGACTTGTGCCCGCCCGCCAGTTTTTGCAATTTTAACCCCCCACACGCCTCCAAACCCACCTCCATGGGTCAATGAAAATCCAGCCCCGTATCAGTCTTCACGGTAGAAGACACTAAAACCATCCCAATAACACATAATCAAGGGGCTATAGGGAGGGGGGAACTTAAAACAATCACTATCACTAAAGAGAAAGTACTCGGTAAGATAATGGGACTAAAGGTGGAAAAGTCCCCTGGTTCCGATGGCCTGCATCCTAGGGTCTTAAAAGAAGTGGCTGCAGAGATAGTGGATGCATTGGTTGCAATCTACCAAAATTCTCTGGATTCTGGAGAGGTCCCAGCAGATTGGAAAACCGTAAATGTAATGCCCCTATTTAAGAAGGGAGGGAGACAGAAAGCAGGAAACTATAGCCCAGTTAGCCTAACATCTGTCGTTAGGAAAATGCTGGAGTCCATCATTAAGGAAGTGGTAACAGGATATTTAGAAAATCATAATACAGTCAAGCAGAGTCAGCATGGTTTTATGAAAGGGAAATCATGTTTGACAAATTTGCTGTAGTTCTTTGAGGATGTAACGAGCAGGGTGGATAAAGGTGAACCAGTGGATATGGTATGTTTGGATTTCCAGAAGGCATTCGATAAGGTGCCACATAAAAGGTTACTGCACAAGATAAGAGCTCACGGGATTGGGGGTAATACATTAGCATGGATAGAGGATTGGCTAACTAACAGAAATGAGAAGTCGCACAACACCAGGTTGTAGTCCAACAGTTTTATTTGAAATCACGAGCTTTCGGAGCGCTGCTCCTTCGTCAGGTGAAGTGACTTTACCTGACGAAGGAGCAGCGCTCCAAAAGCTCGTGATTTCAAATAAAACTGTTGGACTATAACCTGGTGTTGTGCGACTTCTCATTTTTGTCCACCCCAGTCCAACACCGGCATCTCCGCATCATAACTAACAGAAAACAGAGAGTCGGGATAAATGGGTCATTTTCCGGTTGGCAAACGGTAACTAGTGGGGTGCCACAGGGATCAGTGCTGGGGCCTCAACTATTTACAATCTATATTAATGACTTGGATGAAGGGACCGAGTGTAATGTAGCCAAATTTGCTGATGATACAAAGATAGGTGGGAAAGCAAGTTGTGAAGAAGACACAAAGAATCTGCAAAGGGATATAGACAGGCTAAGTGAGTGGGCAAACATTTGGCAGATGGAGTATAATGTGGGAAACTGTGAGGTTATCCACTTTGGTAAGAAAAATAAAAAAGCAAATTATTATTTAAATGGAGAGAGGTTACAAAATGCTGCAGTACAGAGGGACCTGGGGGTCCTTGTGCATGAAACACAAGAAGTTAGCATGCAGGTACAGCAAGTAATCAGGAAGGCAAATGGAATGTTTGCCTTTATTGCAAGGGGGTTGGAGGATAAAAGCAGGGAAGTCCTGCTACAACTGTACAGGGTATTGGTGAGACCACACCTGGAATACTGCGTCCAGTTTTGGTCTCCTTATTAAAGGAGGGATTTACTTGCATTGGAGGCAGTTCAGAGAAGGTTCACGAGGTTGATTCCTGAGATAAAGGGGTTGACTTATGAAGAAAGGTTGAGCAGGTTGGTCCTATACTCATTGGAGTTTAGAAGAATGAGAGGTGATCTTATTGAAACATATAAGATACTGAGGGGGCTTGACAGGGTCGATGCAGAGATGATATTTCCCCTCATGGGGGAATCTAGAACTAGGGGGCATAGTTTCAGAATAAGGGGTCGCCCATTTAAAACTGAGATGAGGAGGAATTTCTTCTCTCAGAGGGTGGTAAATCTTTGGAAGTCTCTGCCCCGGAGAGCTGTGGAGGCTGGGTCATTGAATATATTTAAGGTGGAGATAGACAGATTCTTGAACAATAAGGGAGTGAAGGGTTATGGGGACCAGGAGCCAATGTAGGTCAGCGAGCGCGGGGGTGATGGGTGAACGGGACTTGGTGCGAGTTAGGACACGGGCAGCAGAGGTTTGGATGAGCTGAAGTTTACAGAGTGTGGAAGGTGGGAGGCCGGCCAGGAGAGCGTTGGAACGGTCGAATCTGGAGCTAACAAAAGCTTGGATGAAATATTGCAAAGCCTCAGTGAGGCCACACATGCTGCACTGTCTACAGCTCTTGCCGCCTTACTAACAAAAAAATATTAAAGGCTGTGGAAAGGATTCAAAGACGGACAACAGATAAGGCTTTAGATACTGAGTCACTAAGAGAGGTCGAGGATGCATAATTTATTGGAAAAAGTGGATTGAAAGAGGGGACAAGTTCCAAAGTAACAAAGTGACTCAGTGATGTGGGTGTAGGGTGGAAGTTTATGCAAATCCAAGATAGGAAAGCTGAGAGGCCACCAGCTAAAACCATGAGCCATATTTAAGTTTCTTTGCTCTTAACTGCTGACGTGTGCCACTTAGCTGGGTTGGGGGGTGGGGGCGGGGTGGGTGGGGGGTTGCTCTGTTAAAACATCTATAAGGGAATTGAATTCTTGATTCAGGAAAGAGTTGGGTGAAGGTGACAATGGTATTATAGTATTTACAGCAAAGAAGCAGCCCATTCGGCCCAACAGGTCCATGCTGGTGTTTATGCTCCACACGAGCCCCCTCCCACCCTTCTTCATCTCACCCCATCAACATAACCTTCTAATTCCTTTCTCCCTCATGTGTTTATCCAGCCTCCCCTTAAATGCCTCCTCTTAAATGCTATTCGCCTCAACTACTCCCTGTGGTAGCGAGTTCCACATTCTCACCACTCTCTGGGTAAAGAAGTTTCTCCTGAATTCCCTATTGGATTTATTAGTGACTGTCTTATATTTATAGCCCTAGTTCTAGTCTCGCCCACAAGTGGAAACGTCCTCTCTACGTCTACCCTATCAAACCCCTTCATAATCTTAAAACCTCTATCAGGTCACCCCTCAGTTTTCTCTTTTCTAGAGAAAAGATCCCCAGCCTGTTCAATCTCTCCGTTCTGATACCATTCTAGCAAATCTTTTTTGCACCTTCTCCAGTGCCTCTTTGTCTTTTTTATAATATGGAGACCAGAAATGTCTTCTTCTTCTTCTTAGGCAGTCCCTTGGATCCGAGGATGACTTGCTTCCACACTAAAAATGAGTTCTCAGGTGACTGATGAGTCCAATGCGGGACCTACAGTCTCTGTCACAGGTGGGGCAGACGGTGGTTGAAGGGGCGGGTGGGTGGGGTGCTTGGGCTGCGTTCCGGTCTGTCGTTGTTGGGGTTGTCCATGAGGGTCCTGACGTTCCAGGTCCCGAACTTCATTTTAAAGGGTGGAAGATGCCTGTGCGTGAATTCTTTTAACGTGGGGTGGCCGTTGCACACCAGCTACCACACGGGCTTGACAGACAAGGTCTTGGTCCAATGGCAAGGGGATCCAAGACGATTGGAGACCAGGCTCTGCTACATCGGCCAAGCACACACACACACAACCAGAAATGTACTCCAAGTGTGGTCTAAGCAAGGTTCTAAACAAGTTTAACATAGCTTCTCTTGGTGAGATGAAGGCCTGTGTGAGTGGTGGGATAGTTGGGTTCAATGGGCTTTCATTGTTCATGCATCCTTGTGTTCTTACACAGGTGTGTTTTCTTTCTTGAGGTTCAGAGAATCACTTCCACAACTTTTCATTAACAACGTCCCAAGTGTCCACTTGCACAGAGCCTCTGTCCAGCTTGCAAAATAAGCTCTTACATCTTTATACCCCGGACCCCATTGTTCACATTTCACACCATCACTAGCCATATGTCTCGAGCAATAAACCACAGTACACTTACAAAGTCCTAAATATTTGCAGAACCATCCCCAAATTTTCGTAAACCTTCCCTCTACTCAAACTAGTTCAGTTTTGTCCCTGATTGAGATCAACCAGAGCATAAAGTGGTCTACTCGTTCAAGAAGGGATGTTCTGTCCTTGACTAGCAGCAGCCTGAATTGGGAATGGTCGACACATGCATACCAGCATGCCAAGGCGACCTTGTGTGTTTATGTGGCGATCCCTAGTGAGAGGAACAATCATTCCTGCACCTTGCCCCCAGTGTTGCCAACCCTCCAGGATTGCCCTGGAGTCTCGAGGAATTGAAGATTAATCTCCCGGACACCGCTGGGCACAAATCCGGAGAGAAAAATCACAGGGGCGTTAAACAAAATTGTGTATTTTTTCATTTTCTTTAAACACTTTCATTTATTAGTTATAAAAATATTGGCAGTGGGAAAACAAAAGGCTGTTTCACTAACTGTAAAGAGTAATCCAATTGAGTAACAAAGAGTCTGTTCCTTTTCCAATTGGCCAAGGGAAGGCAGTGCGCCTGGAGGATGGACCAATGGCAGGAGTGCGGGGGCGGGAGGGTTCGAGGCACGAGGTCCTGTGAGGAATACACCCAACCAGGGTTGGCGACCCTACTTGCCCCCTGAAACATGTAGAAAGTTGAAGGCTCTGTCACTTCATTTCCCTCTGCTGTGGCCCCAACCTGCCAAACACCTTGCACCCATCCCACCCACCCGCACCCTCTGGGCCTTGCTCCCCCAGCTCACTATACTGGGGGGGGGGGGGGGGGGGTCCCAGCCCAGCCCAGCCCAGCAGTGCCTCCAGTTGGCCAAATATCTCTCAGCAAGGTCCCAGCTCAGTGCAGCATGATGTCACAAGCACCAGGCTGGCCTTGGAATGGTCGGGACCTGCCAATAACAGGCGCACAGCGCTGCCTGGCAACAAGGACAACACAGCGCATCTTTGCACCGCACCGCACGGCTCCCGGGTCCCCCCAGCCCCTGTCCCATCACTAATTAAAGCACAGCCATCCACACCGACAGCAATCGCCCCGAGCGCGGTTAGGACAGGCTGATGTCAGGCTCAAAGCCCCGCAACTTGCCCCTGGCCTGTAAAGCGGGCGGCGGGCCAGAGAGTGAGGGCGTGGGAGGCTGTCGATCTGTCCCGCCAGGTGGTGGCCTCCTGCAGTCTTCGTGTGGACCTCACCTCCGCCCACCTGAGGCTCGTCCTGCTGTCACGCCAGATGGAGAGGTTGGGAGAGATCTCGTCCAGCTCCTGAGAGACTGGGCACTGCAGATTGTCCTCAGTCTCCAGCCTACTCTTGTTTGGCCCGGAAGTTGCCGGTGAAGAAGAGAATCTGCATGGACATGTTCTCGGAGTCTTCATCACCGGCCAGCACGGACGTCACAAGCCAACTTCCCACCAGAAGAGACCTGAGCGGATCTGGAGAACGTCCAGGCAGATCAGATCGACATCTCCCGACCTCAACACCAGAGGCAATTCAAGGAGCAGATCCAAGTTTTACAGCCTCCGTTCGCTGTCGATCTGATGTCCTTCCCTGACCGTCCTCCGCCATATTGCAACACAGCAATTCTCTGTCCGTTTGCCAACCCAAGTCATCACTTCCCCAGGGAGGTGCACAGGAGACTTTGCCTGCTGCCCCCAAACAGGAGAGGGTACACTCAGATGCGTTTTGAGGGACAACCTTCTCACCCACCTGCCTGTGAACAGATGAGTCACCCTCCTGCCTACTGCAGTCTCGATTCTGTTGAGATCAATAAGCAATCTGATTTGTCCCAAGTAGAAGAGATGTACCGAAGACACAGACCGTGGCCAAGGAGAGCCATGTCCATGATAGGAAAGGTGAGGAGGTCGGTGACTTTCAGTTGTGTTCGCCAGGCGCCTGTGACACTCAAGTCTGTCAAGGAAGAGCCAGTGACAATGAACCCAGTCAGTGGGGAGCCTGTGATATTCAATGAGGATCTCATTGGGTTTCATGGCGGAGAGGATCAGGCAACTGGTGTAGCCAGACCACAAGGACACAGATCTGATAGTGCTGGCCCTACAACCTCGAATGAAAGAAAATGGACATGGAATTCTTGTCTCATCCCAGAACATCTCCCTCCCAAGAAACGCTGTCTCTACACCTGGAGGAAGCAAGTCCAACAGAACACCAGACCAGAGGTGTAGCTACTGGGACCGGGCTGGAGAAACACGACTGCCCAGCAGGAGATGCTAGAACAGTCAACCAAACCATGGCAAGCAGCGGTTACGGAAGAGAGGAAAACACCAACTAAGGAGAGTCATTCCCTTTGGGATACCTGGTGTCTCATTATTTAGGGCACTCTGAAACACATGGTACAACTGATATTGCTCTAGTATGACACAAGATGGATTGCATCATCAACAACAACAGCAATTTACTGTACATTTATATAGCGCCTTTAACATAGTAAAGCATCCCAAGGTGCTTAGCTATAAAACGTGTGCCTGTTTATGAATGACAATGAAATGCATAAATTAAAAGGACGGAATATGCATTGCCTGCCATACATCTTTAGCAACACAACGCTGGTTGTGTTAGTTTGAATTAGTTTCCTTCTATAAAAAAAAATCTCTTTCGACTTCTTTCCAATTTCTTGTACAATTTTTCTCCCTCTAACCACCCAAGCTTAGAAGTAGTAAATGTTTGTTTTTAAGTTTGGTAGATGGGAAGATTATCTGTTCTTGGGATGTGGGTGACACGGGCATTGCTGCGATTATTGCCCATCCCCAGTTGGCCTGAGTCAACCACATTAGTGTGGGACTGGAGTCAGATATCGGCCAGAACAGGTGGAGTGAGTGGCAGGTTCCCTCCCCTGAAGGATGTTAGTGAACCAGTTGGGTTTCTACGACAATCTGACAGCTTCACGGTCACTTTATCTGGTTCCACCCCCACAAATTACCAGATTTACTGAATTAATTTCACAACTTGCCATTACGGGATTTGAACTCACGACCTCTCGTTCATGACTAGCACACACTACTGCACCTATTCCAAGATGCGTTCAATAACTGGATTTCTCACAACAGACGATAAGCAGGAATATTCCCGGGATATGATCGGGCACTTGGCCACCAAGTTTGCCTTTTCTCTTCAGTGTGCAGCCCCCCACCCCCGGCCTCCACTCGTTGTTGGTCCTGCCCAGATTGACAACTTGCCGCCAAAGCCTAACTCTACATCTTATCTCTCTACAGTGTGCTGCATTAGCACCCCAAAAAAAAGGAGCTCTCACTCAATACTTGGGTGTAGGACTATCTTAACACCCAGTGAGAAACATCAGATGTGGTCAAAGAAACACGAAGTAGCACGGCAGCCATTTTGGATGACATCTGGTCAGGCCCCTGATAGCAAGAAACTCATATTTCATTGGTCGAAATCCACGTGCATGAGTGTCAGTGCCCAGAGGAAGGTCAAACTGTGGCTCGAGAGTTTTCTGAAGGGAGAATGGATTGTCACTTCCAAAGATGGACTGCAGCCTCCCCAATCAATGCTAAGATAGAACCCCAGATGTCCACATCCTTGGGTAGAGGGTTGAGCTCTGGTGCTTCATTTGACCACATTTGATGTGCATATCAATTATTAAAAGTTAAAACATTTTGTGTTTGTAAAAGTGTCAGATTTAAGTTGCGTAATATTGATGTTTAAAGGACCCCCACTGCGTCCTTTTCTGTTAGATTCCAACAATAAAATTTCTTGTGAATCCGATGTATTGTTTACTTTTAATTTTCTACTTATTAAGGTGAGGAATATCAGCGCTGGGGAATGTATTAGTATCGGTATCAGGTACGTCCGAGTCAGACATGGCTTGAAATGTAGAACGGGAATGTCCAAACGACAATCTGTGGACCATGTGGCCCTTCCTTCCCCTCCCTTCCCCCTCCACCCATTCCCCCTCCCCTCCCCCTCCTTTCCCCCTCCACCCCCTCCCCTCCCCCCTCCCCCTCCACCCCTCCCCACTCCCCCCTCCACCCCCCTCCACCCCCTCCCCTCCCCCTCCACCTCCACCCCCTCCACCCCTCCCAAGCTCTTGAAATCAGACCCTTAACGTCCAGACAACCCAGCTCACTAATGGTTCTGGTTTGACTTGCTTTGAATTCTGTGGCCTGAATTTTAATATGGAGGCGGGTTGGGAGCAGCGGGGGGGGGGCGGGGGCCTAGAAAGCGGTCGGGAAACCCGGGAGAACGCGTTTCCAGCAGGCCCTGCCGAATTTAACAGCAGGGCCAGATTTGGATTTCAAACCTCTGTTTCTCACCCGCAGCCAGTCAGATGGAGAAGCGAGAGGGAGGGATCGAGTGGGGGCTGGGGGCTGGTCAGGGGCAGGAGGAGGATCGGGGAGGGGGGGGGGGTTGGGTAAGGATCAGAGCCGGAGTATCGGGGGTGGGGGGAAGGATTGGAGCCTGTGCGTCAGGGCTGTCTGGGAAGGTGATCAGAGGCCTTGGTGAGGGGGCGGGGAGGGGGCCTCTGGGGGGGAACAGAGGCCTCGTTGGGGGGGTCTCTGATCGTGGGGGGTGGGTGAGGCAGGGACGCTGGATCCAGGAGCTAAGTGTAAAGGCACTTACCTCCTGGATCCAGCAGTCCTCGCCTTACTTTAGATGGCGGGTTCCCTGAGGCCTGAGAAACCCGACCAGCCAGAGTTAAATTTGAAATGGTGGTTAAATCTGAGGCACCCTAGCCTCATTATAATATTTAAATGGGCGAGCCGCCTCCTGGGAGCGGGTTGGCTGCCCGTCCCCCTGTCCTGCCTCTGTTAAAACCGGAAGTGGGCGGGTTGGAGGCAGGATCGGGTCGGGATTCCTTTTTTAACATTTTAACCTCCCACCGGACCCCAACCTGCCATTTTTTGGGGGTTAAAATCCCCCCTGTGAGTGTGGAGATTTGGAAGGAGCCGTTCTTAGTGCTGTTGGCTCATTGGTGGATAGACCCTCAGTCACAACAGAAAGGTCCCGATCAGCAACTTGAGATTTCAGCGAGACAACTGCAGTTCAGATCCTACCGATAAAAGGAAAAGAAAGATTTGCATTTATATAGCGCCTTTCACGACCTCAGGATGTTCCAAAGCACTTTACAGCCAATGAAGTACTTTTGAAGTGTAGTCACTGTTGTAATGTAGGAAACGCGGCAGCCAATTTGCGCACAGAAAGATCCCACAAACAGCAATGTGATAATGACCAGATAATCTGTTTTTAGTGATGTTGGTTGAGGGATATAATTGGCCAGGACACTGGGGAGAACTCTCCTGCTCTTCTTCAAAATAGTGCCATGGGATCATTTACGTCCACCTGAGAGAGCAGACGGGGCCTCGGTTTAACGTCTCATGCGAAAGACGGCAACTCCGACAGTGCAGGGCTCCCTCAGCGCTGCACCGGGCGTGTCAGTGTGGATCATCTGCTCAAGTCTCTGGAGTGGGACTTGGACCCATGGTCTTCTGGACTCAGAGGAGAGAGTGCTGCCCACCGAGTCACAGCTGGAGCCTTGCAGAGCTTTACCTTGGAGATTAAATGGGTGGGGCAGAGTCCGCGATAGATCCAATCGCAAACCGTGTGTAAACGAGAGCAGGCATTATTATGGTAAGGATGTCAGGTTCAGAGCTGAGATAACATGTAGCTGCTGCAGGTGGCGCTGCTGAGGGTGAGGTTCTGAAGGGCCAACTGTGCCACCTGCAGGCAGGAGGTGGTCTTTGCAGCTGTGCTGTTTCCTATTTCAGGGTCTGAGATGGAGCAGCTCAGTCCTTGCCAGAGACATATGCATTACGGTGGACGTCTGGTCTGTCTGGGTCTGTTACATTCCTCCAATCGCAGCATCCAATCATTTCCGAGGTCCTCATCTCCATACTCTATGCAGGAGTCTATTCCATGTTGATCTGTGTGAAGAAGAATTTCCTGATATCAGTCCTAAGTTTACTGGTTTGACCTGTGACCCCCACCCCCCCACGTGCCCTACTCTTACGTCTTAATTTGAAGTAATTTTCTGGATTTACTTTTCCCACAATGGTCACTTAGTGTCGCCGACTCTGGTTAGACGGATTCCTGGAGGTTTCAATGATCTCCCGCTTCCAACCGTCCCACCCCGCCCGGTCAAACAACCATTTCCGATATTTTTATAGCTAATGAACCAGTATTTTCAAAGAAAATGAAAAAAAAACACAGTTTATTTTTAACACCCCTACTTCAATGTCCCAACAAACTCAAAGGGGCCTGCTCCACCCAATCAGTGCCTCGCTGTCTCCTCACCCCCAGTTTATGGTCTGCCCCATGTTGCTCCTTATTCCTGCTTTCAACAACAAAAATGTTGCATTTATACAGCACCTTTAATGTAGTAAAACGTCCCAAGGCGCTTCACAGGTGCGTTAGCAGACAAAATTTGACACCAAGCCACATAAGGAGATATTAGGACAGGTGACCAAAAGCTTGGTCAAAGAGGTAGATTTTGAGGAGCGTCTTAAAGGAGGAGAGAGAGGTAGAGAGGCGGAGAGATTTAGGGAGGGAATTCCAGAGCTTAGGGCCCAGGCAACAAAAGGCACGGCCGCCAATGGTGGAGCGAAGGAAATCAGGGATACACAAGAGGCCAGAATAGGAGGAGCGCAGAGATCTCGGAGGGCTGTGGGGCTGGAGGAGGTTACAGAGATAGGGAGGGGTAAGGCCATGGAGGGATTTGAACACGAGGATGAGAATTTTAAATTTTGAGATGTTGCCAATGTAGGTCATCGAGCACAGGGGTGATGGGAAAATGGGACTTAGTGCGAGTTAGGATACGGGCTGCAGAAGGGTGGAAGATGGAAGGCTGGCAATATGTCACTTAACTAGTTTTGGCGCAAAAGTGTTAGATGTGAAGCCCCATTTCTTACCTCTTCCCTTCTCAAGGTTGGTGCTTCTTGTTTTTATAATAACATAAGAACATAAGAAGTAAGAGCAGGAGTCGGCCATTCGGCCCTTCGAGCCTGCTCCGCCATTCAATAAGATCATGGCTGATCATCGACCTCAACTCCACTTTCCCGCCCGATCCCCATATCTCTTGATTCCCTTAGTGTCCAAAAATCTATCGATCTCAGCCTTGAATATAAACAAAGACTCAGCATGCACAGCTCTCTGGGGCAGAGAATTCCAAAGATTCACAACCCTCTGAGTGAAGAAATTCCTCCTCATCTCGGTCTTAAATGGCCGACCCCTTATCCTGAGACTATGCCCCCTAGTTCTAGACACTCCAGCCAGGGGAAACAGCCTCTCAGCATCTACCCTGTCAAACCCCTTCAGAATCTTGTATGTTTCAATGAGATCACCTCTCATTCTTCTAAACTCCACAGAGTATAGGCCCAATCTACTCAATCTCTCCTCATAGGACAACCCTCTCATCCCAGGAATCAGTCTAGTGAAACTGGGTTGCACCGCCTCCAAGGCAAGTATATCCTTCCTTAGATAAGGAGACCAGAACTGTGCGCAGTACTCCAGGTGTGGTCTCACCAAGGCCCTGTACAATTGTAGCAAGACTTCCTTACTCTTATACTCCAACCCCCTTGCAATAAAGGCTAATATGCCATTTTCCTTCCTTATCGCTTGCTGTACCTGCATGCTAGCTTTCTGTGTTTCTTGCACGAGGACACCCAAATCGCTCTGAACACCAACATTTGAAAGTTTCTCACCATTTAAAAAATATTGTTTTTCTATTCTTCCAACCAAAGTGAATAACTTCACATTTCTCTACATTATACTCCATCTGCCACCTTACTGCCCACTCACTTGGTCTATCTATATCCCTTTGCAGACTCTTTGTGTTCTCCTCACAGCTTACTGTCCCACCTAGCTTTGTATCATCAGCAAATTTGGATACATTCCACTCGGTCCCTGCATCTAGGTCATTAATATAGATTGTAAATAGCTGAGGCCCCAACACTGACCCTTGCGGCACCCCACTAGTCACAGCCTGCCAACCTGAAAAAGATCCGTTTATCCCTACTCTCTGTTTTCTATCCATTAACCAATCCTCTATCCATGCTATTATATTACCCCCAATCCCATGAGCCCTAATCCTGTGTAATAATCTTTTACGTGGCACCTTATCGAATTCCTTTTGGAAATCCGAATATACTACATCCACTGGTTCCCCTTTATCTACCCTGCTAGTTACATCCTCAAAAACTCTAGCAAATTTATCAAACATGATTTCCCTTTCATAAAACCATGTTGACACTGCCGAATCATGTTATGATTTTCTAAGTGACTTGATACCACTTCCTTAACAATGGATTCCAGCATTTTCCCGACGACTGATGTCAGGCTAACTGGCCTGTAGTTCCCTGTTTTTTCTCCCCCTCCTTTCTTGAATAGCGGTGTTACATTTGCGACCTTCCAATCCATTGAGACCTCTCCAGAATCTAGGGAATTTTGGAAGATCAAAACCAATGCATCCACTATCTCTTCAGCCACCTCTTTTAGAACCCTAGGATGTAGGCCGTCAGGACCAGGGGATTTGTCGGCTTTTAGTCCTATTAGTTTCTCCAGTACTTTTGCTCTACTTATATTAATTACGTTAAGTTCCTCACCCTCATTAGACCCTTGGTTCCCCACCATTTTTGGTATGCTTTTTATGTCTTCTACTGTGAAGACAGAAACAAAATATTTGTTTAATGTTTTTCTTACATTCTTCAGCTTGAGTTTCTCCAGGTACCTTTCCACTATCTTTAGACTGGTCTGTTCCATGATAGCACCCTCCCCACTTGACTATAGTGACTTCTGCACGACTAAAATCAGGTGCTATAAGTTTCATCTAAGATTCTATTGTCGAAACCCAGTTCTACAGGAATACAATTAATTACATCTACACCCGCTACCTCTGGATCTACTTTCATACCTTACCTTGCTCAACCTGTCTGTTTAGCACAAAGATGTCTGCAGCTTGAAGATTGCCCCAATCCCGGTCAGTTTACATGCTCAATCTCTCTCTGTCTCTCTCTGCCTCTCTCTCCCTCGCTGTCTCGCTCTCTGTGTCCCTCTGTCTGTCTTTCTCTCACTTGCTGTCTCGCTCTCTGTGTCTCTCTGTCACACTTTCTCTCTCTTTCTGTGTCTCTGTCTCTCCCTTGCTCTCTCTCTCTGCTCTCACTGTAGTTCCATATACTAATTAACCCATGATGCACATTACCTGTTCCAAGCTGTTAATCGAATACATGACGCACTATCCTACAAAGATAGGAACACTCCACACTGATACAGATAGGGACACTCCACACTGATACAGATAGAGACACTCCACACTGATACAGATAGAGACACTCCACACTGATACAGATAGGGACACTCCACACTGATACAGATGGAGAGGCTCCACACTGATACAGATAGGGACACTCCACACTGATACAGATAGGGACACTCCACACTGATACAGATAGAGACACTCCACACTGATGCAGCTGGAGGCACTCCACACTGATACAGATAGAGACACTCCACACTGATACAGATAGGGACACTCCACACTGATACAGATGGAGAGGCTCCACACTGATACAGATAGAGGCACTCCACACTGATACAGATAGAGACACTCCACACTGATACAGATAGAGACACTCCACACTGATACAGATAGGGACACTCCACACTGATACAGATAGAGACACTCCACACTGATGCAGATAGAGGCACTCCACACTGATACAGATAGAGACACTCCACACTGATACAGGTAGAGACGCTCCACACTGATACAGATAGAGACACTCCACACTGATACAGATAGGGACACTCCACACTGATACAGATAGAGGCACTCCACACTGAAACAGATAGGGACACTCCACACTGATACAGATAGAGGCACTCCACACTGATACAGATAGGGACACTCCACACTGATACAGATAGGGACACTCCACACTGATACAGATAGAGGCACTCCACACTGATACAGATAGGGACACTCCACACTGATACAGATAGGGACACTCCACACTGATGCAGATAGAGCCACTCCACACCGATACAGATAGAGGCACTCCACACTGATACAGATAGAGACACTCCACACTGATACAGATAGGGACACTTCACACTGATACAGATAGGGACACTCCACACTGATGCAGATAGAGGCACTCCGCACTGATACAGATAGAGGCACTCCACACTGATACAGATAGAGACACTCCACACTGATACAGATAGGGACACTCCACACTGATAGAGACAGAGGCACTCCACACTGATACAGATAGGGACACTCCACACTGATACAGATAGGGTCACTCCACACTGATACAGATAGAGGCACACCACACTGATACAGATAGAGGCACTCCGCACTGATACAGATCGGGACACACCACACTGATACAGATAGAGGCACTCCACACTGATACAGATCTGGACACTCCACACTGATACAGATAGAGGGACTCCGCACTGATACAGATAGAGACACTCCACACTGATATAGATAGGGACACTCCACACTGATACAGATAGAGACACTCCACACTGATAAAGATAGTGACACTCCACACTGATACAGATAGGGACACTCCACACTGATACAGATAGAGGCACTCCACACTGATACAGATAGAGACACTCCACACTGATACAGATAGGGACACTCCACACTGATACATATAGGGACACTCCACACTGATACAGATAGAGACACTCCACACTGATAAAGATCGAGGCACTCCACACTGATACAGATAGAGACACTCCACACTGATACATATAGGGACACTCCACACTGATAAAGATCGAGGCACTCCACACGGATACAGATAGAGACACTCCACACTGATAAAGATCGAGGCACTCCACACTGATACAGATAGGGACACTCCACACTGATACAAATAGGGACACTCCACACTGATACAGATAGGGACACTCCACACAGATACAGATAGAGACACTCCACACTGATACAGATAGGGACACTCCACACTGATACAGATAGAGGCACTCCACACTGATACAGATAGGGACACTCCACACTGATACAGATAGAGACACTCCACACTGATACAGATAGGGACACTCCACACTGATACAGATAGAGGCACTCCACACTGATACAGATAGAGACACTCCACACTGATACAGATAGGGACACTCCACACTGATACAGATAGAGGACACTCCACACTGATACAGATAGGGACACTCCACACTGATACAGATAGAGGCACTCCACACTGATACAGATAGAGACACTCCACACTGATACAGATAGGGACACTCCACACTGATACAGATAGAGGCACTCCACACTGATACAGATAGAGGCACTCCACACTGATACAGATAGGGACACTCCACACTGATACAGATAGAGGCACTCCACACTGATACAGATAGAGGCACTCCACACTGATACAGATAGGGACACTCCACACTGATACAGATAGAGACACTCCACACTGATACAGATAGGGACACTTCACACTGATACAGATAGGGACACCCCACACTGATACAGATAGAGGCACTCCACACTGATACAGATAGAGGCACTCCACACTGATACAGATAGAGACAAATACACTGATACAGATAGGGACACTCCACACTGATACAGATAGAGGCACTCCACACTGATAAAGATAGGGACACTCCACACTGATACAGATAGAGGCACTCCAAACTGATACAGATAGGGACACCCCACACTGATGCAGATAGAGGCACTCCACACTGATACAGATAGAGGCACTCCACACTGATACAGATAGAGACACTCACACTGATACAGATAGGGACACTCCACACTGATACAGATAGAGGCACTCCACACTGATACAGATAGGGACACTCCACACTGATACAGATAGAGACACTTCACACTGATACAGATAGGGACACTCCACACTGATACAGATAGAGGCACTCCACACTGATAAAGATAGGGACACTCCACACTGATACAGATAGAGGCACTCCACACTGATACAGATAGAGGCACTCCACACTGATACAGATAGGGACACTCCACACTGATACAGATAGGGACACTCCACACTGATACAGATAGAGACACTCCACACTGATACAGATAGCGGACACTCCACACTGATACAGATAGAGGCACTCCACACTGATACAGATAGAGACACTCCACACTGATACAGATAGGGACACTCCACACTGATACAGATAGGGACACTCCACACTGATACAGATAGAGACACTCCACACTGATACAGATAGAGGCACTCCACACTGATACAGATAGAGGCACTCCACACTGATACAGATAGAGGCACTCCACACTGATACAGATAGAGACACTCCACACTGATACAGATAGAGGCACTCCACACTGATACAGATAGGGACACTCCACACTGATACAGATAGAGGCACTCCACACTGATACAGATAGAGACACTCCACACTGATACAGATAGAGGCACTCCACACTGATACAGATAGAGGCACTCCACACTGATACAGATAGGGACACTCCACACTGATACAGATAGAGGCACTCCACACTGATACAGATAGAGGCACTCCACACTGATACAGATCTGGACACTCCACACTGATACAGATAGAGGGACTCTGCACTGATACAGATAGAGGCACTCCACACTGATACAGATAGAGACACTCCACACTGATACAGATAGGGACACTCCACACTGATACAGATAGAGGCACTCCACACTGATACAAATAGAGACACTCCACACTGATACAGATAGGGACACTCCACACTGATACAGATAGAGAAACTCCACACTGTTACAGATAGGGACACTCCACACTGATACAGATAGAGGCACACCACACTGATACAGATAGGGAAACTCCACACTGATACAGATAGGGACACTCCACACTGATACAGATAGAGACACTCCACACTGATACAGATAGAGGCACTCCACACTGATACAGATAGGGACACTCCACACTGATACAGATAGGGACACTCCACACTGATACAGATAGAGACACTCCACACTGATACAGATAGAGGCACTCCACACTGATACAGATAGGGACACTCCACACTGATACAGATAGGGACACTCCACACTGATACAGATAGAGACACTCCACACTGATACAGATAGGGACACTCCACACTGATACAGATAGGGACACTCCACACTGATACAGATAGAGACACTCCACACTGATACAGATAGAGGCACTCCACACTGATACAGATAGAGACACTCCACACTGATACAGATAGGGACACTCCACACTGATACAGATAGAGGACACTCCACACTGATACAGATAGAGGCACTCCACACTGATACAGATAGGGACACTCCACACTGATACAGATAGGGACACTCCACACTGATACAGATAGGGACACTCCACACTGATACAGATAGAGACACTCCACACTGATACAGATAGAGACACTCCACACTGATACAGATAGGGACACTCCACACTGATACAGATAGAGGACACTCCACACTGATACAGATAGAGGCACTCCACACTGATACAGATAGGGACACTCCACACTGATACAGATAGGGACACTCCACACTGATACAGATAGAGGGACTCCACACTGATACAGATAGAGGCACTCCACACTGATACAGATAGAGACACTCCACACTGATACAGATAGGGACACTCCACACTGATACAGATAGAGGCACTCCACACTGATACAGATAGGGACACTCCATACTGACACAGATAGAGACACTCCACACTGATACATATCGGGACACTCCACACTGATACAGATAGGGTCAGTCCACACTGATACAGATAGGGACACTCCACACTGATGCAGATAGAGACACTCCACACTGATACAGATAGAGACACTCTACACTGATACAGATAGAGACACTCCACACTGATACAGATAGGGACACTCCACACTGATACAGATAGGGTCAGTCCACACTGATACAGATAGAGGCACTCCACACTGATACAGATAGGGACACTCCACACTGATACAGATAGGGACACTCCACACTGATGCAGATAGAGGCACTCCACACTGATACAGATAGAGACACTCCACACTGATACAGATAGGGACACTCCACAACGATACAGATAGAGACACTCCACACTGATACAGATAGGGACACTCCACACTGATACAGATAGGGGACACTCCACACTGATACAGATAGGGAACACTCCACACTGATACAGATAGAGGCACTCCACACTGATAGCAGATAGAGACACTCCACACTGATACAGATAGAGGCACTCCACACTGATACAGATAGAGGCACTCCACACGGATACAGATAGGGACACTCCACACGATACAGATAGAGGCACTCCACACTGATACAGATAGAGACACTCCACACTGATACAGATAGGAGACACTCCACACTGATACAGATAGAGGCACTCCACACTGAATACAGATAGAGCACTCCAGCACTGATACAGATAGAGGACACTCCACACTGATACAGATAGGGACACTCCCACTGAAGCAGATAGACAATCCACACTGATACAGATAGGGACACTCCACACTGATACAGATAGGGACACTCCACACTGATACAGATAGGGACACTCCACACTGATACAGATAGGGACACTCCACACTGATACAGATAGAGACACTCCACACTGATACAGATAGGGACACTCCACACTGATACAGATAGGGACACTCCACACTGATACAGATAGAGACACTCCACACTGATACAGATAGAGGCACTCCACACTGATACAGATAGGGACACTCCACACTGATACAGATAGGGACACTCCACACTGATACAGATAGGGACACTCCACACTGATACAGATAGAGACACTCCACACTGATACAGATAGAGACACTCCACACTGATACAGATAGGGACACTCCACACTGATACAGATAGAGACACTCCACACTGATACAGATAGAGGCACTCCACACTGATACAGATAGGGACACTCCACACTGATACAGATAGGGACACTCCACACTGATACAGATAGAGGGACTCCACACTGATACAGATAGAGACACACCACACTGATACAGATAGGGACACTCCACACTGATACAGATAGGGACACTCCACACTGATACAGATAGAGGACACTCCACACTGATACAGATAGGGACACTCCACACTGATACAGATAGAGACACTCCACACTGATACAGATAGAGACACTCCACACTGATACAGATAGGGACACTCCACACTGATACAGATAGGGACACTCCACACTGATACAGATAGAGACACTCCACACTGATACAGATAGGGACACTCCACACTGATACAGATAGAGACACTCCACACTGATACAGATAGAGGACACTCCACACTGATACAGATAGAGACACTCCACACTGATACAGATAGAGACACTCCACACTGATACAGATAGAGACACTCCACACTGATACAGATAGAGACACTCCACACTGATACAGATAGGGACACTCCACACTGATACAGATAGAGGACACTCCACACTGATACAGATAGGGACACTCCACACTGATACAGATAGAGACACTCCACACTGATACAGATAGGGACACTCCACACTGATACAGATAGGGACACTCCACACTGATACAGATAGGGACACTCCACACTGATACAGATAGGGACACTCCACACTGATACAGATAGGGACACTCCACACTGATACAGATAGAGACACTCCACACTGATACAGATAGGGACACTCCACACTGATACAGATAGGGACACTCCACACTGATACAGATAGGGACACTCCACACTGATACAGATAGAGACACTCCACACTGATACAGATAGAGACACTCCACACTGATACAGATAGGGACACTCCACACTGATACAGATAGGGACACTCCACACTGATACAGATAGAGGACACTCCACACTGATACAGATAGGGACACTCCACACTGATACAGATAGGGACACTCCACACTGATACAGATAGGGACACTCCACACTGATACAGATAGGGACACTCCACACTGATACAGATAGGGACACTCCACACTGATACAGATAGAGGACACTCCACACTGATACAGATAGAGGACACTCCACACTGATACAGATAGAGACACTCCACACTGATACAGATAGGGACACTCCACACTGATACAGATAGAGACACTCCACACTGATACAGATAGAGACACTCCACACTGATACAGATAGAGGACACTCCACACTGATACAGATAGGGACACTCCACACTGATACAGATAGGGACACTCCACACTGATACAGATAGGACACTCCACACTGATACAGATAGAGACACTCCACACTGATACAGATAGGGACACTCCACACTGATACAGATAGAGCACTCCACACTGATACAGATAGAGGACACTCCACACTGATACAGATAGAGCACTCCACACTGATACAGATAGAGGACACTCCACACTGATACAGATAGAGACACTCCACACTGATACAGATAGAGGCACTCCACACTGATACAGATAGGGACACTCCACACTGATACAGATAGGACACTCCACACTGATACTGATAGGGACACTCCACACTGATACAGATAGGGACACTCCACACTGATACAGATAGAGACACTCCACACTATACAGATAGAGAGCACTCCACACTGATACAGATAGAGACACTCCACACTGATACAGATAGGGACACTCCACACTGATACAGATAGAGACACTCCACACTGATACAGATAGGACACTCCACACTGATACAGATAGAGACACTCCACACTGATACAGATAGGGACACTCCACACTGATACAGATAAGGACACTCCACACTGATACAGATAGAGACACTCCACACGATACAGATAGAGACACTCCACACTGATACAGATAGGGACACTCCACACTGATACAGATAGAGGACACTCCACACTGATACAGATAGGGACACTCCACACTGATACAGATAGAGGACACTCCACACTGATACAGATAGGACACTCCACACTGATACAGATAGGGACACTCCACACTGATACAGATGAGGACACTCCACACTGATACAGATAGGACACTCCACACTGATACAGATAGTGACACTCCACACTGATACAGATAGAGGACACTCCACACTGATACAGATAGAGGACACTCCACACTGATACAGATAGGACACTCCACACTGATACAGATAGAGGACACTCCACACTGATACAGATAGAGACACTCCACACTGATACAGATAGGGACACTCCACACTGATACAGATAGAGGACACTCCACACTGATACAGATAGGGACACTCCACACTGATACAGATAGGGACACTCCACACTGATACAGATAGGGACACTCCACACTGATACAGATAGAGGACACTCCACACTGATACAGATAGGGACACTCCACACTGATACAGATAGAGGACACTCCACACTGATACAGATAGAGACACTCCACACTGATACAGATAGAGACACTCCACACTGATACAGATAGAGACACTCCACACTGATACAGATAGAGGACACTCCACACTGATACAGATAGAGGACACTCCACACTGATACAGATAGGGACACTCCACACTGATACAGATAGAGGACACTCCACACTGATACAGATAGGGACACTCCACACTGATACAGATAGAGGACACTCCACACTGATACAGATAGAGGACACTCCACACTGATAACAGATAGGGACACTCCACACTGATACAGATAGGGACACTCCACACTGATACAGATAGAGACAGCTCCACACTGAAACAGATAGAACACTCCACACTGATACAGATAGGGACACTCCACACTGATACAGATAGGGAACTCCACACTGTGTACAGATAGAGACACTCCACACTGATACAGATAGAGACACTCCACACTGATACAGATAGAGACACACCACACTGATACAGATATGTGGACACTCCACACTGATACAGATAGGGTCACTCCACACTGATACAGATAGAGGCACTCCACACTTATACAGATAGAGACACTCCACACTGATACAGATAGAGGACACTCCACACTGATACAGATAGAGACACTCCACACATGATACAGTAGAGGGACACTCCACACTGATACAGATAGAGACTCCACACTGATACAGATAGGGACACTCCACACTGATACAGATAGAGTCACTCCACACTGATACAGATAGGACACTCCACACTGATACAGATAGAGACACTCCACACTGATACAGATAGAGACACTCCACACTGATACAGATAGGGACACTCACACTGATACAGATAGAGAACACTCACACACTGATACAGATAGAGACACTCCACACCTAATACAGATAGAGGCACTCCACACTGATACAGATAGAGACACTCCACACTGATACAGATAGGGACACTCCACACTGATACAGATAGGGACACTCCACACTGATACAGATAGGGACACTCCACACTGATACAGATAGGGACACTCCACACTGATACAGATAGGGACACTCCACACTGATACAGATAGGGACACTCCACACTGATACAGATAGGGACACTCCACACTGATACAGATAGGGACACTCCACACTGATACAGATAGAGGCACTCCACACTGATACAGATAGAGGCACTCCACACTGATACAGATAGAGACACTCCACACTGATACAGATAGAGACACTCCACACTGATACAGATAGAGACACTCCACACTGATACAGATAGAGGCACTCCACACTGATACAGATAGAGGCACTCCACACTGATACAGATAGAGACACTCCACACTGATACAGATAGAGACACTCCACACTGATACAGATAGAGGCACTCCACACTGATACAGATAGAGGCACTCCACACTGATACAGATAGGGACACTCCACACTGATACAGATAGAGACACTCCACACTGATACAGATAGAGGCACTCCACACTGATACAGATAGGGACACTCCACACTGATACAGATAGAGGGACTCCACACTGATACAGATAGAGGCACTCCACACTGATACAGATAGAGACACTCCACACTGATACAGATAGGGACACTCCACACTGATACAGATAGAGGCACTCCACACTGATACAGATAGAGACACTCCACACTGATACAGATAGGGACACTCCACACTGATACAGATAGAGACACTCCACACTGATACAGATAGGGACACTCCACACTGATACAGATAGAGGCACTCCACACTGATACAGATAGGGACACTCCACACTGATACAGATAGGGACACTCCACACTGATACAGATAGAGACACTCCACACTGATACAGATAGAGGCACTCCACACTGATACAGATAGGGACACTCCACACTGATACAGATAGGGACACTCCACACTGATACAGATAGAGACACAATACACAGATAGGGACACTCCACACTGATACAGATAGGGACACTCCACACTGATACAGATAGGGACACTCCACACTGATACAGATAGGGACACTCCACACTGATACAGATAGAGACACTCCACACTGATACAGATAGGGACACTCCACACTGATACAGATAGGGACACTCCACACTGATACAGATAGAGACACTCCACACTGATACAGATAGGGAGCACTCCACACTGATACAGATAGAGACACTCCACACTGGATACAGATAGAGGACTCCACACTGATACAGATAGGGACACTCCACACTGATACAGATAGAGACACTCCACACTGATACAGATAGAGACACTCCACACTGATACAGATAGGGACACTCCAACACTGATACAGATAGTGACACTCCACAATGATACAGATAGGGACACTCCACACTGATACAGATAGGGACACTCCACACTGATACAGATAGAGGACACTCCACACTGATACAGATAGGGACACTCCACACTGATACAGATAGGGGACACTCCACACTGATACAGATAGAGACACTCCACACTGATACAGATAGGGACACTCCACACTGATACAGATAGGGACACTCCACACTGATACAGATAGGAGACACTCCACACTGATACAGATAGGGACACTCCACACTGATACAGATAGAGGACACTCCACACTGATACAGATAGAGACACTCCACACTGATACAGATAGAGACACTCCACACTGATACAGATAGAGGACACTCCACACTGATACAGATAGGGACACTCACACTGATACAGATAGAGGCACTCCACACTGATACAGATAGAGACTCTCCACACTGACACAGATAGGGACACTCCACACTGATACAGATAGAGGACACTCCACACTGATACAGATAGAGACACTCCACACTGATACAGATAGGGACACTCCACACTGATACAGATAGGACACTCCACACTGATACAGATAGGGACACTCCACACTGATACAGATAGAGACACTCCACACTGATACAGATAAGGGACACTCCACACTGATACAGATAGAGGACACTCCACACTGATACATAGAGGGTACACTCCACTGATACAGATAGAGACCTCCACACTGATACAGATAGAGGCACTCCACACTGATACAGATAGAGACACTCCACACTGATACAGATAGAGACACTCCACACTGATACAGATAGGGACACTCCACACTGATACAGATAGAGACACTCCACACTGATACAGATAGGGACACTCCACACTGATACAGATAGAGGACACTCCACACTGATACAGATAGGGACACTCCACACTGATACAGATAGAGCACTCCACACTGATACAGATAGTGACACTCCACACTGATACAGATAGGGACACTCCACACTGATACAGATAGAGACACTCCACACTGATACAGATAGAGGCACTCCACACTGATACAGATAGGGACACTCCACACTGATACAGATAGGGACACTCCACACTGATACAGATAGAGACACTCCACACTGATACAGATAGGGACACTCCACACTGATACAGATAGAGACACTCCACACTGATACAGATAGGGACACTCCACACTGATACAGATAGAGGCACTCCACACTGATACAGATAGAGACACTCCACACTGATACAGATAGGGACACTCCACACTGATACAGATAGAGGCACTCCACACTGATACAGATAGGGACACTCCACACTGATACAGATAGAGACACTCCACACTGATACAGATAGGGACACTCCACACTGATACAGATAGGGACACTCCACACTGATACAGATAGGGACACTCCACACTGATACAGATAGAGACACTCCACACTGATACAGATAGAGACACTCCACACTGATACAGATAGGGACCTCCACACTGATACAGATAGAGGACACTCCACACTGATTACAGATAGGGACACTCCACACTGTTACAGATAGGGACACTCCACACTGATACAGATAGGGACACTCCACACTGATACAGATAGAGGCACTCCACACTGATACAGATAGAGACACTCCACACTGATACAGATAGGGCACTCCACACTGATACAGATAGGGACACTCCACACTGATACAGATAGGACACTCCACACTGATACAGATAGGGACACCCACACTGATACAGATAGAGGCACTCCACACTGATACAGATAGAGACACTCCACACTGATACAGATAGCGACACTCCACACTGAAACAGATAGAGACACTCCACACTGATACAGATAGAGGACTCCACACTGATACAGATAGAGGCACTCCACACTGATACAGATAGGACACTCACACTGCTCAGATAGAGCACTCCACACTGATACAGATAGAGACACCCACACTGATACAGATAGTGGACACTCCACACTGATACAGATAGGACACCCCAACTGATACAGATAGGGACACTCCACACTGGTACAGATAGAGGCACTTCACTCTGATACAGATAGAGACACTCCACACTGATACAGATAGGGACACTCCACACTGATACAGATAGGGACACTCCACACTGATACAGATAGAGACACTCCACACTGATACAGATAGGGACACTCCACACTGATACAGATAGGGACACTCCACACTGATACAGATAGGGACACTCCACACTGATACAGATAGGGACACTCACACTGATACAGATAGAGGACACCACACTGATACAGATAGGGACACTCCACACTGATACAGATAGGGACACTCCACACTGATACAGATAGAGACACTCCACACTGATACAGATAGAGACACTCCACACTGATACAGATAGAGGACACTCCACACTGATACAGATAGGGACACTCCAACTGATACAGATAGGGACACTCCACACTGATACAGATAGAGGCACTCCACACTGATACAGATAGGGACACTCCACACTGATACAGATAGAGGACACTCCACACTGATACAGATAGGGACACTCCACACTGATACAGATAGAGGACTCCACACTGATACAGATAGAGGCACTCCACACTGATACAGATAGGACACTCCACACTGATACAGATAGAGGCACTCCACACTGATACAGATAGAGGCACTCCACACTGATACAGATAGAGACACTCCACACTGATACAGATAGAGACACTCCACACTGATACAGATAGGGACACTCCACACTTATAAGCAGATAGGACACTCCACACTGATACAGAGAGAGACACTCCACACTGATTCAGAAGGGACACTCCACACAGATACAGATAGAGACACACCACACTGATTACATAAAATGACACCTCCACACTGATACAGATAGAGACACTCACACTGATACCGAAGAGACACTCCACACTGATACGGGGGGGGGGTGGGGGGGGGATTAGAGACACTCCACACTGATACAGATAGGGACACTCCACACTGATACAGAAATAGGGACACTCCACACGATACAGATAGGGACACTCCACACTGATATACAATAGGACACTCCACACTGAACAGATAGGGACACTCCACACGATACAATAGAGGCAACTCCACACTGATAAGAAAGGACACTCCACACGGATACAGATAGGACTCTCCACACTGATACAGATAGGGGACCTCCACACTGGTACAGATAGGGACACTCCACACTGATACAGGATAGAGGCACGCCCACACTGATACAGATAGAGGACACTCCACACTGATACAGATAGAGGCACTCCACACTGATACAGATAGGGACACTCCACACTGATACAGATAGAGGACACTCCACACTGATACAGATAGAGACACTCCACACTGATACAGATAGAGACACTCCACACTGATACAGATAGAGACACTCCACACTGATACAGATAGGGACACTCCACTCTGATAGACCCACTGATACAGATAGACACTCCACACTGATACAGATAGTGACACTCCACACTGATACAGATAGGAGACACTCCACACTGATACAGATAGGACACTCCACACTGATACAGATAGAGACACTCCACACTGATACAGATAGGGACACTCCACACTGATACAGATAGGGACACTCCACACTGATACAGATAGAGACACTCCACACTGATACAGATAGAGACACTCCACACTGATACAGATAGAGGCACTCCACACTGATACAGATAGAGACACTCCACACTGATACAGATAGGGACACTCCACACTGATACAGATAGGACACTCCACACTGATACAGATAGAGGCACTCCACACTGATACAGATAGGGACACTCCACACTGATACAGATAGGGACACTCCACACTGATACAGATAGAGACACTCCACACTGATACAGATAGGGACACTCCACATGATACAGATAGGGACACTCAACCTGATACAGATAGGGACACTCCACACTGATACAGATAGAGGCACTCCACACTGATACAGATAGAGACACTCCACACTGAACAGATAGGGACACTCCACACTGATACAGATAGAGGCACTCCACACTCCAGAACTACATGATACAGATAGGGACACTCCACACTGATACAGATAGGGACACTCCACACTGATACAGATAGAGCACTCCCACACACTGATACAGATAGGGACACTCCACACTGATACAGATAGAGACACTCCACACTGATACAGATAAGGACACTCCACACTGATACAGATAGGGACACTCCACACTGATACAGATAGGGAACTCCACACTGATACAGATAGAGACACTCCACACTGATACAGATAGAGACACTCCACACTGATACAGATAGAGACACTCCACACTGATACAGATAGGGACACTCCACACTGAATACAGATAGGACACTCCACACTGATACAGATAGAGGCACTCCACACTGATACAGATAGGGACACTCCACACCTGATACAGATAGGGACACTCCACACTGATACAGATAGGGCACTCCACACTGATACAGATAGGGACACTCCACACTGATACAGATAGAGGCACTCCACACTGATACAGATAGGGACACTCCACACTGATACAGATAGAGGCACATCACACTGATACAGATAGAGACACTCCACACTGATACAGATAGAGACACTCCACACTGATACAGATAGAGGCACTCCACACTGATACAGATAGAGGCACTCCACACTGATACAGATAGAGGCACTCCACACTGATACAGATAGAGGACAACTCCACACTGATACAGATAGAGACACTCCACACTGATACAGATAGAGCACTCCACACTGATACAGATAGAGACACTCCACACTGATACAGATAGAGGACACTCCACACTGATAACAGATAGGGACACTCCACACTGATACAGATTGAGCACTCCACACTGATACAGATAGAGGACACTCCACACTGATACAGATAGAGGACACTCCACACTGATACAGATAGGGACACTCCACACTGATACAGATAGAGGCACTCCTCACTGATACAGATAGAGACACTCCACACTGATACAGATAGGGACACTCCCACACTGATACAGATAGAGACACTCCACACGATACAGATAGAGACACTCCACACTGATACAGATAGAGACACTCCACACTGATACAGATAGAGGACCTCCACACTGTTACAGATAGGGACACTCCACACTGATACAGATAGAGGCCACTCCACACTGATACAGATAGAGACACTCACACTGATACAGATAGGGCACACCACACTGATACAGATAGAGGTCACTCCACGTGATACAGATAGGGGACACTCCACACTGATACAGATAGAGACACTCCACACTGATACAGATAGGGACACTCCACACTGATACAGATAGGGACACTCCACACTGATACAGATAGGACACTCCACACTGATACAGATTAGGGACACTTCACTCTGATACAGATAGAGGACACTCCACACTGATAGAGATAAGAGACACTCCACACTGATACAGATAGGGACACTCCACACTGATACAGATAGAGGCACTCCACACTTGATACAGATAGGGACACTCCACACTGATACAGATAGAGACACTCCACACTGATACAGATAGAGGTCACTCCACACTGATACAGATAGAGACACTCCACACTGATACAGATAGGGACACTCCACACTGATACAGATAGAGGACACTCCACACTGATACAGATAGAGTCACTCACAACTGATACAGATAGGGACACTCCACACTGATACAGATAGGGACACTCCCACATCTGATACAGATAGGGATCTCTCCCTCACTGATACAGATAGAGGCACTCCACACTGATACAGATAGAGACACTCCACACTGATACAGATAGGGACACTCCACATCTGATACAGATAGAGGCACTCCACACTGATACAGATAGGGACACTCCACACTGATACAGATAGGGACACTCCACACTGATACAGATAGAGACACTCCACACTGATACAGATAGAGCGACTCCACATCGTACAGATAGAGACACTCCACACTGATACAGATAGGGACACTCCACACTGATACAGATAGGGACACTCCACACTGATACAGATAGGGACACTCCACACTGATACAGATAGAGGACACTCCACACTGATACAGATAGAGGACACTCCACACTGATACAGATAGACCATGAACATCTTAGGACCACACTGATACAGATAGGACACTCCACACTGATACAGATAGAGGACATCTCCACACGATACAGATAGGGACACTCACACTGATACAGATAGAGGACACTCCACACTGATACAGATAGAGACACTCCACACTGATACAGATAGAGACACTCCACACTGATACAGATAGGGACACTCCACACTGATACAGATAGAGACACTCCACACTGATACAGATAGGGACACTCCACACTGATACAGATAGGGACACTCCACACTGATACAGATAGGACACTCCACACTGATACAGATAGAGACACTCCACACTGATACAGATAGGAGGCACTCCACACTGATACAGATAGGGACACTCCACACTGATACAGATAGGACACTCCACACTGATACAGATAGGGACACTCCACACTGATACAGATAGGGACACTCCACACTGATACAGATAGAGGCACTCCACACTGATACAGATAGGGACACTCCACACTGATACAGATAAGAACACCCCACACTGATACAGATAGAGGCACTCCACACTGATACAGATAGGGACACTCCACACTGATACAGATAGGGACACTCCACACTGATACAGATAGAGGCACTCCACACTGATACAGATAGAGACACTCCACACTGATACAGATAGGGACACTCCACACTGATACAGATAGGGACACTCCACACTGATACAGATAGGGACACTCCACACTGATACAGATAGGACACTCCACACTGATACAGATAGGACACTCCACACTGATACAGATAGGGACACTCCACACTGATACAGATAGGGACACTCCACACTGATACAGATAGAGGACACACCACACTGATACAGATAGGACACTCCACACTGATACAGATAGGGACACTCCACACTGATACAGATAGGGACACTCCACACTGATACAGATAGGGACACTCCACACTGATACAGAATAGAGGCACTCCACACTGATACAGATAGGGACACTCCACACTGATACAGATAGAGCACTCCACACTGATACAGATAGAGGACACTCCACACTGATACAGATAGAGGACACTCCACACTGATACAGATAGAGACACTCCACGACTGATACAGATAGAGGCACTCCACACTGATACAGATAGGGACACTCCACACTGATACAGATAGAGGCACTCCACACTGATACAGATAGGGACACTCCACACTGATACAGATAGGGAGCATCCACACTGATACGATAGAGGCACTCCACACTGATACAGATAGAGGACACTCCACACTGATACAGATAGGGACACTCCACACTGATACAGATAGAGGACACTCCACACGGATACAGATAGGGACCACTCCACACTGATACAGATAGGGACACTCCACACTGATACAGATAGAGGCACTCCACACCTGATACAGATAGGGGACACTCCACACTGATACAGATAGGGACACTCCACACTGATACAGATAGGGACACTCCACACTGATACAGATAGGGACACTCCACACTGATACAGATAGAGGACACTCCACACTGAACAGATAGAGGACACTCCACACTGATACAGATAGGGACACTCCACACTGATACAGATAGGGACACTCCACACTGATACAGATAGAGGACACTCCACACTGATACAGATAGGGACACTCCACACTGATACAGATAGAGACACTCCACACTGATACAGATAGAGGCACTCCACACTGATACAGATAGAGACACTCCACACTGATACAGATAGGGACACTCCACACTGATACAGATAGGGACACTCCACACTGATACAGATAGGGACACTCCACACTGATACAGATAGAGACACTCCACACTGATACAGATAGAGACACTCCACACTGATACAGATAGGGACACTCCACACTGATACAGATAAGGACACTCCACACTGATACAGATAGAGGCACTCCACACTGATACAGATAGGGACACTCCACACTGATACAGATAGGGACACTCCACACTGATACAGATAGAGGCACTCCACACTGATACAGATAGAGACACTCCACACTGATACAGATAGGGACACTCCACACTGATACAGATAGGGACACTCCACACTGATACAGATAGAGACACTCCACACTGATACAGATAGGGACACTCCACACTGATACAGATAGAGACACTCCACACTGATACAGATAGAGACACTCCACACTGATACAGATAGAGACACTCCACACTGATACAGATAGAGGACACTCCACACTGATACAGATAGAGACACTCCACACTGATACAGATAGGACACTCCACACTGATACAGATAGGGACACTCCACACTGATACAGATAGGGACACTCCACACTGATACAGATAGAGACACTCCACACTGATACAGATAGGGACACTCCACACTGATACAGATAGAGGCACTCCACACTGATACAGATAGTGACACTCCACACTGATACAGATAGAGGACACTCCACACTGATACAGATAGGGACACTCCACACTGATACAGATAGAGACACTCCACACTGATACAGATAGAGACACTCCACACTGATACAGATAGGGACACTCCACACTGATACAGATAGAGGACACTCCACACTGATACAGATAGAGACACTCCACACTGATACAGATAGAGGACACTCCACACTGATACAGATAGAGGACACTCCACACTGATACAGATAGAGGCACTCCACACTGATACAGATAGAGACACTCCACACTGATACAGATAGAGACACTCCACACTGATACAGATAGAGACACTCCACACTGATACAGATAGAGACACTCCACACTGATACAGATAGGGACACTCCACACTGATCAGATAGGGACACTCCACACTGATACAGATAGAGGACACTCCACACTGATACAGATAGAGGCACTCCACACTGATACAGATAGAGACACTCCACACTGATACAGATAGGGACACTCCACACTGATACAGATAGGGACACTCCACACTGATACAGATAGAGGCACTCCACACTGATACAGATAGAGACACTCCACACTGATACAGATAGGGACACTCCACACTGATACAGATAGAGACACTCCACACTGATACAGATAGGGACACTCCACACTGATACAGATAGAGACACTCCACACTGATACAGATAGAGACACTCCACACTGATACAGATAGGGACACTCCACACTGATACAGATAGAGACACTCCACACTGATACAGATAGAGACACTCCACACTGATACAGATAGAGACACTCCTCTCATGATACACCCCCTGAAACAAAGACACTCCACACTGATACAGATAGAGACACTCCACACTGATACAGATAGGGACACTCCACACTGAAACAGATAGAGACACTCCACAGCTGATACAGATAGGGGACCCTGCACACTGTTACAGATAGAGACACTCCACACTGATACAGATAGGGACACTCCACACTGATACAGATAGAGGACACTCCACACTGATACAGATAGAGACACTCCACACTGATACAGATAGAGGACACTCCACACTGATACAGATAGGGACACTCCACACTGATACAGATAGAGGACACTCCACACTGATACAGATAGGGACACTCCACACTGATACAGATAGGGACACTCCACACTGATACAGATAGGGACACTCCACACTAATACAGATAGAGGCACTCCACACTGATACAGATAGGGACACTCCACACTGATACAGATAGGGACACTCCACACTGATACAGATAGGGACACTCCACACTGATACAGATAGGGACACTCCACACTGATACAGATAGGGACACTCCACACTGATACAGATAGGGACACTCCACACTGATACAGATAGAGGACACTCCACACTGATACAGATAGAGGACACTCCACACTGATACAGATAGAGACACTCCACACTGATACAGATAGAGACACTCCACACTGATACAGATAGGGACACTCCACACTGATACAGATAGGGACACTCCACACTGATACAGATAGAGGACACTCCACACTGATACAGATAGGGACACTCCACACTGATACAGATAGAGACACTCCACACTGATACAGATAGAGGCACTCCACACTGATACAGATAGAGACACTCCACACTGATACAGATAGGGACACTCCACACTGATACAGATAGGGACACTCCACACTGATACAGATAGGGACACTCCACACTGATACAGATAGAGACACTCCACACTGATACAGATAGAGGACACTCCACACTGATACAGATAGGGACACTCCACACTGATACAGATAGAGGCACTCCACACTGATACAGATAGAGGACACTCCACACTGATACAGATAGAGACACTCCACACTGATACAGATAGGGACACTCCACACTGATACAGATAGGGACACTCCACACTGATACAGATAGAGGACACTCCACACTGATACAGATAGAGACACTCCACACTGATACAGATAGGGACACTCCACACTGATACAGATAGGGACACTCCACACTGATACAGATAGGGACACTCCACACTGATACAGATAGGGACACTCCACACTGATACAGATAGAGGACACTCCACACTGATACAGATAGAGGACACTCCACACTGATACAGATAGAGACACTCCACACTGATACAGATAGAGACACTCCACACTGATACAGATAGGACACTCCACACTGATACAGATAGAGGCACTCCACACTGATACAGATAGAGGACACTCCACACTGATACAGATAGAGGACACTCCACACTGATACAGATAGGGACACTCCACACTGATACAGATAGGGACACTCCACACTGATACAGATAGGGACACTCCACACTGATACAGATAGAGACACTCCACACTGATACAGATAGGGACACTCCACACTGATACAGATAGAGGCACTCCACACTGATACAGATAGGGACACTCCACACTGATACAGATAGGGACACTCCACACTGATACAGATAGGGACACTCCACACTGATACAGATAGGGACACTCCACACTGATACAGATAGGGACACTCCACACTGATACAGATAGGGACACTCCACACTGATACAGATAGGGACACTCCACACTGATACAGATAGAGGACACTCCACACTGATACAGATAGAGGACACTCCACACTGATACAGATAGAGGACACTCCACACTGATACAGATAGAGACACTCCACACTGATACAGATAGAGGACACTCCACACTGATACAGATAGGGACACTCCACACTGATACAGATAGAGACACTCCACACTGATACAGATAGAGGACACTCCACACTGATACAGATAGGGACACTCCACACTGATACAGATAGGGACACTCCACACTGATACAGATAGGGACACTCCACACTGATACAGATAGAGACACTCCACACTGATACAGATAGGGACACTCCACACTGATACAGATAGAGACACTCCACACTGATACAGATAGGACACTCCACACTGATACAGATAGAGGACACTCCACACTGATACAGATAGAGACACTCCACACTGATACAGATAGAGACACTCCACACTGATACAGATAGAGGACACTCCACACTGATACAGATAGAGACACTCCACACTGATACAGATAGAGGACACTCCACACTGATACAGATAGGGACACTCCACACTGATACAGATAGAGGCACTCCACACTGATACAGATAGAGACACTCCACACTGATACAGATAGAGGACACTCCACACTGATACAGATAGGGACACTCCACACTGATACAGATAGAGACACTCCACACTGATACAGATAGAGCACTCCACACTGATACAGATAGAGACACTCCACACTGATACAGATAGGGACACTCCACACTGATACAGATAGAGAGCACTCCACACTGATACAGATAGGGACACTCCACACTGATACAGATAGAGGACTCCACACTGATACAGATAGAGGCACTCCACACTGATACAGATAGGACACTCCACACTGATACAGATAGAGACACTCCACACTGATACAGATAGAGACACTCCACACTGATACAGATAGAGCACTCCACACTGATACAGATAGAGACACTCCACACTGATACAGATAGGGACACTCCACACTGATACAGATAGGGACACTCCACACTGATACAGATAGAGACACTCCACACTGATACAGATAGGGACACTCCACACTGATACAGATAGAGACACTCCACACTGATACAGATAGAGGACACTCCACACTGATACAGATAGAGGCACTCCACACTGATACAGATAGGACACTCCACACTGATACAGATAGGGACACTCCACACTGATACAGATAGGGACACTCCACACTGATACAGATAGGGACACTCCACACTGATACAGATAGAGGCACTCCACACTGATACAGATAGAGGCACTCCACACTGATACAGATAGAGGACACTCCACACTGATACAGATAGGGACACTCCACACTGATACAGATAGAGACACTCCACACTGATACAGATAGGGACACTCCACACTGATACAGATAGGGACACTCCACACTGATACAGATAGAGGACACTCCACACTGATACAGATAGGGACACTCCACACTGATACAGATAGAGACACTCCACACTGATACAGATAGAGACACTCCACACTGATACAGATAGAGACACTCCACACTGATACAGATAGAGACACTCCACACTGATACAGATAGGGACACTCCACACTGATACAGATAGAGACACTCCACACTGATACAGATAGGGACACTCCACACTGATACAGATAGGGACACTCCACACTGATACAGATAGAGACACTCCACACTGATACAGATAGGGACACTCCACACTGATACAGATAGAGACACTCCACACTGATACAGATAGGGACACTCCACACTGATACAGATAGGGACACTCCACACTGATACAGATAGGGACACTCCACACTGATACAGATAGGGACACTCCACACTGATACAGATAGGGACACTCCACACTGATACAGATAGAGGCACTCCACACTGATACAGATAGGGACACTCCACACTGATACAGATAGAGGACACTCCACACTGATACAGATAGGGACACTCCACACTGATACAGATAGGACACTCCACACTGATACAGATAGAGGACACTCCACACTGATACAGATAGAGGACACTCCACACTGATACAGATAGGGACACTCCACACTGATACAGATAGAGACACTCCACACTGATACAGATAGAGGACACTCCACACTGATACAGATAGAGGACACTCCACACTGATACAGATAGGGACACTCCACACTGATACAGATAGGGACACTCCACACTGATACAGATAGAGGACACTCCACACTGATACAGATAGAGACACTCCACACTGATACAGATAGGGACACTCCACACTGATACAGATAGGGACACTCCACACTGATACAGATAGAGGACACTCCACACTGATACAGATAGGACACTCCACACTGATACAGATAGAGACACTCCACACTGATACAGATAGAGACACTCCACACTGATACAGATAGGGACACTCCACACTGATACAGATAGGGACACTCCACACTGATACAGATAGAGACACTCCACACTGATACAGATAGAGGACACTCCACACTGATACAGATAGAGGACACTCCACACTGATACAGATAGAGACACTCCACACTGATACAGATAGGGACACTCCACACTGATACAGATAGGGACACTCCACACTGATACAGATAGAGGACACTCCACACTGATACAGATAGAGGACACTCCACACTGATACAGATAGGGACACTCCACACTGATACAGATAGAGGCACTCCACACTGATACAGATAGGGACACTCCACACTGATACAGATAGGGACACTCCACACTGATACAGATAGGGACACTCCACACTGATACAGATAGGGACACTCCACACTGATACAGATAGGGACACTCCACACTGATACAGATAGAGACACTCCACACTGATACAGATAGGGACACTCCACACTGATACAGATAGAGACACTCCACACTGATACAGATAGAGACACTCCACACTGATACAGATAGGGACACTCCACACTGATACAGATAGAGACACTCCACACTGATACAGATAGAGGAAGACTCCACACTGATACAGATAGAGGCACTCCACACTGATACAGATAGGGACACTCCACACTGATACAGATAGAGGCACTCCACACTGATACAGATAGGGCACCTCCACACTGATACAGATAGGGACACTCCACACTGATACAGATAGAGACACTCCACACTGATACAGATAGGGACACTCCACACTGATACAGATAGGGCACCCCACACTGATACAGATAGGGACACTCCACACTGATACAGATAGGGACACTCCACACTGATACAGATAGAGGACACACCACACTGATACAGATAGAGGACACTCCACACTGATACAGATAGAGGCACTCCACACTGATACAGATAGAGACACTCCACACTGATACAGATAGAGAGCACTCCACACTGATACAGATAGGGACACTCCACACTGATACAGATAGGACACTCCACACTGATACAGATAGAGGACACTCCACACTGATACAGATAGAGGACACTCCACACTGATACAGATAGGACACTCCACACTGATACAGATAGAGGCACTCCACACTGATACAGATAGAGACACTCCACACTGATACAGATAGAGGCACTCCACACTGATACAGATAGGGACACTCCACACTGATACAGATAGAGACACTCCACACTGATACAGATAGAGGGCACTCCACACTGATACAGATAGAGGACACTCCACATGATACAGATAGGACACTCCACACTGATACAGATAGGACACTCCACACTGATACAGATAGGGACACTCACACTGATACAGATAGGGACACTCCACACTGATACAGATAGAGGCACTCCACACTGATACAGATAGAGACACTCCACACTGATACAGATAGGGACACTCCACACTGATACAGATAGAGGACACTCCACACTGATACAGATAGAGGCACTCCACACTGATACAGATAGAGGCACTCCACACTGATACAGATAGAGACACTCCACACTGATACAGATAGAGACACTCCACACTGATACAGATAGAGGCACTCCACACTGATACAGATAGAGACACTCCACACTGATACAGATAAGGACACTCCACACTGATACAGATAGGGACACTCCACACTGATAGAGATAGGGACACTCCACACTGATACAGATAGACACTCCACACTGATACAGATAGAGACACTCCACACTGATACAGATAGAGGACACTCCACCTGATACAGATTAGAGGACACTCCACACTGATACAGATAGAGACACTCCACACTGATACAGATAGAGACACTCCACACTGATACAGATAGAGGACACTCCACATGATACAGATAGGGGCACTCCACACTGATACAGATAGGGCACTCCACACTGATACAGATAGAGGCACTCCACACTGATACAGATAGAGGCACTCCACACTGATACAGATAGAGGACACTCCACACTGTACAGATAGAGGACACTCCACACTGATACAGATAGGGACACTCCACACTGATACAGATAGGGACACTCCACACTGATACAGATAGAGACACTCCACACTGATACAGATAGGAACCTCCACACTGATACAGATAGGGACACCCACACTGATACAGATAGGGACACTCCACACTGATACAGATAGAGACACTCCACACTGATACAGATAGGGACACTCCACACTGATACAGATAGGACACTCCACACTGATACAGATAGAGGACACTCCACACGATACAGATAGGGACACTCCACATGATACAGATAGGGACACTCCACACTGATACAGATAGG